>CAMRHE010000758.1:0-502500 GCA_947044405.1 Leptodactylus fallax
GTAATATAGTAGTTATATTCTTGTACATAGGAGGTAGTATTATAGTAGTTATATTCTTGTACATATGGGGCAGTATTATAGTAGTAATACAGTATTATAGTAGTAATATTCTTGTACATAGGGAGTATTATAGTAGATATTATAGTAGTAGTTATATTCTTGTACATAGGGAGCAGTATTATAGTAGTAATATTCTTGTACATAGGGGCAGTATTATAGTAGTTATATTCTTGTACATAGGAGCAGTATTATAGTAGTTATATTCTTGTACATAGGAGCAGTATTATAGTAGTTATATTCTTGTACAAAGTGGCAGTATTATAGTAGTTATATTCTTGTACATAGGAGCAGTATTATAGTAGTTATATTCTTGTACATAGGAGGCAGTATTATAGTAGTTATATTCTTGTACATAGGGGCAGTATTATAGTAGTTATATTCTTGTACATAGGAGCAGTATTATAGTAGTTATATTCTTGTACATAGGAGCAGTATTATAGTAGTTATATTCTTGTACATAGGAAGCAGTATTATAGTAGTTATATTCTTGTACATAGGAGCAGTATTATAGTAGTTATATTCTTGTACATAGGAGAAAAGAAAGTACATAGGAGCAGTAATATAGTAGTTATATTCTTGTACATAGGAGGAAGAATTATAGTAGTTATATTCTTGTACATAGGGGGCAGTATTATAGTAGTTATATTCTTGTACATAGTTATATTCTTGTACATAGAACAGAAATAGTTATATTCTTGTACATAGGAGCAGTATTATAGTAGTTATATTCTTGTACATAGGAGCAGTATTATAGTAGTTATATTCTTGTACATAGGAGCAGTATTATAGTAGTTATATTCTTGTACATAGGGGCAGTATTATAGTAGTAATATTCTTGTACATAGGAGAAGCCAGTATTATAGTAGTTATATTCTTGTACATAGGGGGCAGTATTATAGTAGTTATATTCTTGTACATAGGAGCAGTATTATAGTAGTTATATTCTTGTACATAGGAGGTAGTATTATAGTAGTTATATTCTTGTACATAGGAGCAGTATTATAGTAGTTATATTCTTGTACATAGGAGCAGTATTATAGTAGTTATATTCTTGTACATAGGAGCAGTATTATAGTAGTTATATTCTTGTACATAGGAGGCAGTATTATAGTAGTTATATTCTTGTACATAGGAGCAGTATTATAGTAGTTATATTCTTGTACATAGGAGCAGTATTATAGTAGTTATATTCTTGTACATAGGAGCAGTATTATAGTAGTTATATTCTTGTACATAGGAGCAGTATTATAGTAGTTATATTCTTGTACATAGGAGGTTACTATTATAGTAGTTATATTCTTGTACATATGGAGGCAGTATTATAGTAGTTATATTCTTGTACATAGGAGCAGTATTATAGTAGTTATATTCTTGTACATAGGAGCAGTATTATAGTAGTTATATTCTTGTACATAGGAGCAGTAATATAGTAGTTATATTCTTGTACATAGGAGGTAGTATTATAGTAGTTATATTCTTGTACATAGGGGGCAGTATTATAGTAGTTATATTCTTGTACATAGGAGCAGTATTATAGTAGTTATATTCTTGTACATAGGAGGTAGTATTATAGTAGTTATATTCTTGTACATAGGAGCAGTATTATAGTAGTTATATTCTTGTACATAGGAGCAGTAATATAGTAGTTATATTCTTGTACATAGGAGGCAGTATTATAGTAGTTATATTCTTGTACATAGGTGGCAGTATTATCAGTAGTTATATTCTTGTACATAGGGAGCAGTATTATAGTAGTTATATTCTTGTACATAGGAGCAGTATTATAGTAGTTATATTCTTGTACATAGGGAGCAGTATTATAGTAGTTATATTCTTGTACATAGGAGCCAGTATTATAGTAGTTACTTATATTCTTGTACATAGGAGCAGTATTATAGTAGTTATATTCTTGTACATAGGAGGCAGTATTATAGTAGTTATATTCTTGTACATAGGAGCAGTATTATAGTAGTTATATTCTTGTACATAGGAGCAGTATTATAGTAGTTATATTCTTGTACATAGGAGCAGTATTATAGTAGTTATATTCTTGTACAAGGAGGGATAGGAGCAGAATATAGTAGTTATATTCTTGTACATAGGAGGTAGTATTATAGTAGTTATATTCTTGTACATAGGGGGCAGTATTATAGTAGTTATATTCTTGTACATAGGGGCAGTATTATAGTAGTTATATTCTTGTACATAGGGGGCAGTATTATAGTAGTTATATTCTTGTACATAGGGGGCAGTATTATAGTAGTTATATTCTTGTACATAGGGGGCAGTATTATAGTAGTTATATTCTTGTACATAGGGAGCAGTATTATAGTAGTTATATTCTTGTACATAGGCGGCAGTATTATAGTAGTTATATTCTTGTACATAGGGAGCAGTATTATAGTAGCCCCTTATATGGGGCAAAAATTTGGTTCTACCTCCTGATACATTAAATATTTTATCTATTGACAGTTTTTTTTCTAAATCTCTTTGTGTTCACCATCATGCTGCCTAAGTTTATGACTTTGTTGATCTCTTTTACCTTTTCTGGTGAATCCTCGCGTTTCTTCTTTAGAATATCAACAGCTTCACTGGAGTGAATCAGTCTGATCTGGACTTGAGCTTGTCCTGGCCATGGAAGAAGTAATGTCACCAAGTAGCTCCCATTATTATAATCCTTCACCTGTCCTGTCACTCCGGCTTTAAGAGTTGGTGAGTGAAGTTTGGCCTGAAAGAAGTCTCCACCATAGTTTTTAGGTTGACCAGTGTGATCCCGAGCTCTGATGATCACTTCCAACTTTTCCCCAACTGAAAATAATTTCCATGTACTCAGCAAATAGTAATTACACTTAGTGGGACTGGTGGACTTTAGGTAACTGACAGAAGATGGAGGACCGGGCCAATCTATCAGTTCTAATACACTTTTGAAATTGGGGTGCTTCTTAGGAGACGGTGGTCTATATTTCTTCACAGAATCTATAGTTAGAAATCTGAAAATAAACTAAGAACATTATAAGTCATAAAATGTAATAATAAAAATATATTCTTAGAAACAGACATGCAGGTCGAAAGATATGTGAGATAAATATGAGAAAAATATATAGAACAACATGTTCCCTTCTTAGTTGACAAAGGTATATGGGTCTATGTGGAGGGTGCCTGCAGTGTAACATGTTCCAGACAAATTTCCAAGATTAGAATAAGAACCAAGCAAGGTATAAAAATACAGCACCAGAACCAAGCTCGGTACAGAGATAAATTACAACATTTGGATAAACCCTGCCATATACGTTTGCATCATGTTAAGTTATAGCTCCTGGAAGTTGAAGTTTCAGACACAGGATCATCTCACTGCAGATGATACAAGTGTACACATTACATAACATAAATTACATTTGGCGACTCATTTTTCCTTTTATCCTTTTCTTTTCCTGTTCATCTGGCCCAGACAACCATGACAACTACTCCCAACAATGTCTAAGTTTTGCAGAGTTTATCACTCTGATTTTTTTCACTTGTCACTCTTGCAGCACATCCCCATCTTGTATACCTACACAATCTTATCATACACTGTACCTTCGGAAAATAGAAAATGCAACACAATTCCCCCCTAAATATATCCCTGCCATAAACTGTGTCCTTTGAATATAAGATTTCCACACACTTTGCTTCTGAAAATAGTGCCGCACACTTTCCCCCCTTAAAAATGCCACACACTTTTACAATGTTGTCTCCATTTGCTGCTGTAAGTGGGCAGTGTGTACAGTAGTTAAAGGACCAAATCAGGGAACTGTTTATTCATGATGAGGAAAGTTGGCTATGGTCTCAACTATCAATTCTGCCGCCATGTGTGAACCATGTGGATCCCACCACTGGATAGATAAATAGATATCGGAGACATCCCCAAGTATTAAAAATGAACCTAAGCTCCCAAATATGACAATGCATTACTGGAGAAGTTCTTAATACATTCATTAGCTACACCAAGAGCTAAACACTAAAAGAGGACCTCATCACCTCCACCAACTCCAGTTCTTTGAATCCTTTACGAGGCGCCCCTCCGCTGATGCTGGTGCAGTTGGAATTTCTTTCTCTAGCCCCCACCATTCCTGGGTAGTCAGTGTAGTCAGGTGGGTGGTCTCAGGCAGGAGCAGATAGGGGGGCATGATTCCAAGTTCTCTAAAACTATCCAATTAAAGGTGAACGGTGTGATAGCTCTGAATCACGCCCCCTTGCCTGAGACCACCCACCTGACAGTAGAAAGTTTAATAATCATATCAGGCTCCAAACCTGTTTGTTCTGAAAGCTAGGGACTATAGCAGCACCTATGAATGGATGTAAAGAGCTGGAGTTGATAGAGCTGGTGACAGGTCTTCTTTAATTGGGGTACCTATGGCTAAATATAGGGGAACCCTCATACCTGCTAGTGATGAAGATGAAAAGGATGGTGGGGGTGGCAAAAATTCCCATAAAAGTGTCAATGTAGAGAAATAATATCTATGTAATTATCTCCCCCCCCCCAACCACACAAAACCAAAAGCCAGAGGGACCATCTTTTCATCATGGTCATGATGGCAGTGTACAGTCATGGCCAAAAGTTTTGAGAATGACACAAATATTATATTTTCACATGATCTGCTGCCCTCTGGTTTTTATGTGTGTTTGTCAGATGTTTTTATCACATACAGAAATAGAATTGCATTCATATTATGAGTAACAGAAGCTTATATTGACAGTTAGACTGAGTTAATGCAGCAAGTCAATATTTGCAGTGTTGACCCTTCTTCTTCAGGACCTCTGCAATTCTCCCTGGCATGCTCTCAATCAACTTCTGGACCAAATCCTGACTGATAGCAGTCCATTCTTGCAGAATCAATGCTTTAATTTTGTCTGAATTTGTTGGTTTTTCTTTGTCCACCCGTCTCTTGATGATTGACCACAAGTTCTCAATGGGATTAAGATCTGGGGAGTTTCCAGGCCATGGACCCAAAATCTCTATGTTTTGTTCCCTGAGCCATTTAGTTATCACCTTTGCTTTATGGCAAGGTGCTCCATCATGCTGGAAAAGGCATTGTTGAGCGCCAAACTGCTCTTGGACGGTTGGGAGAAGTTGCTCTTGGAGGACATTCTGGTACCATTCTTTATTCATGGCTGTGTTTTTAGGCAAGACTGTGAGAGAGCCGATTCCCTTGGCTGAGAAGAAACCCCACACATGAATGGTTTCAGGATGCTTTACAGTTGGCATGAGACAAGACTGGTGGTAGCGCTCACCTCTTCTTCTCCGAATAAGCTGTTTTCCAGATGTTCCAAACAATCGAAAAGGGGATTCATCAGAGAAAATGACTTTCCCCCAGTCCTCAGCAGTCCACTCCCTGTACCTTTTGCAGAATATCAGTCTGTCCCTGATGTTTTTTCTGGAGAGAAGTGGCTTCTTTGCTGCCCTCCTTGAGACCAGGCCTTGCTCCAAGAGTCTCCGCCTCACAGTGCGTGCAGATGCACTCACACCTGCCTGCTGCCATTCCTCAGCAAGCTCTGCACTGCTGGTAGCCCGATCCCGCAGCTGAAACACTTTTAAGAGACGGTCCTGCCGCTTGCTGGTCTTTCTTGGGCGCCCTGGAGCCTTTTTGGCACCAATGGAAGCTCTCTCCTTGAAGTTCTTGATGATGCGATAGATTGTTGACTGAGGTGCAATCTTTCTAGCTGCAATACTCTTCCCAGTTAGGCCATTTTTGTGCAGTGCAATGATGACTGCACGTGTTTCTTTAGAGATAACCATGGTTAACAGAAGAGAAACAATGATGGCAAGCACCAGCCTCCTTTTAAAGTGTCCAGTGGTGTCATTCTTACTTAATCATGACAGATTGATCTCCAGCCCTGTCCTCATCAACACCCACACCTGTGTTAATGGAGCAATCACTGAAACGATGTTAGGTGGTCCTTTTAAGGCAGGGCTGCAATGATGTTGAAATGTGTTTTGGGGGATAAAGTTCATTTTCTAGGCAAATATTGACTTTGCAAGTAATTGCTGTTAAGCTGATCACTCTTTATAACATTCTGGAGTATATGCAAATTGCCATTAGAAAAACTGAAGCAGTAGACTTTGTAAAAATTTATATTTGTATCATTCTCAAAACTTTTGGCCATGACTGTAGTCATTAAGTCGACTATGATCTCCTTTGTATACCAAAGTATTCTAGAGTGAAATGTGAGGTCATCTACCCAACAGTAGAGATGGGTGAACCTCCCAACATTTGTTTCATTTCAGGTTCAGGTTGTTGGGGACCAAGATTCATTTTGGTTGAAAAAGTTCAGTACTATACCTTAAATTGGCTTAAAACATGATGTAGAACACTCTTAGGGCTTATAGGAACTTATCTATAAAACATAGTGTAGAACACTCTTAGGACTCCTAGGAACCCATCTATAAAACATAGTGTAGAACACTCTTAGGGCTCCTAGGAACCTATCTATAAAACATAGTGTAGAATACTCTTAGGGCTCCTAGGAACCTATCTATAAAACATACTGTAGAATACTCTTAGGGCTCCTAGGAACCTATCTATAAAACATAGTGTAGAATACTTGCAGGGCTCCTAGGAACCTATCTATAAAACATAGTGTAGAATACTCGCAGGGCTCCTAGGAACCTATCTATCTAATTTCTAGCTCTCTAAAGTAAACACAGCCTAAGTTATGTCAATGTGAATGTGACATTATTATACTCTGTGCTCTCCTGAGATGTCATGGGCTAAGCGGTGGCATGGGCACGCTGATCATCATGACATTTGAGGTGCCCATGTGGCCGCTGTTGGGCCAATCACAGGCCTCAGTGATGACCCTGTCATGGCATCACAGTGGAGCACCAGAAGCCCAAAAGAGATAACAGAAGGTGAGTGTACATTTTTTTTTTATTTTTTGTCACCTCCTCTGGGACTTATACTTTGGGATCTAGAGAAACCTCAGAGCATAATACGGTGGCCATTTTTGTTCATCCAAAGAGGCCCAATGACCTGAAGCAATGTTGTATAGAAGAATAAGCCAAAATTCCTCCAGAAGAATGTGAGAGACTGATA
Source organism: Leptodactylus fallax (assembly GCA_947044405.1). NCBI lineage: Eukaryota > Metazoa > Chordata > Amphibia > Anura > Leptodactylidae > Leptodactylus > Leptodactylus fallax. Next base: position 7,134 of record CAMRHE010000758.1, read on the forward strand.
AAGTCGTCAAGAAAACCATTACTACAAGGTATTGTTGTACAGGTGGTTCTACAAGCTAAGGATTCATGGGGGGGGCCTTAGTTTTTCATACATAGCTGTGCCATTTTCGTTTAATTTCTGTTTAATATATAGTGACCTGGTGGAATCTGTTGTGTGTTGTTGTTGATCTAAGGTCATATTTACCTAATTTGAAGACTTTCTACAGACCAGATGATCTCCGGGCACGGAGAACTATATAGGACAGACTAATTTTCTACTGACTGTATAATCCTCACTAAAATTATATGTAAATGAGAAGGGTTATGTTAAATTTTTATCCACTGCGTCAGTAATCTGATATGTCTGAATGTGCCAAATAACCATCAAGCTAATGCCGAAATGTAATCAAATAAAAAATATATTCTGAAGGCTCTGAAAGTCTCCACCCAAGGCAGGAATTCGTCATCTCTGTGTGAACCGAGAGCAAGGCAGGTGGTTTGGTCTCCGCAACCAGAAATGAACGCACACGCGGTAGTTCAAGAAAAGAATATATATTTACTATAAGTTAATAAAGACTATTTGAAGGTAAAATGACAGGGATAAAGACAAGCAAAATATACAATATAGCATGAACAATTTCAAGGCAAATTCTGCAATGGTTTCTACTTTTACTCTGTCCACTTCTGCAGTATGGACACTGAATGAACAATATACTCAAAACTATCCCTAACTGACCCTGACATCACATTTGGGTGCACCCCCTTTTCCCCAGTGGTCCAGGTGGACCGCTTACAGTCTGTAGAAGCGCGCGGTGGGGCCCAAAGTCGGTCCTTTCTTTTATAGTGAAACGTCCTCTCCTCACTGTTATCAGGATCTTGGGAGAAATGAAGTCCTCTTTAACAGGGAAACCCAATGAATGCAATGTAATCCAACAGCAGATTCCACTCAGCACACTGACAGTCCTGCCGAATCCATACACTGAGCTGGGATGTAAGCCGGGGTTTAGCAGGTGCTGTCCAGTACATCAACAGCACTGCGAGTCTCTATCTGTGGTATCCATATACACAGTCACAATGTCAGTCTCACTGATCAGCCACTGAGCACAGTTCCTTTCACGTGGACTCACTAGTCCTGTTGTCTCTTTACACTCTGTTTGTCTCTGGACCAAGATACAGCTTAGCTGTACAGAAAAATCTCCACACCAGTTCAATACAACACTTGCCAAGATGGCTGCTGCTCTCTGTCTCGTCACTTCCTGCTTCTCTGCTCACACTCTGTCTGCAGAACAGGCAGGCTGACATAAAGGGGGGGGGGTCTCACTCCAGCATCATGTCACAATTACAATGGCTGCTGTCTTAAAGGAACAGAATCACAGAAATACATTCAACATTAACAGTTTATACAGACAAATAAAGTTTAGGACAACATTGGCTGTCTCTTACATCTGAACCGGTTTGTTAGAACTAAAAACTTACCTTAAACATTGGTTGACCCAGAAAACCTTAAAGGGATAAAAACCAGGATGTGATAGTGCACCTATAGCTATACTAAGGATCTGAGCCTTCCCCTAGTAAAGACATGAAGATCTGTCCTGTAGAGGAAACTGTATGTGGTGGACGTAGAGGACTTGTGGGGATGGCCTACTGACCACACTGTCTATGGGGAACAAGGTTGGCTCCAGGTTTGTGTGGGCCCTTGGGTGACAGAGCCTTAGTGGGCCCCCTTGCAGAGCAACTCATGTAACAGTAGTAAGTTCCCCTAAAAGCCACCGCAGCAAAAAACGCCTGAAATTTAGTGGTTTACACTGCAGCACACTTTTGCATTGCAAAGGTTGAATAAAGAGATGGCCTCTGACGATTTGTTTCCATCCAAAGATTTGGGCTCAGTCGTACTGAGCTGGGTTCGACCAGAATATTCCAAGATGTTTGTTTTTTTATGAAACCAAACAAAAGAAGATTCATCTCAGACGAACTAAAATGGCCGCTGCTCTGAATAGAACCAAAATAAAAAACATTCATACTCACCTTCCGTTACCTCTTTTGGGTCTCTTCACGGCGTCTGGTGCTCTCCTGTGACATCATGCGCCAGGGGTCACCACTGAGGCCTGTGATTGGGCCACCAGTGGTCACATGTTACCGCTGAGGCCCAATCACAGGCCTCAGAGGTGACCCCAGGACGCATGACATCACAGAAGAGTGGCAGAGAGAGCAGCAGACACCACAAGGAGGACCCAAAGAGGTAACGGAAGGTGAGTATGAATGTGTTAATTTTTTTTTTTTTTTTACATGTCCTCTGGACCTCCACCTATTGTACTCTAGGGTCTGAACTGGGGTCACGTTCACGTTGACATAACTTCGGCTATGTTGCTTTAAAGAGCTAGAAATTGGATAGCTAGGTTCCTAGGAACCCTAAGAGCATTCTACACTATGTTTTATAGATAGGTTCCTAGGAACCCTAAGAGCATTCTACACTATGTTTTATAGATAGGTTCCTAGGAGCTCCAAGAGAGTTCTACACTATGTTTTATAGATAGGTTCCTAGGAGCCCTAAGAGTATTTTACACTATTTTTAAGCCAATTTAAGGTGTGGTTCGTAACGTATTTGTTCAAAACTAATCTTGGAACCGAACCACTCAAAACTAATCTTGAGAGGTTCACCCTCAAGTATGGAAACATAATAGACAGTTATACTCACAGTCCCTTACCTCTCTTGGGCATCCTCTACTGGTTCTCCCGTGGGGTCCTCTTCTGACCTCTTCTGGCCTCCTGGATGACGTCACATAACCCAAGAGGGACTGCTGAGGCCTGTGATTTCATTATGACATTGGTAGATATCACGTGACCACTGAGGCTCAAATTACAGCCCTCAGAAATCACTCCTTGTCACATGACTTCATCTAGGAGGCTGAAAGAGGTCAAAGAGGACGGAAAAGGACCCCAAGAGATCGCTGGATGCTGCAAGGATGCCCAGGAGAGGCGAGGGAAGTTGAGTAGGTGAGTATTACGGTGCTGCACCTCCACTTATTATAATTTGGGGTTGGAGGAATCCCTAGAGTATAATAGTGGCTCATGAGTGATGAATGTCAAAAGTTTCAGGTTTGGTTCACGCCCAAAACATTTGAAAAATTTGGGTCAAATCTGGTTCATTGTAAACCTGTTTGGTCATCTCTAGTTAAACACTGTGGGTGAGACCTGAAGCCAAAATTGACATACCCTCACACAGTGTAAATGCCCCATTGTGCCTCTATGCAGAATCCCAGCAGGCACTGCTTAAATTGTTTTTTTTTTTTTATTGCGTTATGTGTCACTGTGTTGTACATATTGTGTTTCTATTGTTTTATATGTGTTTTTGTGTGTTTTGCAGCTTCCCAATTGTTATATCCACTCTTTGTAGGACCCTTCCACCTTCAGTTTGAAGGAACTTGATTCATCCCTGGCCAATCACTGGCCGAGCCTTCGCGGTGGAGACTGAGAGTCTCCTGCAACAGTTACAACAGATCAGCCTTAGCAGTGGTGCAGGCAAAACCACCTGCTGAGAGCCCATGGCAGCCCCTAAAGAAAGAGAAACCACCTGCTCAGCAGCCTGTGTGCTACAACCCTGAGACAGGGAAGACCTGCTGTCAGCCTCCATAGAAGAGAGAAAGTGAGCTGAGTGGGAGAAGTTGAGGCTTCCAGAATCTTCCAGCCAGGACCCATTCATATCCAGGTATTTGGGATCCTGGGATTTAATTTACTACAGCCTCCATAGTTATAGTGGAAAAGGTAGAGTTAATATAGTACTGGAGTGGAAAAAAAGGCTGCCTCCATTCGGTTGCGGCAACCATACACTATAATAGCCACCTTATTTTTCCCTTATACAGTATAATGTACCCTTATGCCTTCATACAGTATAGTAGCCTCCTTATACCCCCATACATTATAATGGTTGCCTCATGCCCCTGTATGCAATAATGCCCACTTATGTTCTACCAAGTATAATGTCCTCTTTAGTATGTTCCCACCCAGTATAATGGCCCCTTGTTATACTCTCATACAGTATAATGGTCCCCTTATTATGCCCCAATATAGTGTAATGGTCCCTTATGCCGCAAGAGTCTAACGGCTTTCCTATGCCCACATACAGTATAATGGCTCCTTATGAACCAATACAGATTTATGACCCCATTATGCTCCCAAACACTGTAATGACCCCCTAATTACAACCATTAAGTATATTGATACCTTATTATGGCTTCAGACAATATTATGCCTCCATACAGTATGGTCCCTTTTGCCCCAATAAAGTATATTGGCTCCTTTATTTGCCTATAAAGTATAATGCTTGCCCCCACCCCTACTTGATAATGTTTTGCCTTGGGATATGAGCTGTGAGTACAGATTTCACAATTACTCAACACTCTTATCTCCTCTGACTCCCCTTTTCTGCTCCAGCGCTGAGAGTCAGGTTGCTAAGAGCAGTGAGTAAATGTGTAATCTGTACTCACCGCTCACTCCCATTACAAGTGCATTGAGCATCATGTTAGAAAAAAGTTGGCACAACCTGCCTGAAAATGGATAGGCAAACTGTAAAAGGGACATAACAAGTTTGTGGGGAATTTCGGAAATCGGCACATTCATACCCAGGTTTTCATCCAAACTGCACTGGGGTAAAATGGCACCCATCTCTTAAAAATTTTTGATATTCCATGTTCCAGAAAAGAAAATCTAAGCTGAAGATTTTTTGATATAATATACCCCAATCTCAGTTGTAAATTATGGTAAATTCATTAGTCCACGGTGGTCAAGGTCTTCAGCTAAACCCTGCTAAATTTTTTGCACAACTATGTCTTGGGCTAAAATTTGGAACTGACAGAAAAAATGTGAAAGTGTGTCAGATCTAACTGGTGTCTTTGCTCTATAGGTGGACACAGTAGAAGAACTCGAACAAGACTTTATTCAGAAAGAGGCTTGATAGTTACAAGCTAACAAGAGGCAAATTGCTTGATGGTTACAGAAAATACAAGGATGAGCAAAAGGGAAACAATGTTTTGAAGTTTTGACTTTCATGTTTCATGTTTCACCATCCACTACAGCTTGGAACTTGAGTCTACCATAATTTTATAGACAATCATCTTGGCTATCTCATACATAAATGTGGCTTACAACTATTTAGTATATGATTAGATATGAGGATCAGCCATGAAGAAAATTTCCCAAGAAAAGAGAAACAGCATCATCCAGCTCATCGATAGCGGTCTCTCGGCCAAGAAAATTGCCAAACTGCATCATGTGATTGCCAGGACAGCTGGGAGAATACGAAATGAAGTCCGTTCATCCATTCAAAAGCCAAGAGGTGGATGTCCAGGCAAAATATTGGAGTCAAAAAGACAGCTCATCACAAGATCTATCAATTCTAGCGCAACAAACACAGCAGTGGAGCTGGCTCTTCGTAATAGTGAGATCACAGATGTCCATATAAATACCGTGTGTAGGACAAGTCTGGAATAGTGGCCCGAAAAAGGTAAAGAGGCCTCAACTTCAATATCGTCGTAAGAAGTGTTGGCTCGAGTTTGCAAAGTATGAACAGTGGACAGTAGAAGATTGGAAACGGGTGATTTGAAGGGATGAGACGAAAGTCAATAGACCGGGCTCTGATGGGTGCAAATGGGTCTGGAAGAAACAAGGGAAAAGGGGGTTAACGGATCAAAACTGAGCAATTGTGGGAGAAGAGCCTTGGTGGGAGAGGTAAAGAAGAACCCAAAGATCACTGTGGCCGAGCTCCAGAGATGCAGTAGGGAGATGGGAGAAAGTTCCACAAAGTCACTTATCACTGCAGCCCTCCACCAGTTGGGGCTTTATGGCAGAGGGGCCCGAAGGAAGCCTCTCCTCAGTGCAAGACATATGAAAGCCCACATAGAGTTTGCCAAAAATCACATGAAGGACTCCCAGACTATAAGAAATAAGATTCTCTGGTCTGATGAGACGAAGATTGAACTTTTTGGTGTTAATTCTAAGCGGTATGTGTGGAGAAAACCAGGCCCTGCTCATCACCTGCCCAATACAATCCCAACAGTGAGACATGGTGGTGGCAGCATCATGCTATGGGGGACAGGACGACTGGGTGCAACTGAAGGAAAGAGGAATGCGGCCAAGTACAGAGATATCCTGGAAGAAAACCTCTCCCAGAGTGCTCTGGACCTCAGACTGGGCCGAAGGTTCACCTTCCAACAAGACAATGACCCTAAGCACACAGCTAAAATAACAAAGGAGCGGCTTTAGAACAACTCTGTGACCATTCCTGACTGGCCCAGCCAGAGCCTGGACCTCAACCCAACTGAGCATCTCTGGAGAGACCTGAAAATGGCTCCACCAACGTTCACCATCCAACCTGACGGAACTGGAGAGGATCTGCAAGGAAGAATGGCAGAGGATCCCCAAATCCAGATGTGAAAAACTTGTTGCATCATTCCCAAGAAGACTTTGCAAAAATATCTACATTTCTGTTTTTCTTCTGTCAAGATGGGGAGCGGAGTGTACATTAATGAGAAATAAAATGAACTTTTTTGCTTTTAGCAAATGGCTGCAATGAAACAAAGAGTGAAAAATTTAAAGGGGTCTGAATACTTTCCATACCCATTGTATATATTACACCTACTATATGTCTATTATTGCATGTTTGTATATATATACTGTATATGTATACAGCATCACTTTCCTTCCCATCCTTCTTTGACAATGAATTACTAGGATCTCTTTGTATCTGTGTATCTATATGTAACAATATATTATCACTAGAAGTCCCAGAGAGGGGTCATTTAACATTTCTACCTTTGGAACCCAGAGACGGGTCGAATGACCTGAAGGATTTTATCTAACATCCTATAATCACCGTCTTTTGTTCTGTAATTAAGGCCATTACTGTCACACCACAGGAGGTTGTTGTTTTCCATTGAGTTTAGCCATTTAGTGTCTAGTTAGTTCTATTCAGTTTATTGTATTTGATAATATAAAGACTATACATATTGTATTAAGTTTAGTTTTATTTGAGCAAAAAAGCACTGAAACAATTAATCGTTGATTGTAATGTCAATCTGTATTCCCTTAGTCCAGACAGCAGCACAATATGGGGTATCTCTGCCCCTGTGTGTTGTTTAGGACAGTGGAACCTTTAATTAGCACCAAATTTAAGGTGCCTCCTACTAGCCCTATAAGAGGGCACCTGAGACCTCCCTCCACTGTGTAAATTATAAAGTAACAGGAAACAAGCTTCTAGGGAGGGAAGCCTTGTGCTGCTGTCTGGACTAAGGGAATACAGATTGACATTACAATCAACGATTCCCCTTACGTCCGACAGCAGCACAATATGGGGAGATAGCAAGTAATTCCCCTAGGGAGGGTTTCCTCGCCTTACAACGTCAAGGACTGTCTGACCAAAGGCAGTTGTCTGGGAACTGCGGACGTCTAAACGATAATGTTTGACAAAGGTCAACTGGGATGACCATGATGCAGCCGCACAAATCTGGTCCAAAGGTAAGGACCGGTACTCAGCCCAAGAAGTCGACACAGCCCTGGTCGAGTGGGCCGTAGAAAAAACTGGAGGGAGTAACTTCCTGAATAAGGAAGGAAGACCTAATTGTCTCCTTGATCCATGTGGATAGAGTAGGCTTGGAAGCCTTGAGGCCTTTGTTTTTACCCTGCATGTTAATTAGTAGGTTTTCGGCCTTCCTAAACGGTTGAGTGCGGGATAGGTAAATCCGCAGACACCTTACCACATCTAAGGTGTGGAGCTTTTCTTCCTCCTCAGAGGTTGGAGTGGGGAAAAACACTGGTAGCGAAATTAGCTGATTGCTATTATAGCATGAGGGGACCTTAGGGTTAAACCCAGGCAAAAATCTAAGGTGCACCCTATCTGCAAAAAACACAATGTACGGTTCTCTAGAAGAGAGAGCCTGGAGTACCCCTACTCTTTTGGCAGATGTAATAGCCAACAAAAAAACGGTTTTGTAGGCCAAATATTTTAGCTCCGTAGTCTCCAAGGGTTCAAATGGAGGACCGCACAGGCCTGTAAGGACTACCGCAAGGTCCCACTGGGGAACTGGAGATGATACTGAGGGCTTTAGCCTCATTGCCCCTTTAAGGAACCTTGCAACCAGAGGATCCTGAGACAGACTTCTGTTCAAATGAGCGGAGAGGGCCGCAATCTGCACTTTCAAAGTGGCAGGGGCAAGGCCCTTATCCAAACCGTCCTGAAGAAAATTTAAAATATCAGCCGTTGAAGGTTCTAGATTATTAATACCCTTCTTGGAGCACCACTCCATGAAAATCTTGGCTGTCCTCTGGTAGTTCTTATTGGTAGAGTCTGCTCTTGCAGAAGAAAGGGTCTTCAGGACGGCCTCTGACAGTCCTCTATCCTGCTGTAGGGACTGCTCAACCTCCAGGCTGTCAGGTTGAATCTCCAGAGATCCTGGCACTTCAGAGATCCTTGGGAAACCAGGTTCTGGATGGGGGGAAGCCTCCAATATATCCCTCGACTCATCTCCATGAGTTGGGAAAACCAAGCTCTTTTTGGCCAGAATGGAATGATGGCTATCACAGAGACTTGGTCCTGTCTGATTTTCATCAATACCTTCGGTATTATTGGAATTGGAGGGAAGATGTATGCCAGCCTGGACCTCCAAGGGATGGACAGGGCATCCACTGCCAAGGGATTGTCTTCCTGGTAAAGGGAACAGAACGTCTCCACCTTGGCGTTGAGTCGGGTTGCCATGAGGTCTATTTCTGGAAGACCCCACTTCAGGGTAATCTGATGAAAGACTTCTGGATTGAGTGACCATTCTCCTGATACAGCATGACCCCCGACTCAACCGATCCGCTACTATGTTCAGGGAGCCCTTGATGTGAACTGCGGATAAATGGGTTAGATTTTTCTCTGCCCATGTAAATATCAGATCTGCCTCCCTGAGGAGGGTTGGTGATCTGGTGCCTCCCTGTCTGTTCACGTACAGCACTGTGGTCATGTTGTCTGACCGGATTTTGACTGCTCTTCCCTTGAGAAGAGGCGAGAAATGGAGTAAGGCACGATATACAGCTCTGAGCTCCTTCCAGTTGGACGAGGTCCTTCTTTCTGGAGCGCTCCAGACTCCCTTTATGGAGTTTTCGTCCAAATGGGCTCCCCATCCCGAGAGGGATGCATCTGTAGTCAACAGGGTCCAAGAAGGTTGGACCGTGGACCTTCCGTCTTTCAGGTGCAACCACCACTTGAGGGAAAGACGGGTCCTGGGGGAGAGTCGAATCTTCTTGCTGAGTGTAAGAAGGGAGCGATCCCAAGCCTCTAGTAACTCCTTCTGGAGGGGACGTACGTGCCACAAAGCCCATGGGACTGCCTCCACTGAGGAAGACATCAAGCCCAGGATTTTCATCAATGTTCTGATGGAGGCTATCGGCTTTTTGAAGAGGTGCTGGACTGCACCGACCAGTTTCTCCTTCCTTGCTGGTGTCAAGGAGACCTGCAGGCGGACTGAATCCAGGAAGTAGCCGAGGAACTTCCTTCAGGTTGAAGGGATCGTTACCGACTTCTCCCAGTTTAGAAGCCATCCCAGACTCTGAAACAGGGACACGGCTGTCTGTAGATGCTGGAGCAGAACAGACTCTGACTGGGCTTTTATCAACCAGTCGTCTAGATAAGGCACCACGAATATCCCCTGAAGTCTGAGGGCGGCCGCTATAGGAGCCACTACCTTTGTAAAGGTGTGGGGAGCAGAGGAGATCCCGAAGGGTAGTGCTGTGAACTGAAAATGCTTCGTGTGGCCGGAAACTACTACGGCAATCCTTAGAAACCTTCTGTGTGGAGGATAAATAGGAATATGCAAATAGGCGTCTTTTAGATCCAAAGTCACGAAAACATCGCCTTGGAGGAGAAAAGTGGTGACAGACTTTATGGTTTCCATACGGAAGTGCTTCTTTTTGATGAAGCGGTTGAGGTACCTTAAGTCTATGACCATTCTCCACTTGTCTGCCGGTTTTAGTACCAGGAAGACGGGAGAATAGACACCGGATCCTTCTTCTAGAGAAGGGACTTCCTCCAGAGCTCCCTTGTGAATGTACTCTCGGATGGAGCATTCCAATGTAGTCTGCTGCATTATAGGCAGGCTGCGAGTTAACACAAACCGATCCTGAGGAGGATGGAGGAACTCGATTGCATATCCTTTTTGGATTACCTGCAGGACCCATGGGTCTTGAATTTTTTCCTGCCAGCAGTTGAAAAAATGGGGGAGACGACCCCCGACAGGAATCTCGGCCACAGGAAGACTGCTCCTGATGTCAAAAGCTAGGCTTCTCCTTTTTATCATCAGACTTCGGGAATCTCCGGACGGCGCCTCTAGAGGAATATCTAGAGCCTCTTTGGGACTGCCGTCCACGACGAGGCGGATAGCCTCTATCACGGCCAGAATTAGATCTACCTCTAAAGGCCTGGGGTAAAGTTTTACCCTTCCTATCAGCCAAGCCCTCCAGGATCTCGTCTAGGGCACTGCCAAAGACTCTACCTGGCTCAAAGGGTAATGCGCACAAATTATATTTTGAGGGGAAATCAGCTCTCCAGGGTTTTAACCATAGAGGTCTTCTTGCTGCAGTGGTAAGTGCCAGAGATTTGGCCGCCAGCCTTAATTGATGGTGGGAGGCCTCCGCTAAATATTCAGCTGCCAGGGAAACCGAGCCTAGAAACCCTAGCAGCTCATCTCTGGAGACTCCAGAATCGATGTCCCTCTCGAGATGAACCAGGTCAGTGCGTAATTTGGCTGACACTTCACAAGACGCAACCGCCACAGCGGTCTGGGCCGAGGCAGCTGAATACGCCTTCTTGAGGGTATTGTCGATGCGCCTGTCCATGGCGTCGTGCAAATTTGATCCATCATCTGATGGTACCATAGTGCGGCGGGACAGTTTGGCCACCGCAATATCCACCTTGGGAGGAGGACCCCATTGATCCCATTGAGCAACTGGGAATAAAGCCTTGAACCTCCTAGAAACCACAAGAGGTTTTTCAGGACATTTCCACTCTGAAGACATTAATCTTTGTAATGTCTCGTCCACTTGGAAGACCCTAGGCCCTCTATAGGTGGACGTGGAGGCTTCCCCGTCAACATCACGATCCTTAGACCGGATGGACTTCAGCAGCCGGCTTAATTTTTCGAGTGGGAAGCACGGCCTGCTGGAATCTTCAGTGGAATCGTCAGATGAGAGGGTCTCGTCCACTATCTGATAATCTTCGTCAGCGATGCATAGGGAGGACTGTGTCTCAACCCGTGGTTTCTTGGCAATCTGGGCGATGGAAGAACGGATCTCCTTAAGAGACTCCTCCATATAGTCCTTTACCCAGGTGACAACCTCTCTTATAGAAGGTTCTTCTGACGGAGGTCCGCGACATTGGCGACAGTGGGTAAAATCATAGCCGTCAGGTAAAGGAGTATTGCAATCCAAACACATTAGGTGTTTACGTTTAGAGGACTTTTTCCTCCTAAGCCCCTCGCCGTTACCTGATGCAGAAGATGACATCTGAAACATCAAAAGCCACATGACAATGTAGAATAGAAGATTGCCAAGCATCGCTTACAAGAAGAAAAAAACCAAGGGGTACCTTACTTTTTTAAATCGGTCACTTGAAAAAAAGATCCCGTCAGGAAAAACCCAGACACCGCAAACCGCAGCAGAGGAGCTAGTAACCACGAGCTCACCCAGTAAAGGACTGAAGCCCTTTTAAATGTAATACAGCAGCGAGGGGAGGAGCCAAACAAAGAAAATATTCATACAGCGCCAAACAAGGTCAAATGCCATAATGGAACATAGAGGAGCATAAGCCTAAGCCAGAGGCTCCACATACAAGCAGCAAAAAACAAATCTATATTTTGCCATTAAAATTCCAATTTTCAAACTTACCGCACTTTTCCGAGAAAACCGGAAGTAGGCCGCGGTGGTGCGCAAAGGCTTCCTTCCCCGGGGAACACGGGACCGAAAAAAAGGTTCCGGCCGAAGAGGTTCCCCGCTTACTTCCGGGATCGCGCTGCCTGCAGAGCGATGAGCCGGGTAACGCTGCGCTGCGGGGCGGAAAAAGGCCCGAAGGACCGGAGGATCTTAGGAACGTAGCAAAAAGGTAAGCCAGGAGCTTTTTTAGGAAAAAAACCCCTAGCAACGGGAGGTCACCAGAGACCTCCGTCCACCTGTCCCACACAGGACAGAAAAAAAACACAGTGGAGGGAGGTCTCAGGTGCCCTCTTATAGGGCTAGTAGGGGGCACCTTAAATTTGGTGCTAATTAAAGGTTCCACTGTCCTAAACAACACACAGGGGCAGAGATACCCCATATTGTGCTGCTGTCGGACGTAAGGGGAATCATTTTTTATATATTTTAAATAGAATTAGAAATTTTAGAGCAAGGTACAGCTGTGAGTAATGACCAGAAGCATTTGTCTAAGGCAGGGGTAGGCAACCTTTTTTGTTCAGCATGCCGATTTTAATAAAAAAAATCAAAGATGAGGTACTCGGAGTGCCGGTCAATAATTGTAAGTCTGACGACCCCTAAACTAAAGTCATATACCACAAACCATAACACAGAAGTGCTGCCACCAGATGCTTTAGCACACATGCGCTTACTGCTATTTCCTGGGACACTCCTGTACTTTCTGATTAGAAGCAATGAAAGTCCATGTGCAGCCCCCAATTAGTGGTAAATTTATTGTGTCCAGTAGCACCGTATGGCGGCATCCTTATGGTGAATACACACTATGTATCTGGATGCAGCTATATTTGGAACTTTTTCATTCAATGTAAAACTGGTGCATTTTTGCACAAAAAAAAACAAAGCCGGAGTTTTCTGTGCAAAAACACATCCTTAATATAGAAAACACACCGTTATACAGAATAATGTCCCATAGTGGTCCCTGCACACGGTATTATGTCCCATAGCGGCCCCTTCAACATGGTATATGTCCCATAGCTGCCTCAGCACACGGCATTTGTCCCATAGCAGTCCCTGCACACAGTATTTGTCCCATAGCGGCCCCTGCACACAGCAATATGTCCCATAACGGCCCCTACACACCGTATATGTCCCATAGCAGACCCTGCACACGGTATATGTCCCATAGCGGCCCCTGCACACGGTATTATGCTCTATAGTGGCCCCTGCACACGGTATTATGTCCCATAGCAGCCTCTGCACACGGTATTTGTCCCATAGCGGCCCCTGCACACGGTATTATGTCCCATAGCGTCCTCTGCACACGGTATTTGTCCCATAGCGGCCCCTGCACACGGTATTATGTCCCATAGCAGCCCCTACACACGGTATTTGTCCCATAGCTGCCCCTGCACACAGTATTTGTCCCATAGCGGCCCCTGCACACGGTATATGTCCCATAGCGGCCCCTGCACATGGTATTATGCTCCATAGTGGCCCCTGCACATGGTATTATGCTCCATAGTGGCCCCTGCACACGGTATATGTCCCATAGTGGTCCCTGCACACGGTATTATGCTCCATAGTGGCCCCTGCACACGGTATTATGCTCCATAGTGGCCCCTGCACACGGTATTATGCTCCATAGTGGCCCCTGCACACGGTATTATGCTCCATAGTGGCCCCTGCACACGGTATATGTCCCATAGTGGTCCCTGCACACGGTATTATGCTCTATAGTGGCCCCTGCACACGGTATTATGCTTCATAGTGGCCCCTGCACACGGTATATGTCCCATAGTGGTCCCTGCACACGGTATTATGCTCTATAGTGGCCCCTGCACACGGTATTATGCTCCATAGTGGCCCCTGCACACGGTATATGTCCCATAGTGGCCCCTGCACACGGTATTATGTTCCATAGTGGCCCCTGCACACGGTATTATGCTCCATAGTGGCCCCTGCACACGGTATATGTCCCATAGCGGTCCCTGCACACAGTATTATGTCCCATAGTGGCCCCTGCACACGGTATATGTCCCATAGTGGCCCCTGCACACGGTATATGTCCCATAGTGGCCCCTGCACACGGTATATGTCCCATAGTGGTCCCTGCACACGGTATTATGCTCTATAGTGGCCCCTGCAGGCAGAAGCGCCCGAAGAGTACAGAGCGGCTGCGGAGCGTGGAATAGTGAGTAACGTTGTTTTTTATGTTTGATCATCTCCCCGGGGGCTCCGCTTATTATACTCGGGGGTCTGAAGAGACCCCACAGTATAATAATAGCAGTTTCGTTTCGGCCGTGTTTGGTCCGATCGAAACTGCTGGGTGAGGAGTCCGCTGCCGTGCCAGGGAAATAAGCCTCGCGTGCCAAGAGTGGCACGCGTGCCATAGGTTGCCGACCCCTGGTCTAAGGCCTCAAGCACACTAGCGAAAAAAAAATTGCGCGAAAATCGCATCGCAATGCGATGCAATTTTTTTCTGCGATTTGCCAATGTATTTCAATGGCACCAAGCACACCTGCGATTTTTTTTTCGTGCGATTTTTTTCATAGGTGCGATTTTCCTACGATTTTTTTTTTTTTGTGCGAAAAAATCCCAGAGGAGTGATCTATATGACCAATGGGACAGATCACAAAAATATCGCAAGTAGCTGTGATTTTTTTGTGCGGTTTTTTTTTTTTTTTTTTTTTCTGCACTCATTGACTTGAATCTAAATATACAAAAATGTAAATATACAAAAGAACAACTGTTATTTGTTTCTATGCTTTTTATTTTTGTTATGAAAATAATAAAAAAAATACAAGGAATAAAACAATTCCACACATATTTACAATAGGCTGCTGTGGGGGGCTGCGTGTGTGTGTGTGAGTGGCATGTCCTTCTTGTGTGACTAGCATTTCAGCACTCACTCAGCAGTCTGTCTGCACTGTCGGAACATACCTGGCACTGCCTGGGTATGTCCCTGGTACATTTGCCACACGTGTATTTGTAGCAGTAAACACATCTCTCAGTTGCACAATTGTTCGTGCATCGATGGTTGACCTGACACTTCGCCCTTTTGCCAGGGCTGGGTGTGGAAGGTTGTTGCCGAAGGAGTTTCTCCTTGCGTGCCTTCTTTTCAGTCACATGAGAGCCACCTAACTCTTTTGCAAGCTCAACCAGGAAGTCCACCCGTCTCTCCTGCACCCAGTGCATGCCTGATAAAGAACATGAGCATTCAGTGCTGCCATGTCAATTATGTTGTAGAACATGGCGACTGGCCATCTCCGTGTTCCTGCACGCACGCTGTACTCCCGCAGCATTTGGTTCATTACATCCACACCGCACTTTGTGTGGTTGTATTGTGTGACCGTGTTTGGCTTCCTTTTGTTGGTATCCTTAGTCTCAACCACGCTGTGCATGCTGCTGAGAATGTAGACGGCCTTCTTTCGTTTGGGTGCATACACTGTCAGTGTGGCACCAGTGGTTGAAAACACCTGAGTGGTGAATTCAGTGCGGTCCATCTGTCTAGCGGATTGAGGAATTTCCCGGCGACTCATGTTGACTGTGCCGAGGATAGTGGTTTTCCGGCTAAGCAGTCGTTGTGCAAGTGACAATGACGTAAAGAAATTGTTCGTGGTTACAGTGCTGAAGTCCATGAATGATTGCATCAGCCTCATCACTACAGTTTCAGACAGTCTCCTCCCCGCTGGGACGACTGGGGTCCTTGCCAAGATATGGGAGGACATTACAGATGTACTTTGATTTCAAGTCGCAGACTACTTTGAGAAGCAGTCACATCCCCCACAGCACAAAAGGCTGCATGCAAATTTGCTAAGGTGTTAGCAAATATTCCCAGCACAACAATGCAGCTGGGGGGTGGGCAGACACTCAGGAGCAGCTTACATTCTTTTCTTTACACTCTCTTACAAGACCTGAGGTGGATCAACACAATTCCCCCCTGCAGATTCCTCAGACAATGGCCACATTTACAAATGAAAGGAAATGCTAATTGGAGCCATCAGAGTTGTCAGTTTGGACTAAGGGTCATTTGACCCTCTTTCAGGACTTGAAGGGGGAGCTCGAAATTTCTGGGACTTCTAGTGTTATACGCGTGTCCGGGCAGATCCGCCCCATAAACGTATCATCCGCTCTCGCTATATATTATTATATCATAATATAAAACATTTTACATCTCAATTACTTTAACACTTGTAATAAATCAAAGTTGTTTTTTGTTCCAAGAAAACCTAAAATCTCAGTCCCATAGTCTACAACCTGCTCCAGCTACTGTAATACTACAACTCCCAGCAGGTGCTAAAACCGTAGGACACACTTCAAAAAGTTTTTGGAACGTGGTGATGATGAAGTGATAGTCCATAACATACACAGTACTGTCTATACATAGTATATGCTATCACAGCCCAGCGCTATACACTATGGTGCCCCCTGTACTTACCCAGCCTAAAAATCCTATCATGCAGAATAGGAATAGTAGTTGTTTTCTGGTCCACATCGCTGCCAGGTCTGTGCCAGGCTGAGGACTGGTATATTATAGTACACGTACTAGGCAGGACACACCTCACATTACGCTCTGCTCAACTCCCAGCTTTTCACTTGGCTACAGAAAGATATGTGGTGAGTTCACACAGTGCAGAAAACTAACAAAGAGACTCTCATTAACCTTGTAGTGAAGGAAATGTTTTTGTATTATCACTACATAAAAAACAGTAAAATGCCCATATCTTTGGATCATGTTGTGGGGGTTGAATACTTTTGCCAACACACATCTGGTCTTACCTCTTATACTCATCTTTCTCTGGGCATCCTTGTGGTGTCTGGTGGTCCCTTGGCATCCTCTTTAGGCCTCTTCTGACCTCTGACTGACACCACTCTGGGCCACCGATGAGCCTGTGACAGAACCTCAGCAGTCATGTAGGGTGCACTAACATAATGACACTCAGTCATAGCGTCATTACATTGGCGCGTGGCATCAGTCAGAGCCAGGAAGAGGCCTGAAGAGGACGCCGGGAACCACCGGATGTCTAGGAGAGGTGAGGCCAGGTGAGTATAACTCTGTTATTTTTACTCACTTTCCCTGGGCCTCTGTTTATTTTGCTCGAGGGTCTGAGGAGACCCCAGAGTATAATAATCTTTTTGTTGGTGGAACCCGAAATTTTAGCAAAATTTGGGTCCAATCTGGTTCTAACCGAATAAGTTCACATATCCCTAATTGTTATCTGATAAAATATAATGTATTATATTCATACCAAGAATGTCCAATAGATGAAGGTCCCAAATATCTCAGGAACAGGGTCTCCACACGCTTCATAGATATAGTCCTAGGAGCCCTGACAGTGTCATACACTAGGTTTTATGGGTAGAACCTTAGGAACCCTAAGAGTGTTCTACACTATATTTTATAGATAGAGTCCTAGCAGCCCTGACAGCGTCATGTACTATGTTTTATAGATATAGAATTGTAGAAGCCCTGACAGTGTTCTACACTATATTTTATAGATAGGTTCCTAGGAGCCCTAAGAGTATTCTACACTATGTTTTACAGATACAGTCTTAGCAGCCCTGACAGTGTTATAGACTATGTTTTATAGATAGGTTCCTAGGAGCCCTGACAGTGTTATACACTATGTTTTATAGATAGGTTCCTAGGAGCCCTAAGTGTGTTCTACACTATGTTTTATAGATAGAGTCCTAGCAGCCCTGACAGCGTCATGTACTATGTTTTATAGATAGAGTCTTAGCAGCCCTGACAGTGTTATACACTATGTTTTATAGATAGGTTCCTAGGAGTCCTAAGAGTGTTCTACACTATGTTTTATAGATAGGTTCCTAGGAACCCTAAGAGTATTCTACACTATGTTTTATAGATAGGTTCCTAGGAGCCCTAAGAGTGTTCTACACTATGTCTTATAGAGAGGTTCCTAGGAGCCCTAAGAGTGTTCTACACTATGTTTTATAGATAGGTTCCTAGGTGCCCTAAGAGTATTCTACACTATGTTTTATAGATATGTTCCTAGGAGCCCTAAGAGTATTCTACACTATGTTTTATAGATATGTTCCCAGCAGCCCTGACAGTGTTATACATTACACTTTAAGCCAATTTAAACTTTGCTTCATTACAAACTTATTTGATTTTAAAGAAATCCACCTGAATCCAAAATGAATTTTCAGAGGTCTGCCCATCTTTACTATTCAAGTTAGGCCACAGATAGAGCTGAATGATGATATGCGGACATCTTCCCATCCAAGTGTCACAGCACCTCTGGTGGCTTTCCATGGGCACCTCTGTTGGGACTTGCTGGTATATGGAGTGGTCTGCTTTCTCTCAGGTCTGTATTCTGTGCCTTTATAAGAGCTATTTCTCTCCTAGTTCTTTATTGCTGCAGATGCTTTCCAGCTATGCTAGTAAAGGGAGTTAAAAGCCATAAAATCCCTCTGCATTCCAGTGTGAAATAAGTCACTTATTCACAATAAGCCATCCAGAATGTGACATTTTGGTCTCCACGACCTTCATCAGGCGGTGCCAAATCCTATTCATATAGTTAAAAAAAAAGAGTATATAGTCAAGTACAAGTCATAGGAATAACACAATGAAAGTGAACATGATATACATGAGCGGCCAAAAACAACAGGGAACCAGGAAGGATTATATATCCAAAATCACAATTGTAAAAATATAAGCAGCCTGTTCTGGATTGTGATGGGCGGATCTTGCGAAATCCGTTTTGTAAATATTATGATTTAGCAAACTTGTTCTGTCTGAAGCAGAAGTGCAGAGTAAAGGAGATTATTATATTTCGGGGTCTCTTTAGAGAAAAAAATTACTCACCTTACCTGGGCTCTGCTGCAGCTTTTTCTATCCTGCATATATAGGCAGTGCACAGTACCACTTCTCCTATCCTGTATATATAGGCACTGCACAGTATCACTTCTCCTATCCTGTATATATAGGCACTGCACAGTATCACTTCTCCTATCCTGTGTATATAGGCACTGCACAGTACCACTTCTCCTATCCTGTATATAAAGGCACTGCACAGTATCACTTCTCCTATCCTGTATATATAGGCACTGCACAGTATCACTTCTCCTATCCTGTATATATATAGGCAGTGCACAGTATCACTTCTCCTATCCTGTATATATAGGCACTGCACAGTACCACTTCTCCTATCCTGTATATAAAGGCACTGCACAGTATCACTTCTCCTATCCTGTATATATAGGTACTGCACAGTATCACTTCTCCTATCCTGTATATATAGGCACTGCACAGTACCACTTCTCCTATCCTGTATATATAGGCACTGCACAGTACCACTTCTCCTATCCTGTATATATAGGCACTGCACAGTATCACTTCTCCTATCCTGTATATATAGGCAGTGCACAGTATCACTTCTCCTATCCTGTATATATAGGCACTGCACAGTATCACTTCTCCTATCCTGTATATATAGGCACTGCACAGTATCACTTCTCCTATCCTGTATATATAGTCACTGCACAGTATCACTTCTCCTATCCTGTATATATAGGCAGTGCACAGTACCACTTCTCCTATCCTGCATATATAGGCAGTGCACAGTACCACTTCTCCTATCCTGTATATATAGGTACTGCACAGTACCACTTCTCCTATCCTGTATATATAGGCACTGCACAGTACCACTTCTCCTATCCTGTATATATAGGCACTGCACAGTATCACTTCTCCTATCCTGTATATATAGGCAGTGCACAGTATCACTTCTCCTATCCTGTATATATAGGCAGTGCACAGTACCACTTCTCCTATCCTGTATATATAGGCACTGCACAGTATCACTTCTCCTATCCTGTATATATAGTCACTGCACAGTATCACTTCTCCTATCCTGTATATATAGTCACTGCACAGTATCACTTCTCCTATCCTGTATATATAGGCAGTGCACAGTACCACTTCTCCTATCCTGCATATATAGGCAGTGCACAGTACCACTTCTCCTATTCTGTATATATAGGTACTGCACAGTACCACTTCTCCTATCCTGTATATATAGGCACTGCACAGTATCACTTCTCCTATCCTGTATATATAGGCAGTGCACAGTATCACTTCTCCTATCCTGTATATATAGGCAGTGCACAGTACCACTTCTCCTATCCTGTATATATAGTCACTGCACAGTATCACTTCTCCTATCCTGTATATATAGGCACTGCACAGTATCACTTCTCCTATCCTGTATATATAGGCACTGCACAGTATCACTTCTCCTATCCTGTATATATAGGCACTGCACAGTATCACTTCTCCTATCCTGTATATATAGGCAGTGCACAGTATCACTTCTCCTATCCTGTATATATAGGCACTGCACAGTATCACTTCTCCTATCCTGTATATATATAGGCAGTGCACAGTATCACTTCTCCTATCCTGTATATATAGGCAGTGCACAGTATCACTTCTCCTATCCTGTATATATAGGCACTGCAGAGTACTATTGCACCTAAGGAGGTTTTACAACACTATCTTTATTTTCGTTGTTCTGATCCATTAGAGGAGTTGGGGACCCATAATCTTTATACTGTCCAAGGTTCATGGTGCCTTAATCCACCCCTGAGACGGAGACCGTAGAAGCCATTTTGGGCTTCATTTCCTGCATTAGGTTATTGTATTAGCTAAATCGGGTGAGAGGTGCAATCCCCAGGTTGGTCACTAGGTGTCACTGCATGCAGGATAGATTATGTGACCTGACCTGCACACGAGGATGGCAGTGCCAGTAAGAAGCTTTACTGCTTTACAATTAATCTGCAAGGATTCCCCTATCTTCTTAGCGGCAATGGGTGAGGACGTGCTGGTTATACATGCCTGGTGCACTACACGTACTTGTGCTTTGGTTCTACATTATATACACTTCCCTACAGACTTGTCAGGTATGTACATCTCAGCCTTGGTAACTATGGCCCAGACAGTGGTGTACCTACCATATAGGCAGATGACGCAACTGCTAGGGGGCCCGTGGGGGAAGAGGGCCTGGCCCTGATCTTCTCCTGCTTTCCAAAAGTGATCCCGTGCAATTTCCTGCATGTGCCACTAGAGGGAGCACAGTGTAAGGAGATATTTACAGCTGTCATAGAGTTTAGTGGTAGCTGTATTCATGCCCCCTAGTGGTGGCTACAGGCAGTATGAGCCTTGTATAGGGGAGAATTATCAATGTATTTATACCAGATGTCTGATGTGAATGCACTGAAAAATATGGGGGCTGATTCATGCAAGACTTGTGAACAGAAGCCATTTTGGAGCACCACCATAGAATTTTGCCCCCTCCTTCCTTACTGGTGCAAAATCTAGCTAGCATAGATCCCAATTTCTGGTGTATGGACTGCCTGCGATGTCCACGACACATAATGGTGGCGCCACAGAGCGGTTATGTCCAGGGCATCTTGTGGTCCAAGGCCTGTAGTCCCGCCAGCTTACAATGGTATCCCCACAGTTTATCTAACTACATGGGTACCTTTATTTGGCCCCTTTCCGGCTGCCTTCTGCAGGTAGG
The DNA here is from genome assembly GCA_947044405.1 of Leptodactylus fallax. Taxonomy (NCBI): domain Eukaryota; kingdom Metazoa; phylum Chordata; class Amphibia; order Anura; family Leptodactylidae; genus Leptodactylus; species Leptodactylus fallax. The sequence goes on from CAMRHE010000758.1 coordinate 28,591, forward strand.
ACTGACAAGAGGCTTTTAGGCCACATGTACATAGTCGTGTGTATGTTCGGGCCTGTGAGAACACGCCATGGATGGCACATGGATTATATCAGTGTGTATAGGGCCACAAGATAAGAATGGGTCAGCGTACCAGCCATTACATACGTGGCTGACCATGTGCACGGCCATGTACATGTGGCCTTACTGGAGGCTGCAGGTTACAAGATGTCGGCACTCAGGCTCTTCCTCCTGTTAGTGCTAGATGCAATGCTCTGCAGGCCTCTTCTCTCTCCCTTGTGCCCCAGTGGCCATTAGTCACAACAGCCCCTGCAGCAACTCATTGGAGAGAACCCGGAGGCCGACAATGGTAATACAGTAGTCAGAGCAGCGCTTGTCATGGTGGCTAGTGGACTCAACCAATCCCTCCAGCTCTCCTCCTGGGCTGGTGCAGAGCTGAGGGGGCCTGAAAACAGGGGTGACGGCCTCAGGAGGTGCTCCTGGCATAAACGGAGGGGCGGCAATTTTTAAAAAATCAGCTGTTACCTATTGCTCACCAATCCCCGCTCCTGTCCTGTCCAGGCTTCACTTCTTCCTCCAGAGGGCGCTGCAGAGTTCTTCAGTGTCTGTGCCCTGGAGCCCAGACAGGACAGGAGCTGGATCAGTGAGTAAAACATCGGCCACTACCTGTAGGAATAATCCAATAGGTAGTGGCCAGACTTGTGTGGCACCAGGGGAGTGAAAACAACAAAGAGCTTTCCGCAGTCATCCTCTTCAGGCCTTTTCCAGCCTCTGGCTGGCGTTACGTGTCCCAGGGTCACTGCTGAGGCCTGTGATTGGGCCTCAGAGGTCACATGGGGTACATTGATGTAATGATACTTTGACGTAGTGTCAGTACGGTGATGGTGGTAGTCTTTCCACATGATGCATCCTAATGGTCTTCAGCCCCCTTTAAGGGGCAATACACAGTTACCTGCCAAACTATACACACAATTATATCCGCCATGGTGCAGACAAAGCAAATATAAAATAAGCAGAGCTCCTTCTGTTGGAGATACTGTATACTCTGGTATCTACATTGCACTTGTGCTTCCACGTTCTGCCACTAGGTGTCACTACCTTACAATATTATGTCATTACCCAAAGACACAGAACTCACTGGCTGTTCTACTGTTCTACTGGAAATCTATCTAGATCTGATGTCCGTCCCTTCATCCATCCCTTAGATCTATTTCCATCTTTCTGCACAACCTGAATTCATGTAACTGACATAACAGCAACCTTTCCAAAAATCCATGACTCTACGGCGCCACCTGATGGACATTGTAGGAAACACAGTTAGTCTTTGAGCTTGCTGTAACTCGTGTGCTTTGCACTATTATATTTCCACGGGTTCCCCCCATCCCTGTTAGCAAATAGAGAATAATAATGTAATTTAGAGAAAGAGAGGGAGGGAGAGAGAGAGAGGGTCTCCTCAGACCCCAGAATATAATAAGTGGAGGCCCAGGGGAGGTGAGGAAAAAGACCAAACACTTATACTCACCTTGTCTCACCTCTCCATAAAGCAGATACGAGGTCCAGGCTCCATATCTGATAGCATTGTCCTACTTAATAGACTGACACCTCCTGTTTCCTGTACATCAGTTGTCAGCTTTGCTATGTAGAATGGTTCATGTTAAGCAGAGTCATCTCAGTATTAATAGAGGTAGGTAGAATAGTGTAAGCTCTATTGTAAAGCTTGAGACAAGATAGTGACTGTGACAGACAGCAGATTGTGGTCCCGCTGGGCTATTGAACTGGTTTGGTTTGGGGCCTGTGAAGAATATCGCCTCGCCCAGCCGCCTGGCACGCCTGCGATCAAACTTCTTTCTTAACCTCCCACTCACACACCGTGAGTAGACCGGGTCATAGGATAAAACGAAATGAGCGATATAAATTTTATATATTTAATAACCCAAGTGGGTCGGTATGGATTAATAGCATATACAGAAATATACAATATTAATACGATCAAGCATAAACATACAAGCAAAAGGGAAATGATACAATACACCAAAATAAAAGGAAATAAAGATTAGAAAAAATACCTGAGCACACAGCTTTGTCCTAGCTGTCTCTCTTCCATGCTCAACACAATAGACTTGTAGTCCGTTTCTCTAGGCCACAGCAGAGTTTTGGGCCTAGGGCGCAAGCTTAAGCAAGTTGCATAAAACAATCCTTTTACATGCTGTCCAGAACTAGGCCCTCAAAGCATTCCTCAGTAGGGCAGGCCCTCTCATCTTCTCCCAGATCAGAGCTCCTTACTGCCTCTTTGCTGAATGACCCCAGAATCCAGGTCTGCCCACAGCATATGGCTAGTGCTCCACCCACCCCTTGCTCCCAGGCAGCCCCCCTTCTCCCACCTTTGCAGAACCCTCGGAGAGAAGGATGAAGTTAAGGCTTTCTATCCCCCATCCCATCTGGCCAGGGATAATAAAAGTGCCTGGCTATAGCAAGCCATCTCCAATGAACACACATAAAACCAGTGAAGCGTATCGTCCAGCAATGTGGACTCAACTAAAGCACCGCATTCCAAGTGGGGGAAGGACTGACCTAAGCAAGTAAAACACACTTCCAAGAAAGATATAAAACTGAGGGTCGGTTCATCACAGGGCCCATCTCTAAGGGTGTTGTACAAGGAGAGTTCTGGATTTCACACTTCCCATACAGGAATCTGGACTTCTCTGTGGAGAGTCCACTAGGTCGCTACCTTCTGAGGTGGCTCTGGCTTAGTAGCAGCTGATGAGACGTGTCAGGACTGTGGTGCAGAGATGCACAGAAACAGGTAATATGCATAATGTGAACAAAGACTCAAATCAGGACAGACGGAATAGATGCACAGAAAAACAGCTAACAGAGACCGAGACCGAAACATACAGATTGTAGAAGCCAGGTCTAAAACAGGAAACTGGGGAGGACAACAGAACAGGTAGCAGAGATATTGCAGAATCCAAAAACCACAGGTACCAGGACAGAAGCCAAAGGCCACGGGTACCAGAGATAGAAGCCAAAGACCACAGGTACCAGAGACAGAAACCAAAGGCCACTGGTTACAGAGACAGAAGCCAAAGGCCACTGGTTACAGAGACAGAAGCCAAATACCACGGGTACCAGAGACAGAAGCCAAAGGCCACGGGTACCAGAGACAGAAGCCAAAGGCCACGGGTACCAGAGACAGAAGCCAAAGGCCAGAGGTACCAGAGATAGAAGCCAAAGGCCACTGGTTACAGAGACAGAAGCCAAATACCACGGGTACCATAGACAGAAGCCAAAGGCCACGGGTACCAGAGACAGAAGCCAAAGGCCACGGGTACCAGAGACAGAAGCCAAAGGCCACGGGTACCAGAGACAGAAGCCAAAGGCCACGGGTACCAGAGACAGAAGCCAAAGACCACAGGTACCAGAGACAGAAGCCAAAGGCCAGAGGTACCAGAGACAGAAGCCAAAGGCCACTGGTTACAGAGACAGAAGCCAAAGGCCGCTGGTTACAGAGACAGAAGCCAAATACCACGGGTACCAGAGACAGAAGCCAAAGGCCACGGGTACCAGAGACAGAAGCCAAAGGCCACGGGTACCAGAAACAGAAGCCAAAGGCCACGGGTACCAGAGACAGAAGCCAAAGACCACGGGTACCAGAGACAGAAGCCAAAGACCACGGGTACCAGAGACAGAAGCCAAAGACCACGGGTACCAGAGACAGAAGCCAAAGACCACGTGTACCAGAGACAGAAGCCAAAGGCCACGGGTACCATAGACAGAAGCCAAAGGCCACTGCAGATCGCCAGATAAGCCTCTGTATGCAGCTTCCCTGCCCAGGACTGGAATATCGTAGGGCCTGGCCTATATATATATACAGTACAGACCAAAAGTTTGGACACACCTTCTCATTCCAAGAGTTTTCTGTATTTTCATGACTATAAAAATTGTAGATTCACACTGAAGGCATCAAAACTATGAATTAACACATGTGGAATTATATACTTAACAAAAAAGTGTGAAACAACTGAAAATATGTCTTATATTCTAGGTTCTTCAAAGTAGCCACCTTTTGCTTTGATTACTGCTTTGCACACTCTTGGCATTCTCTTGATGAGCTTCAAGAGGTAGTCACCTGAAATGGTCTTCCAACAGTCTTGAAGGAGTTCCCAGAGATGCTTAGCACTTGTTGGCCCTTTTGCCTTCACTCTGCGGTCCAGCTCACCCCAAACCATCTCGATTGGGTTCAGGTCTGGTGACTGTGGAGGCCAGGTCATCTGGCGTAGCACCCCATCACTCTCCTTCTTGGTCAAATAGACCTTACACAGTCTGGAGGTGTGTTTGGGGTCATTGTCCTGTTGAAAAATAAATGATGGTCCAACTAAACGCAAACCGTATGGAATAGCATGCCGCTGCAAGATGCTGTGGTAACCATGCTGGTTCAGTATTCCTTCAATTTTGAATAAATCCCCAACAGTGTCACCAGCAAAGCACCCCCACACCATCACACCTCCTCCTCCATGCTTCACGGTGGGAACCAGGCATGTAGAGTCCATTCGTTCACCTTTTCTGCGTCGCACAAAGACACGGTGGTTGGAACCAAAGATCTCAAATTTGGACTCATCAGACCAAAGCACAGATTTCCACAGGTCTAATGTCCATTCCTTGTGTTCTTTAGCCCAAACAAGTCTCTTGTGCTTGTTGCCTGTCCTTAGCAGTGGTTTCCTAGCAGCTATTTTACCATGAAGGCCTGCTGCACACAGTCTCCTCTTAACAGTTGTTGTAGATATGTGTCTGCTGCTAGAACTCTGTGTGGCATTGACCTGGTCTCTAATCTGAGCTGCTGTTAATCTGCGATTTCTGAGGCTGGTGACTCGGATGAACTTATCCTCCGCAGCAGAGATGACTCTTGGTCTTCCTTTCCTGGGGCAGTCCTCATGTGAGCCAGTTACTTTGTAGCGCTTGATGGTTTTGGCCTCTGCACTTGGGGACACTTTCAAAGTTTTCCCAATTTTTCGGACTGACTGACCTTCATTTCTTAAAGTAATGATGGCCACTCGTTTTTCTTTACTTAGCTGCTTTTTTCTTGCCATAATACAAATTCTAACACTCCATTCAGTAGGACTATCAGCTGTGTATCCACCTGACTTCTGAACACCACAACTGATGGTCCCAACCCCATTTATAAGGCAAGAAATCCCACTTATTAAACCTGACAGGGCACACCTGTGAAGTGAAAACCATTTCAGGTGACTACCTCTTGAAGCTCATCAAGAGAATGCCAAGAGTGTGCAAAGCAGTAATCAAAGTAAAAGCTGGCTACTTTTGAACCTAGAATATAAGAGATATTTTCAGTTGTTTCACACTTTTTTGTTAAGTATATAATTCCACATGTGTTAATTCATAGTTTTGATGCCTTCAGTGTGAATCTACAATTTTTATAGTCATGAAAATACAGAAAACTCTTGGAATGAGAAGGCGTGTCCAAACTTTTGGTCTGTACTGTATATATATATATATATATATATATATATATATATATATATTGTGGGCTCTCGAACCATCTGACTGTTCTTCAGCCTTTCACCTCTTCTGATCTAATTTAGGAGCAGATGATCATTTGATTTGGTCATAAATCAGATTATATGGACAGAAGCCAAAGGCCACGGGTACCAGAGACAGAAGCCAAAGACAATGGGTACCAGAGACAGAAGCCAAAGGCCATGGGTACCAGAGAAAGGAGCCAAAGGCCATGGGTATCAGAGGAAGAAGCCAAAGGCCACGGTTACCAGAGACAGAAGACAAAACCATGGGTACCATAGACAGAAGCCAAAGGCCACGGGTACTAGAGACAGAAGCCAAAGGCCACGGGTACTAGAGACAGAAGCCAAAGGCCACAGGTACTAGCGACAGAAGCCAAAGGCCACGGGTACCAGAGACAGAAGCCAAAGGCCACGGGTACCAGAGACAGAAGCCAAAGGCCACGGGTACCAGAGACATAAGCCAAAGGCCACGGGTACCAGAGACAGAAGCCAAAGGCCACGGGTACCAGAGACAGAAGCCAAAGGCCACGGGTACCAGAGACAGAAGCCAAAGGCCACGGGTACCAGAGACAGAAGCCAAAGGCCACGGGTACCAGAGACAGAAGCCAAAGACCACGGGTACCAGAGACAGAAGCCAAAGGCCATTGCAGATCGCCAGCATTACAGTGACATATACTCTATTGCACAGATAAGCCTCTGTATGCAGCTTCCCTGCCCAGGACTGGAGTATCGTAGGGCCCGGCCTATATATATATATATATATATATATATATATATATATATTGTGGGCTCCCGAACCATCTGACTGTTCTTCAGCCTTTCACCTCTTCTGATCTAATTTAGGAGCAGATGATCATTTGATTTGGTCATAAATCAGATTATATGGACTTGCAGAAGAGGTCAAAGAAAGGCTAAAGAGAGATCTGTCAGTCTGATAGATGGGCACCGGGCCGATATTCAGCATCTGGCCGCATAACCTAAACCGTAGCAGCTGCAGAAGCCAAAATAAGCTACTTTACATTTTTGAGCAAAAACCTATTGCAAAATGTTTTGTTTTTTTTTTAACTCCAATATAAAGTACATATAAATCAAAAAGTCTCCAAAGTTATCAAAAGTCTATAGGCCTCATGTATATGACTGTAGTTTTATTATCCACAATTATGGGCCCTGAATCTATTTTTTTCTATGGGCCCATATACACAGTTGGGCTCTAGGAAAGAGACGCAAATTATGGGGCAGATCCTGTACCTGTCTGTTTTTGTGGCTTATCTATTCATTCAAGTGCATGGACCAATGAAAATCTCGGCTGGCACATGGATACCAATCCTTCTGTTTTGTCAGACTCATACACTGCATATGGTTGTGTGCATGGGGCCTCGATCCTACACACTGCAACCTTTTGGCTTATCCACACAATTTTCTCACATACATTATACAGTATAAGGACATCTCATGATATGGCTCCCAAAAAAAGGGAGACCTCCCTGAGTCAGGGAAGAGTGGGCACATCTCCAGGGCTTGGAGCTCTCTATCATATTGTGGAGGATGACTCAGCTATTGTATCCTCCATTTTGTATTCCATGGCCATGTGGGACCATGCCTGTAGCCATTTTCTATTCGTACATTTGTTTAGAGAGCTCACCCCCCATCAGATGCCTTAATAGGGTGAGGGTCCTATCTGTTTGTTGTCCAACTGCCAAAAACTCTTTTTACAGCTTTGTCATCAATCATGTTATGATAGTTGTACTAGTTCAACCTGTCCTGTCTACACACTGTATTTGAGACTAGTTCAACCTGTCCTGTCTACACACTGTATGTGAAACTAGTTCAACCTGTCTTGTCTATACACTGTATTTAAGACCAACTTTTTCCTCCATTAAAGCAGAACCCACTATATACACAACAGCTGTGTATGGGTGTGTCTCTCTGTGCTAGCTCATACATCAACTCTATGAATTTGGACTTCAATACGGTGATACTTAGAGCGGATTGCGCTCACAATATAACACAAGACATGGGCACTTTATGTACCAGTAACATCCCACATAAGGGTTGTGGGTAGCACATTTGCTTATCCATGTTACAAAAACGGGTATTAGAACTTGCTGTGTCCCAGGAATAAGAGTAGTCAAACATTGGTCAGTATGTGTGCGGGTATGAGGTCTCCAAATGAAAATATCCATTATAATAATAATAATAATAATAATACATGTTATTTATATAGCGCCAACATATTCCGCAGCACTGTACAATTTGTAGGGTACATGTACTGACAAAAAAGATACATTACAAAGAAATAGTCAATTCACACAATGGGACTGAGGGCCCTGCTCGCAAGAGTTTACAATCTATGAGGTAGAGGGGGTGACACAGGAGGTAGCAGGGGCGGCATCGGAGGTAGCATTGCTTGTACAATGGTCAGACAATTTTGTAATAGAGGTTACTGTCATTACACATATATAAAGCTGTAGGAGCCGTCACCAGTCGTGTCCTTTAACGTACAGATGGTGCCTGGACATATAAAGTTACGCTGATACGACATCATATCCTGTGGGGTAATGTGGGAACGTGAACAGAGGAGGGTATGTTTTAGGGATTCTAACTACGGAAGGGTTTACATTAGGAGTTGTGATAGGCCTGTCTGATAAAATATGTCTTTAGTTTGTGCTTGAAGCTGTGGAAATTGGGGGTTAATCTGATAGTCTGGGATAGAGCATTCCAGAGAAGTGGTGCAACTTGGGAGAAGTCTTGTATACGAGCGTGGGAGGTTCTGATAATAGAGGATGTTACTCTTAGGTCATTGAGTGAACGGAGAGTATGGGTTGGGCGATAGACAGAGATGAGGGAGGAAATGTAGGGAGGTGCAGCATTATGGAGAGCCTTGTGAATGAGGGGGATAAGTTTATATTGTATTCTGTATTGAATAGGCAGCCAATGTAGTGACCGGCACAGACCGGAGGCCTCGCTGTAGTGACCGGCACAGACCGGAGGCCTCGCTGTAGTGACCGGCACAGACTGGAAGCCTCGCTGTAGCATCTAGACTGATAGATGAGCCTGGCCACCACATTCAGAATAGATTGTAGAGGGGAGAGTTTAGTAAGGGGAAGACGGATTAGTAAGGAGTTACAGTAGTCAAGGCGAGAGTGAATCAGGGCAACAATAAGTGTCTTTAGTGTATCTGTGGTAAGGAAAGGGCGGATTCTGGAGATGTTTTGAGGTGGAGATGACATGAGCGTGTGAGTGATTGGATATGGGGGGGTGAAGGAAAGGTCTGAGTCAAACAAAACCCCGAGGCAGCGGGCATACTGCCTAGGAGATATGGTAAGGCCGGAGACTGCAATGGAGATATCAGGGACAGATCTATTAGTTGGGGGAAACAGCAGTGATTCAGTCTTTGAGAGATTCAGTTTGATAGAGGGAAGACATGATATTTGAGACAGCAGAGAGGCAGTCACTGGTGTTCTGTATTAGTGCAGGGGTGATGTCACGGGATGATGTGTATAATTGGGTGTCATCAGCATAAAGATGGTACCGGAAGCCAAATCTGGTGATGGTTTGTCCATTGGGGGCTGTGTAGAGGGAGAAGAACAGGGGCCTAGGACCGAGCCTTGAGGAACACCAATGGCAAGAGGAAGAAACAGGGCCTGCAAATGATACACAGAAAGTGCGGTCTGAGAGATAAGAGAACCAGGAGAGAGCGGTGTCTGTGAGGCCGACAGAATGGACCATAGAGAGGAGGAGTTGATGGTCAACAGCGTCCAATGCTGCTGAGAGATCTAGAAGAATAAGAAGAGAGAAGTCACCTTTGGATTTAGCCGTCAGGAGATCATTGGAGACTTTTGTCAGGGCCGTTTCATTAGAGTGAAGAGTGTAAGAGGTCAAGAAGAGAGTTAGAGAGATAGTGGATTAAATGAGAATAGACCAAGCATTCCAAGATTTTGGAAATGAAAGGGAGGTTACAGACAGGTCGATAGATACCAGCACAGGACGGGTCAATGGAGGATTTCTTCAATAGAGGGGTTATAACAGCATGTTTGAAAGAGGATAGGAAAATTCCAGAAGAGAGAGAGAGAGGTTAAATATTTTAGTAAGGTAAGCTGTGACCAGCAGGAGACAGAGACTGGAGAAGGTGTGAGGGGAAAGGATCACTACTGCAGGTTGTAGGGCGAGAAGAAGAAAGTAGCTGAGATACTTCCTCCTCTGTAACAGGTTCAAAAGGTGAGACTGAGCAGTCTGAAGTGCGACTGGTGAGGGGGTCAGTGCCATCTGGGGATTAGGCAGTTATTTCCTGACAGATCTTATCAATTTTGTCATGGAAAAAAGTGGCCAGCTCATCTGCACTAAGGTCAGTGAATGGCATCTGCACCTTGGGAGTGAGTAAGGAGTGAAAAGTTTCAAATAGCTTTTTAGGGTTACAGGAGAGAGAAGAGATGAGAGTGGTGAAATAGTCTTGTTTGGCAAGGTGAAGGGAAGAATTATAGGTTTTAAGTATAAATTTAAAGTGGAGGAAGTCTGCAGGTGTACGTGATTTTCTCCACAGACGTTCAGCACACCTAGAGCACCGCTGAAGAAAACGTGTCTGTGGTGTGTGCCAGGGTTGCTGCTTCCTGCGTCTGACTTTTCGAGTGGAGGGGGGAGCCGCCTCATCCAATGTACTCTTAAGGGTTTCATTATAGTATCACTATTGTATCTCTCAAAGTATGTTCCCTAGCTATAAAACATAGTGTAGAACACTCTTAGGGCTCCTAGGAACCTATCTATAAAACATAGTGTAGAATGCTCTTAGAGCTCCTAGGAACCTATCTATAAAACATAGTGTAGAACACTCTTAGGGCTCCTAGGAACCCATCTATAAAACATAGTGTAGAACACTCTTAGGGCTCCTAGGAACCTATCTATAAAACATAGTGTAGAACACTCTTAGAGCTCCTAGGAACCTATCTATAAAACATAATGTAGAATATTCTTAGGGCTCCTAGGAACCTATCTATAAAACATAGTGTAGAATACTTAGGGCTCGTAGGACTCTATCTACAAAACCTAGTGTATAACACTGCAGCTCGGTGTCCCTCAAGCTGTTGTATTGTTTCTCCAGTCCCAGCGTTCCGCTCCCACAGCCCTGCAGTTCTCTCAGACAGGAGTGTCTGCTCTAGTAACGGCACCGCTACTGCTCCTAATGTATAACACTGGCAGGGCTCCTAGGAACCGATCTATAAAACATAGTGTAGAACACTCTTAGGGCTCCTAGGAACCTATCTATAAGACATAGTGTAGAACACTCTTAGGGCTCCTAGGAACCTATCTATAAAACATAGTGTAGAACACTCTTAGGGCTCCTAGGAACCGATCTATAAAACATAGTGTAGAATACTCTTAGGGCTCCTAGGAACCTATCTATAAAACATAGTGTAGAATACTCTTAGGGCTCCTAGGAACCGATCTATAAAACATAGTGTAGAATACTCTTAGGGCTCCTAGGAACCTATCTATCCAATTTCTAGCTCTCTAAGGCAAACATAGCCGATTTGGGTTGTACCTCTGCTACTACATGAATGCTCCATGAGGTCATATTTGAACTCAAATGTCAAAGCATTGATGCGCTCGCAATTGCTCTAGATACTGGACCAGAGGATGTTACTGGTGAGTTTGTGGATAAGTATAAGCGAAAAACAAAGAATGCAAGCTAGATTCAGGACTCTATGAACAGTAAAAGTCATCTAAGGGGAACTTGTGAATGTTTTGTAACCCGGACACCGAAGTGCAGGCGGAAGAGTATGGAGAGGTGACATGATTCAGCTGAAAAGGCCTGGTTAGTCCTAGAAGCTGTCTCTGATGATGTTACAATTGAGCAATATGGTGAGATGATGAAATGTATGAGCTGCCTGAGGACACATTCATACGAATGTGTGTCTGTGAAACTCAGTCCTAGTGTTTGGTGAATGGACTCTCAATGAACCGGATTCGACGCAAATATTTCCAATTGTTTGTTTTTTAACGAAGCCGAACAATGTGGGATTCTTCTCGGACAAACTAAAATGGGCGCCATGACTTGATTTGCAATAAATTATTATACTCTGGAGTTTATATAGGGTGAAGGCCCAAGAGAGGTGTAAAAAATAAAAAAACATTTATACTTCCCTTCTCTTACCTCTTTTGGGCCTCCTTATGGTGTCAGAGATCTGTGTCTTCCTCCTCTGGGTGCTCTGGCACTCTTCTGTGATGTCATACGCCCAGAGGAGGAAGACACAGATCTCTGGACACCACAAGAAGGCCCAAAAGAGGTGAGGGAAGGTGAGTATAAAACTCTTCAGACCCCAGAGTATGATAGGTGGAGGCCCACCTTCCGTTACCTCTCTTGGGCATCCGAAGCATCTGGTGCTGTCTCTGCCTCCTTGCAGCATCTGGCGCTTATCATGTACCCAGGTCACCTCTGAGACCAGTGATTGGACCACCAGTGGTCACCTTGGCACACTGAATATCATGACATCACCGGTGAGTCCCAATCACAGGCTTCAGCGGTGACCCCATGAACATGGCTTCACAGGAGAGCACCGGATGCTGTGGAGAGGCCCAAGAGAGGTAACGGAAGGTGAGTGTTAATTTTTTTTTTATTTTTGTCACCTCCCCTGGGCCTCCAACTATAATACTCTGAGGTCTGAACAGACTAAATTCAGACCGAAATGGATCACTTCATCAGAACACTAAACGATACAAATCTTTACCACACAGTGATGGACTTCATATTGTTTGGAAATGGTCTTATAACTCTACCTAATTGGTTTTCTAAGATCATTGCTGATATCTTTCCTCCCTGGCATTGTGTTATGGAAGCAGTAGGGGGTGTACATATTTTTTCACACACGTCTGCATTTTGGTCTAGTTTTTGTTAAATAAGTATTAACACAGTGGAATCTGCTGTGTGTTGTTGTTCATCTGAGGTTGTGTTTATCTAATGTTAAGACCTTCTAAGTGTCAGACGCCCTGATACGTAATACCATAGAATTCAGAGAGGGTGGACTTTGTTTTCTCATGACTGTAAGTGGGATTTCATTAGCAAGATCCATGACGAAACTAAGAAGATAAGTGGTTGTTGAGTGGGGGCGTTGGAACAATACTTAGTATTGTAGGAAATACTTCAGTGTGTACATGACTGCCTGTGCCCTTGGAGGCTTATCTCGCTCTTCTTTTTTATAAGTTGATCTGTTTCAGGACAAGAACTTTTTCTTGTCAGGCCATCGCAGCCACAAGCTGACTTTCTTCCTGCTGATTCATTCTTTTTATAGTCTATTATTATGGTTATAGGTACAACTACTTAAAGGAGTTTTCTCACTAAAGCAACCTGTCTAACCATAGGATAGGGGATAACTTGTAGATCGGTGGAGGTTCAACCACTCAGATCTACTCTGAACGGTTTTGTCCGCTGTTCTGAATAGAGCGATGGTTGGGCAGCTCGCACTTTGCTCCGTTCATTATAATGGGAGTGCTGGAGATAGCCGAACGCTCTACTTCAGCTATCTCCGACATACCTACCGACCATCACTCCATTCACAACTGGGGACGAACGAACCCAAATCTCCTGATCAGTGGGGATCTGAGTGGTCTGAATATGTCTGAATAATCCGCTGCTCGCAGGTTATGTGTCCAGTACAGGGATGAATTCAGTAGAAGATAAGATGGCCGCCAGATCCTCAGTGCCAAACCTGACTAACCAGAACTACCAAACCTGGAAACTCAATGTGAATATTCAGCTACTAAGAGAAAGTAATGGACATATACACCGGAGCCGCGGCCCGATCCGCTACCACAGGATAGGGAAAATGATCACTTAATGGCGGAAATAAAAATGGCGCAATAGTTTATTTTAATTAACCAGTAACAATCTGGTGTTCTAATATTATATGGGGTCTGGATATATGTAATGTGCCCTTTTATAAAAGCCTCTCCCACTTTTGCCACGACTTTGCATTTGTGAATCACCCTGTGAAGGCTCTCCCAGTTTGACATCTCTACAGCTGGCATGGCCTCCCATTTTGGGCCACTTGAATCCTTATAAATGGGTAAAAATAGAACGCGACCGATATTTTGATAGTCTCTTACAATAGCCCCGTCATGTGACAACCGTTAAAAAAAACAACAATGTATGACGTTCATGTGAATAAAAAGGAAATGGCAAATGTCAAGGATTCCCGTGGACTAGATACGTCCAGATATATGAGGCCCAATGAGCGCCCAAACTCCTGGCAAGAAGAGATTCCCTTCTGTATACTGGCGACTCTTCAAGATACACCATTTCCTACTTGTGTCACAGCAAAGATGAAGCTTCAGAGAATCCTGAAGACCACCTAGCTGAAGTGTGCAACACATGTGGGAGAACGCCAAAGGTGCTACATGCTGACAACGGGGCTGAGCACACATTGTAAGGCTGTGTTCACACATGCCCATTTTACGGCATTCATTTCAATGTTTTCATTATCACATCGATGCAAGTCTATAGGACCCTTAAAAGAAATGGATGACATCAGCGTATCATGCGTTTTTCACTGACCCAGAGACTTACAAAATATTTTTTATTTTTGTTTTATTTTTTTGTTTTTGCAAATTATCAGGGCGTTGGTGAGAAGTCCAGATGTGGCACATCCACATAATGCAGAAGTGTAAGTGAAAGAGGAATGAAGTTGTGTAGAGGACTGCCATACTGTACAACCCGCAACACACTGGTGTAGGAGAGAGAACGTACCAAACTCTCTGTGAAAGCGGAAAGTACTGAGAGATGTAGATGACAACAATACATTGGGGAGAAACCATTATGGCAGCTCCGCCTGGTCGTGGGCTCATAGCTGATGATAACTCTACCGGGGCCGATGTCTCGTCCTTTGCACGCCCTTGCCGCTGTGCAGAAATGAAAAAGTTGCAAGCCTCATTATTGCAAAAATTGCAACTTTTTAGTCCTTTATATTCCATAAAACTGCTGTACAAGGTGTAATATAGCTGCTAGAATCGATTCTGAAGAAGTGGAATTCGAGCCGAATTTCAGGAACTCTTCCATTCTCCATGGTTCCGGATTTCCTGATGCTTCGTGGTAACGAATATTTAGTAAGGACCTTTGTGACATCAGACGGTCACATGATGTTCTCTAGTGATGTGATTGGGTAGGCGTGTCTGTGCTTGTTAGCAGATCCTTCCACATGAATAAAGCTTGTCTTAAGAGAGAGAGAGAAACATGACCGCGGCATCCAAGGGCTTCCGCCATTTTTCCGCCCACCCCGGCTCTCTGCAGCCCGGAAATAGCTGTTTATTCGCCGCGAAGTAATCGGATCGAAGCAAATTTTTTTGGAACTTCGAATCGAACTGCCGTATCGAACTTTTGAGAAATTCGCTCATCTCTAATAGCTGCCCCAGAAGTCTTGTGGTTCGTTCAAATGCAACTTTGCAAGCCGCCATGTTCTTTTTAGAAAGACGAGACTTTCTCCGGACAACCTTCCACCCAAGCCATACATGTTTACATGTTCAGTCTGTACGGTCATGGACATGAACACGTAACATGCGAGCTGAGCTCTGTACAGTCAGAGATGGAGCTCTTGGGTTTTTGCATTTCTCTGAGCCTTGCACGGTCTGACCTTGGGGTGAATATAGTGGGATGTTCACTCCGGGGAAGACTGTCAACTGTCTTGAATATTTACCACTTGTGATGAGATGGGCGAATCATTTCGTATAAAAACAGATTTGACCTGAATATTCCAAATTGTTTGTTTTTTTAATGAAACAGAACAATTGTTGATTTGTCTCGGATGAACTAAAATGGCCGCTCTGGGGTTTCTTCAGATTCCAGAGTATAATAGGTAGAGGCCCAGGGGTGGTGTAAAAAATAAAAATAACATTTATACTCACCTTCCGTTACCTCTCTTGGGCCTCCGCAGCATGTGGTGCTGTCTCTGCTTCCTCGCAGCGTCTGTCGCTCATCATGTACCTGAGGTCACCGCTAAGATCTGTGATTGGCCCACCAGTGGTCACCTGGGCACACCGGATGTCATGACATCACAGGCTTCAGCGGTGACCCCAGGTGCATGATGTCTCAGGAGATCTCCAGCCATTGCGAGGATGGAGAGACAGAAAGCCAGATGATGTGAGGAGACCCAAGAGAGGTAACGAAAGGTGAATATAAATGTTATTTTTGTCACCTCCCTTGGGCCTCCACCTATTATACTCTGGGGTCTGAAGAGACCAAGTTCATACCAAAATGAACCAGAGGATCGCTTCATCTGACCATTAGACAAAACAAAGTGGTGGACTTCAGATTATTTGGAAATGGTCTTAGAATTCTACTCAATTGTTTTTCTAAGATCATTGCTGATATCTTTCCTCCTTGGTATTGTGTTAACATAGCTCAATGCTCCAGGTGGTCACACTGGCTGAAGAACAATTAATCAAGGGCATTTTATTATCTGCCCTGACCGCTACATACTCTCTTTGTCCCTATAGAAGTAATAGGGGTTGTTCTAATTTTTCACATGTCTGCATTTTGGCCTAGGTTTTGTTAAATAAGTAATAACGCAATGGAATCTGCTGTGTGTTCTTGTTCATCTGAAGTGGTGTTTACCTAAAGTTAAGACCTTCTAAGGGTCAGAGAGGGTGGACTTTGTTTTCTCATGACTGTAAGTGGGATTTCACTACCAAGCTCTATGATGAAACTAAGAAGATAAATAGTTGTTGAGTGGGGTGTTGGAATAATACTTAAGATTGTGACTATTGCAGGAAGTACTTTACTGTGTACATAGAGGTTTATCTTTCTCTCACACACACAGAAGACAAAGTTGAACACAGGGGGAGATAGAGAGTCCTGTGTAACGCCCGCAGTCACACACACTGTACAATGCACAGCTGACCTGACCATAGGTTAGGTTAAATATATTGTGAAAGAAGTTTTGGTGAAGTTTTTTAATCATTTTTCATGTTATTATTAGCGATGCGCGAACCAATTCATCACGATCGGGGGTCACAGAGCACGCCTAAAATACTCTTCCATAGAAATCAATAGCATCTGCTCCAGACCCTTGTGTCGGAAACTATTTTAGGCTTAGTGGTAAGAGTTGGAATTGCAAGATTCTTAGGATTTTTAAAAATATAGTTAAAAACATGGAAAATTTAAAAAAATCACCAAAATTGCTTCAAATATATGTAATTAAAAAGGTGATTGGAACAAAAGGTCATTTAATATGGTGAACTGAAGTCCATGAATTCTGAGCAGCATCAATAGAAGAATATATAGAGAGTAGTATGTGTGTGTGTATATATCTATATCATGGGGGGATGGTTTTTATGTCATGGCCAAATTTTTTGAATAAAGGTGGGTATAGCTGGTCGTCTTTTATTCTTCCTATGTATGGTGGGGAGGGGGCCATGATGGAAGGCGGTGTAGGTTTGGCCATGTTCGGGTTATATACATTTCTCTTAGTCTGGATATATGATGCAAAGAGATTTACTTAAAAAAAAAAAAAATCAAATTGCAGAACAGAGATCCCTCGTGTTTGATGAGTCATTTGGCGTTATTTTTATGGTTTGTAAAGGGAAGAATTGGGTTCTGTAATAGAAAAAGATGGGAAATGGTTTCGCTTGCACGGTATATTTGTGCATTATAAAATAAGGGAAATAAAAATTGCTGAGATTGTCACCATGAAGTGTCAACTACCGTAAAGATAAAGTGCGATGACCTCGTCACGACTTACCAAACACAGCGCCGTACACTATATAGTGGTTGTGCTTGGTATTGCAGCTCACTGAGGGCTGTGCGATCACTGATCTGTGGGGGTCCCCGGGCTCAGATCCCTGACGATTTAATATGGAAGGCCTATTGTCATGATAGGTCATCAGTATTAGTTCTGGAAACCCCTTTAACCTTTAGATGACTACAAAACATCTTATGTAAGGTGGCACATATAAGCTGCCGAGCGTTCCCCTGCTTATCACTATGGCCCTGATGCAGATTCCTCTCCGGCTTCTGCCCAGTGATAAAGGAAACTGCAGCGTCTGGTTTTATCCAGGAGATAACATTTGTTTAACCACAAACTTCTGGTCCTGCCCTGCGAGTTTCCCCTTTCCTATGAGACTGAAGAAGATATGGACAGCGAATGGCAAACAAAAAGTTGGGTAAGGAAGGAAAAAAGTCCATTATATTATCCTGTATTTACATTATTCCTTATATACCGTGTTATATAGATAGCTGTTGCTTTAAGAAATAGCATATTATATTAGCTTAATCAAAAATAGGCCCCTATAAAATAATATATACATAATGTAATAAAAATTATTTTATTGTTTTAAAAGTAATTCACCATAAATGTTATACAGATCCAGGACTGGTGATATTGTAATGATCCATGCAATAAAGTAAAAATGGCAAACAGTGAGGGAAAAAAAAAATAAGAATAATTTTATTTATATAGCGCCAACATATTCCGTAGCGCTTTACATATCAGACGACACATGAACAGACAATATGAGACATTACAATGTGACAAAGAAATAAACATATCACACACTAGAAGTGAGGGCCCGGGCACAAGAGCTTACAATCTATGAGGAGATAGGGAGACACAAGAGGTCAGAGGGCTTGTTTGGTATAATGGTCCAGCCATGTATTAATAGATAAGGTCATGTAACTGAAGCTGTCTGAGCCGTCACCAGCCGATATATATGAATAAACATATTCTAAGTGCAAGGAGTGCAGGGTAACTTCTAGATGGAGAGGACAGGATCTGAGGAACAGAGGAGGAAGGATAGCTTAGGATAAGACATGTTAGTGTAGTGTGCAGCAGTGTATTACAATGTGATCAGGTCACATGATAACCCTGACCAGACAGATGTGATTTTAGGGCAGTTTTGAAGCTTCTGTAGTTGGGTATTAATATGACTGTCCTGGGTAAAGCATTCCAGAGCACCGGTGCAGCTCGAGAAAAGTCTTGGAGATGGGAGTGGGATGTTCGGATACCAGAGGATGCAAGTCTAAGGTCATTGGCAGAACGGAGAGGATGGTTAGGGTGGTAGACATAAACAGAGATGAGATATAGGGGGGCACAGCGGTATGGAGGGATTTGTGGGTCAGTGTGATAATTTTATATTGTATTCTGTGATGGATGGGCAACCAGTGCAGCAACTAGAACAAGGTAGATGCGTCTGTGTACAGAAAGATGAGTCTGGTGGTCACAGGGGTGAATCTAGCCTCTTTGCTGCCTGAGGCCGACTATAGAAAGACGCCCCTCACCAAACAAAAAAAAAATAAAAAATTTGAGTTTCCACGCTGTTATCGTTGCACAATAAACATACACAAAGTTATAAAACAGTTTATAAGAATTCTTCTTCCTGTATTACTTCAGTATCAGATCAACAACACGGCATTAACAATGACAATAACTTCACACATCTTCTGCTTGGTGGATGGACGAGCCCACGTGGCCCCCATTCTCTATAATAGGAGCCCCGCAGATAGCTGAGTACTGGACTTCGGGTATCTTTGGCACTCCCATCGAAGTGAATGAGAGCCACGCGGGTTCGTCCATCCACCAAGTGACACACCTATATATATGGCTGCGGTCAGGCTGAATTCCCACCCATTGGGGGAAAAAAAAACAATTCTCAGGCTCAGTGGGGGTCTCAGCAGACAGACCCCCATCACTCAGGTATTTATCCTCTATCATTTAGGTGAATACAGGGCAGTAACATTTTGCGACTTACAGGTAACTACTATAATACTGCTCCTATGTACAAGAATATAACTACTATAATACTGCCCCTATGTACAAGAATATACTATAATACTGCCCCCATGTACAAGAATATAACTACTATAATACTGCCCCTATGTACAAGAATATAACTACTATAATACTGCTCCTATGTACAAGAATATAACTACTATAATACTGCCCCCTATGTACAAGAATATAACTACTATAATACTGCCCCCTATGTACAAGAATATAATTACTATAATACTACTCCTATGTACAAGAATATAACTACTATAATACTGCCCCTATGTACAAGAATATAACTACTATAATACTGCTCCTATGTACAAGAATATAACTACTATAATACTGCCCCCTATGTACAAGAATATAACTACTATAATACTACCCCTATGTACAAGAATATAGCTACTATAATACTGCTCCTATGTACAAGAATATAACTACTATAATACTGCCCCCTATGTACAAGAATAGAACTACTATAATACTACTCCTATGTACAAGAATATAACTACTATAATACTGCCCCTATGTACAAGAATATAACTACTATAATACTGCTCCTATGTACCAGAATATAACTACTATAATACTGCTCCTATGTACAAGAATATAACTACTATAATACTGCCCCTATGTACAAGAATATAACTACTATAATACTGCTCCTATGTGCAAGAATATAACTACTATAATACTGCCCCCTATGTACAAGAATATAACTACTATAATACTGCTCCTATGTACAAGAATATAACTACTATAATACTGCTCCTATGTACCAGAATATAACTACTATAATACTGCCCCTATGTACAAGAATATAACTACTATAATACTGCTCCTATGTACAAGAATATAACTACTATAATACTGCCACCTATGTACAAGAATATAACTACTATAATACTGCCCCTATGTACAAGAATATAACTACTATAATACTGCTCCTATGTACAAGAATATAACTACTATAATACTGCCACCTATGTACAAGAATATAACTACTATAATACTGCCCCCTATGTACAAGAATATAACTACTATAATACTGCCCCCTATGTACAAGAATATAACTACTATAATACTGCTCCTGTGTACAAGAATATAACTACTATAATACTGCTCCTATGTACAAGAATATAACTACTATAATACTGCCTCCTATGTACAAGAATATAACTACTATAATACTGCTCCTATGTACAAGAATATAACTACTATAATACTGCTCCTATGTACAAGAATATAACTACTATAATACTGCTCCTATGTACAAGAATATAACTACTATAATACTACTCCTATGTACAAGAATATAACTACTATAATACTGCTCCTATGTACAAGAATATAACTACTATAATACTGCTCCTATGTACAAGAATATAACTACTATAATACTGCTCCTATGTACAAGAATATAACTACTATAATACTGCTCCTATGTACAAGAATATAACTACTATAATACTGCCCCCTATGTACAAGAATATAACTACTATAATACTGCTCCTATGTACAAGAATATAACTACTATAATATTGCTCCTATGTACAAGAATATAACTACTATAATACTGCTCCTATGTACAAGAATATAACTACTATAATACTACCTCCTATGTACAAGAATATAACTACTATAATACTGCTCCTATGTACAAGAATATAACTACTATAATAGTACCTCCTATGTACAAGAATATAACTACTATAATACTGCTCCTATGTACCAGAATATAACTACTATAATACTACCTCCTATGTACAAGAATATAACTACTATAATACTGCTCCTATGTACAAGAATATAACTACTATAATACTGCTCCTATGTACAAGAATATAACTACTATAATACTGCTCCTATGTACCAGAATATAACTACTATAATATTGCCCCCAGTGGTGACCCTAGCCTCTTTGCTGCCTGAGGCGGACTATAGAAAGACGCCCCCCCCCCCCCCAAAAAAAAAAAAAAAAACTGAGTTTCCATGCTACTAGTTTAACACACTGTTATCGTCGCACAATATACACAATACACAAACTTATGAGTTGATAGTAGTATAATGTTGTACCGTGTTAGCCATTGAAAGTAGTGGAAGAGTGAAGAAATCAGGTGATACCTTTTAGAGGCTAACTGAGTATATTTATAAATATGCTCAGTTAGCCTCTAAAAGGTATCACCTGATTTCTTCACTCTTCCACAAACTTATGAAACAGTTTTTAAGAATTCTTCCTGCATTACTTCAGTATCAGATCAACAACACGGCATTAACAATGAAAGTAACTTCCCATATCTTCTGCTTGGTGGATGGACGAGCCCACGTAGCCCCCATTCTCTATAATAGGAGCCCCGCAGATAGCTGAGGACTGGACTTCTTCCAGCTGTGACTTGTCTCTGTAAAGTTTGCAACACAGACATCTTTGGCTCCTCACTTTTCCAGGCACCGACCCACATTGTCCTCACCTGCACACCCATCCTGCTGCTACCACAATTATAAAATATATAATATAACCCCCCATAATGAATAATTCCCCCAAGTGTATCTTTATATTAATAATGTCCGTGTGTACCCTGTATAAATAGTCCCCCTTATTAATAATGCCTCAGGTGTTAACTAATTAAAAGGTTTTCCAGGTCATTAATAAAATAATCAGTGGGGCTCAAAAACCCAGGACCCCCACTGATCAGCTGTGTGAATGAACTGTGATACCTGTGTAAGTGCCGTGACCGCTTCTCTGTTTACTTAGTGTCATTCATCTCATAGTGGCCATGTCATGTAACTACAGCCTCGTCCTATACACGTCTATGTGACAAGGCTGTAATTACATCACACGGTCACTATAAACAGACAGCGTGTGATATAAACAGGCGCCATCGCCCCTTCATACAACTGATCAGTGGGAAATCACTGATCTCTTATTGATAATTTGTCCTAAGGATAGATCATCAATAAAAATGAGCTGGAAAGACCCTTTAACAAAGCCAAAGTGCCAACTTAAAGGGGTTGTCCAGGATAACCACTTTTTTAATATGAGGCTGGGGAAGGTGCTCCGGTGTTTTCTATCCCACAGCCCTGTGACGTCCCGTGTCAGCGACCTCAGCGGTCATGTGCGGTGGGGACTTCCGCCAGAAGAAAACACCAGAGCAGCAGAACCAGACCGGGGTGGGAGACATCGGAGCACAAGGGACAGGTGAGTAGGGTTTTTTTTTTCTTTCACCTTCCCCCAGTCTCATATTTAAAAAGTGGTTATCCTGGACAAGCCCTTTAATTAATTGCCCCCTTAAATTATGCCCCTAATTCCCCCTGACATAAATACTGCTCCTCTAATGACCATAAATAAATGATGCCCCCTTCTATTCATAATATCCCCTAATGCCCCTTATAGATATATAATGCCGCTAATGGTCCCTTATATAAAAAACCCCTCCTTGTATTAATAATGCTCCCAATAGCCCTTATATAAATAACACCCTTTAAGTTCATAAAGCCCCCTTATACACACGTGGCCAAAACTGTTGGTCCCCCTCGTTTAATGAAAGAAAAACCCACAATGGTCACAGAAATAACTTGAATCTGACAAAAGTAATAATATCTGCCGGTATGTGTCTTCCACCCAGAACTATATACTGATCCTACCCCTCCATACAAATATACATCTACTGCTGTGTTAAATATATCTATCTATCTGCTGGTACGTGTCTTCCACTTTGTTAATGCATTAACTTTGATACCACTGTCTGTCTCCTTTTCCTTACTGTTTCTCACCTATGCCTTCCTGATGTCTGATTCTATCTGCTGTATCCACTCCCCCTATTCACACCTGATACACATGAAACAAATGTATTACCAGTTAGTATAAATCTGCAGCCAGTGGTCAGCTATGACATGGTCAGCGCAGTTCCAAGTGTATAGGCCAGACTTAGGCCAGATTTAGGCCAGAAAGTAACTAGCCAATAAAAGGATGCTTAGTTATAAAGTATAGAAATGCTTCTCACTATAATCACTGTTGTCCTTCCCATACATGTAAAAACCACTTTGCCACCCCAAACCAGCCATGTCACTAAGAATATCTTTATCTCTCCATCTATCCTACCCCACCATCTCACCTTCTCTGCACAGCTACTCACACACCTACAAGCTTTCCGCCCCAGACACACACAACCTCCCCACACTCTCTCCTATTTACACCTGCTATCCCTCTCCCTGCTACTCCTCACTTCTGGCGACATCTCCTAATCCTGGACTGCCCCAACACTCCCTGCTGTCAGATCTTTCCGCACAACCACCACCAGCGCACGGAACCCCCTAAATCTTACCCCTATCTCACCTGCTCCTGCCCCTCCCCACACACTTCCCGGCGCACTATGGAACGCTCGCTCTGTATGCAACAAACTTGACTACATCTACGACCTCTTCATTTCTCATAAATTATCATTTCTAGGTCTCACAGAAATGTGGCTAACACCCTCCGACACCATCTCCCCTGCTGCCCTCTCCTATGGAGGTCTGCAATTCTCACAGACTCCCAGCCCCAACAATAAACCTGGTGGAGGCGTAGGCGTACTCCTGTCTGACAATTGCTCCTTTGGCCCAATCCAACCGCTACCTGCTCTCACCCTCCCCTCCTTTGAAGTGCACTCTGTCCGCATTTACTCGCCCTCCAACCTCCAACTGGCCATCATATATCGACCACCAGGACCTACAGCTGCCTTTATCGACCACTTCACCACCTGGCTAATGCACTTCCTATCCACAGACACCCCCACCATCATCATGGGTGATTTCAACATCCCCTTTAACACATCCCACCCCGCCGCTTCCAGTCTCCTGTCACTCACCGCCTCCTTTGGTCTCTCTCAATGGTCCTCCTCTGCCACCCACACAAAGGGGCACACGCTGGACCTCATATTCACCCGCCTCTGCCCTCTAGTCAATCTCTCTAACTCTCCGTCCACGCTTTCCGATCACAACCTGCTGACATTCTCTGCCCTCTCCTCTGTAATACACCCTTCAACCCCTAAACCAACGCGTCCCCGCAGGAACCTTAATCGCCTGGACATCCGCACGCTCTCAGACTCTCTCTTACCGCTCGCTGACATATCCTCACTCTGGGACGCAGATACCGCCGCTGACTTCTACAATACCACCATTACTTCAGCCCTTGACTCTGTGGTCCCTCTCACTAACACCAGAACCCAGCCGATCAATAGGCAGCCCTGGCACACTGATCTGACTAAAAAACTGAGACGTGCCTCACGGGTTGCAGAACGCCTCTGAAAGAAAAGCCACTCCCAGGAGGACTTCATCAGGTATAAAGAGGCAGTTCTCACATTCAAGAACGCACTCACCTCTGCAAAGCAGGTCTACTTCACCACACTAATATCTGCCCTATCAGATATTTCAGTCATCGCACCTGCCTGCACCGAGAAGCAGACGTCTTGTGCCTGTCTTCTCGGTGTCTTGTAAACCGCAGGCCTGAAGTCACAGTTTGAGTTTTAACTAGATCGGTGTCAGCCGGGGGCAGCCTAGGAGGCCGAGGGCAGCCTAGGAGTAGGAGGGCAGCCTAAGCTGCCTGCGTCACATCAGGTAAATTTACTAGCAGAGCGATGTGACCTGACGGGATGCACGCAGACCAGCGCCCCTCCATGCCGCTCCTCCAAGCTGTCGCAGATAGTGCCGCCTGAGGCGGTCGCATCACTTCGCCTCATTAGAGATGCGCCCCTGGGCGACCACATTCAGGACAGATTGTAGAGGGGAGAGTTTAGTAAGAAGAAGTCCAATAAGAAGAGAATTGCAATAGTGAAGACGAGAGAGAATCAGAGCGACAATGAGGGTTTTGATATTTCCATGGTGAGAAAAGGGCAAATTCTAGAGATGTTTTTGAAGTACAGGTGGCAAGAGCGTGCAAGTGTCTGAATATGTGGAGTAAAGGTGAGGCATATACAACCCCAAGACGTCTGGCGTACTGCCTCGTGTAATAGTAAGACCACAGACAGAAATATCTGGGTCAGGTCAGTTAGTAGATGGAGGGAACACAAGAAGTTAAGTTTTTGAAAGATTCAGTTTCAGATAAAGAGAAGACATGATGTTAGAGACAGCAGAGAGACAGTCACTGGTGTTCTGTAGTAGTGCAGGGGTGATGTCACGGGATTAAGTGAGTTATATAGTTGGGCATCATCTGCATAGAGATGGTATTGAAAGCCAAATCTGGTGGTGGTTTGTACAACTGGGGCTGTGTACAGAGAGAAGAGGAGGGGGCCTAGGACCGGGCCTTGAGGAACCCCAACCGCAAGGGACAGAGGAGAAGAAATAGTACCTGTGAATGAGAGTGCGGTGTCCGTGAGGCCAACAGAGTGGAGCATAGTGAGGAGGAGAGGGTGGTCTACAGTGTCAAACGCCAACATATCCTGCTGTGTGCTGCATCTTGCTCCCCAATGCTGTGCATGTCCTTCCTCTCCTCCTGCTCCTCGACCTTTTACCCATAGGGCACAAGTACCTGCCCTCTCGTCTTCTTAAAGGGTAAGTGCATGCACCAACTAACCTGTCCCTAGCCAGTCCCAGCCTGCCACTGGTTATTTAGGGGGGCTGTACCAAGTTATGAGGTTATTCCCTATTGATAGGATAGGAGATAACTTCATGATTGGTGGGGTCTGATGGCTTGGACCTCCACCAATCTCTAGAATGGGGCTTCAATGCTTCTGTCCATATGGGCAGGCTCCCAGGCTGAGCATGTACCTTGACACTCCATTCATAGAACTTGACTTTCTCCAGGGATCCCAAAGAGAATGAATGGAGTGGCATGGCGCATGCGCGGCCTGCTTCTCTGTTAGAGCCCAAGCACCGAATCCCTGTTCTTGGGAATGATCTCCATCGATCTTGAAGATATTCCCTATCCTAACTTCATAACTTGGTACAACATCTTTAAGACGGCCTCACACATCAAGGGGTTCTAGACCCCTTCTTTCTATATGGGACACACTTTATTTTTGACCCTCTGCAGTGTCCAGTCCTCTTCTGTAACTTCTCACAGACTGTGTCTGATTCCTGGTTGCATCGACAAATACTTGTACAATTCTGTTGTGCACAGATAAAACCCCATCCTCACCCCTGCTGGAACATTTTTTAATAACCGAAGGTAGCAGGAAGTGGCTTTGAGATTAGAATTCATGGCTGTGGGTTTTGCAAAATGAAATTTTGACACCTTTTGTCATTTCCTTTTTTGTAGTTTCCACAGGATTGATTTCTGCATTGTGCAAGAATTTAAGAACCATTCATACTCATTTGGACACCCGAAAAAAAAAAATTCTGACTCCTCTATCCAAACAATACTATCTACAAAAATGTCTTAATTCTCAACAAATTTAATGTTTTCATTTGGACCTCCGTAACAGTAACTTGGCTTGATAAGTGGAGAAAGAAGCATTTTACTCTAATAAAATATATTACAAAGTTTCTTATATTGACCTGTACTATTCATTTATGAAAAGATGTGTTATACCTGGAGGTCCACTTTAACTCAAAAATTCTGGCTACACTATCCGAACAATACTGTCTGCAAAAATGTTTAACTTTTAATTGTCTATACATTTAAATTTGGTTATGTTCATAGGAAAATCCCTTTAATATTCTCATTTGGACATCAGAACCCTCCCATAGTAGGAAGAGGTCCATAGACTTCTATGTTAAAAATAACTTGGCTTGATAAGTGGAGAAGGAAGCATTTTTCTTTAATAAGATATATTACAAAGTTTTTTATATTCAGCTGTACTATTCATCTATGAAAAGATGTGTTATAGCTGGAGGTACCCTTTAACTCAAAAATTCTGGCTTTTCTATCTGAAAAATCCGAACAATGTAGGGGAATGAGCAGGTGACTCCTCCACGTTACAGCTGTGTCTTATCTAAGTATAAGCTATGAGGGAGAGATCGATGGGCCGTGCCAAGGCTAATAACTCCAGTAAACAGTCTATGTATGAGATGAAAGTCAGTCTTGGAATCCGCACTCCTCCGCGATCTCGCAGGTACGGATAGCCTGGAGCAAGGCATAAAGTAATCCAGGGAAGGAAGGAATGCTGGCAATGTGATCAGGAAATCTAGTGTCATTAGGGAGGCCAGAAAATGGACAAAGTGCTGCTAATCTGGAAAGTTACCATGAAGAATATGGAGCTGAAATATGTAATAATATGATATCCCATCCAATAGGGATTGCATCATAGCTGCATTGGATAGATATCAGATTAAAGGGGTTGTCCAGTACTATAATATTGATTGCTGCAGCCTCTACACTACTTACCAAACACAGCGCCATACATTGTATAGTGGCTGTGCTTGGTATTGCAGCTCAGCCCCATTAATTTGAAAGGCAGTATGGTCATGTGACTAATGGATGTGACATCACGGCCTTAGAAGAGGAAGTGGAGCTCAATATGGCAGTCCTAGAAAACTCTAGGAGTCTGAGAAGAAAGCCCCACACCAACACATGTGTCATCTCGATTGAATTATTTTCTGCATACATTCCTGCCAGTAGGGCGTCAGACCAGCAGAAGGTCCAGACTGGTCCAGGAGGTTGTGCTGACGAGACCTCCAGCTTCATTCACAGTTGGATAGCAGGTCGGAGTGAACGATCACATCCTACTAAAAATATACCAAACCACACCATGTTCCGTCTGATCTCCAGATAGATAAGCTCTATAAAAAAACTGTAGACTTGTAGACCACAAGCTAGTTGTTAAGATAAGCTTGGCCATCTACAAAACAGACTAGCCTCTTATGACCTATGGTTATAACCGATACATCTCTAACAAGAAGTTCTAGCACTTACCACCAAGGTTATTGTGCTCCTCCGCTGTTTATAACCATCACAACCTTTGTGCCACTGTGTGAAAGAAAATAAAGCCATATGTCCTATTATTTTTAAAGGGGAGCACTGCTGACAAGCTGTAGGCTCAGACCTCCATCTGGGGGCTTAACTTAAGGCCCTGCTGCTAAAGCTTATCATGATTCCCCCCGCACAACTTCTCCTTATAACCATCAATCATGTTCCATTATATTTTAGCAGCATTTCCATTTCCCTTTGATCCTCTATCTGGCCCAGACCACCATGATGACTTATTCACAACTTGTGAGTGCACACAAGATTCTCCTCATTCCCATTGGTGCCCCCCACATAATAATCGTCCCCCTTTTCGCACCACATCTTCCCCAACAGAATCCCTCCTTGACTATATGCTGCTAACCACGTGCTACTTTGTCAGGAAAGGGTTATTTTTCTCCTTTCCGACAGTGGAAGGCTGTGTATCATAAATCGTCTCATTCCAGTGCACCAGAGGGAAGGGGGAATAAATTTATGATGCACAGACTGCCGGACATCAAAGGAAATCAATATGGTGATCAAATAAGTTTAAGCAGCCTTAGAGTGGTGAGGGTAACCTGTGGGCCCTCCTGACTACTGGGCCTGGTCACAGCTGCGACCACTGCAACCCCCATAGATACACCCCCGATCTAAGCCCATACCTTACCTTTCCATCATTTCATCACTGCACCTCCAGGGGTGTCAGAGCACCTAATGCCCTATACAGGAGTGATAGATGGGAAAAAAAAACAGCTTCCTTCTACTCTTGGTCCTAAGACCCTCCATCTATAGCCATCCCTGCAGTCGAAACACTGCCCCAATAAAGAGGGTTATTTAACAATTTAAAGGCACATCAACCCCTTATAACTTTATCCATTAAAGTGTACCTCCAATGATAAAACAACTGTTTATTTATGTAGAGTCCATCTCCGAAACCAGCCTCACATACAGAAGTCTATGGAGAGGGAAGGGGGAGAAGGAGGCTGTTAATAGTTTTTTTGCCTCATTGTATGCAGTGGTGGAGTCTTACTTTGAAGATACAGCAGTGTAGCTGAGTGTAGCAGCGTCAGTTATTTGTGTGCCTTTTTCAGAAGCTTCCTCCTCCTCTCTCCATAGACTTCTATGTAAGAAGTAACTTAGCCTGATCAATGGAGAAAGACACAGATTTCTTTAATAAGATATATTACAAAGTTTCTTATATTCACCTGTTCTATTCATTTATAAAAAGATGTCTGATAACTGGAGGTTCACTTTAACGTAAAAATTCTGGCTACTCCATCTGAACAATCCTGTTTGTAAAACTGTTGGATGGAATTAATGGGTACTACGTGGGGTTAGTTATTAGCACTGTACGGAGGCATTAAAGTTGTACGATATGACAGGGCTGATCACTGTTTCAGAGGATTAAATGGGCATGATATAAAGGCAGAGGCGCAGCTACCGGGGGGGCCCCGGGCCCATTGAGTCTTTGGGGGCCCACCCCGGGTCCGCCATTAATACATCCTTTATTTCTAACTAGATCGGTGTCTGCAGACACCGATCTAGTTACAATGCTTCCTGGTGCTTAATTGTCTTGTAAACCGCAAGCCAATACAGGCCTGCGGTTTACAAGACGCCGAGACCACAGACGGATGTCCGCTTCTCAGCACGGGCGGCGCGATGACGTCACAATATCACGCCGCTCGCGCTCAGACACAGACGTCCTGTGCTTGGACAGGGAGGAAGCTCCGGCGGCTCCATTCATTAGCATCGCAGGTAGGCGAGTAGGACTTTTTTTTTTGTGGGTATATTAATAGTATAAGGGGTGGTTAGGAGGGGGAAATATAACTATAAGGGAGGATTCATTAGGGGGCATTATGATGATGGGGGGGTCATTTATATAAGGGTTATTACAGGGTATTATGAATACAAGGGGGGGAGGTTATTTATATAAGGAGCCATTAGGGGGCATCATTTATATTAGGAGGCATTATGAACATAAGGGGTGGTCATTGATATAAGGGGTCATTGGGAGTGCATTATTTATGTCAGCGGGAATCAGGGGCATATATGAGGGTCAATTAATTTAATGAAAGTGGCACTTGGGTTTTATTAAGACTAAGGTCCCACATACCGGGCTGCAGCAAAAAAAGCGCTGCAGGAAAAACCATGGCGGTAACGTGGCGGTTTTTCCCACAGCTGTTTTTTGCTGTGGGACGCCACGTGGGGCCTTAAGGCGTTTTCCAACACATTTTTATTGATTATCTATCCTCAGAATAAATCATCAATAAGAGATAAGTAACTCCCCACTGATCAGCTGTATGAAGGGGCTATGGCACCTGTTTATATCACACGCTGTCTGTTTATAGTGACCGTGTGATGTCATTCCAGCCTTGTCATATAGACATGTATAGGACGAGGCTGTAGTTACATTACATGGCCGCTATGAGATGAATGACACTATGTAAATAGAGAAGGGGTCACGGCGCTTATACAGGTACCACGGTTCATTCAAACAGCTGATCAGTGAGTGTCCCGTGTATTGGAAGCCCAATAATTTTTTTTTACCATGTTTTTTTTTTTCCCTTTTCAATTAGGAAATTCCTGGGGCATTATAAATAAGGGGCACTATTTAAAGGGGGTACACAAGGAAGTTATCAAATTAAAGATACACTTGGGGGTATTATTCATTATGGGGGGTATATTATATATTTTATAATTGGGGTAGCAGCAGGATGGGTGTGCAGGTGAGGACAATGTGGGTCGGTGCCTGGAAAAATGAGGAGCCAAAGATGTCTGTGCTGCAAACTTTACAGAGACTGGAAGAAGTGGTCATGGCCGTCCGGAGGAAAGAGACGGGGAATGTGAAGGATTAGTCAGAGACATCACCGGTAAGTCACTAAATGCTACTGCCCTGTATTCACC
This sequence comes from Leptodactylus fallax, assembly GCA_947044405.1. Classification (NCBI taxonomy): domain Eukaryota; kingdom Metazoa; phylum Chordata; class Amphibia; order Anura; family Leptodactylidae; genus Leptodactylus; species Leptodactylus fallax. The sequence goes on from CAMRHE010000758.1 coordinate 59,637, forward strand.
TAAATCGTCTGCAGAGCCCTGTGTAGAGCTGCTATATACCACTATATGCTCACCGTATACTGATAGTATCGGTATACAAACATGTCCAAGTTGGGAGCCCACTTGGACATGTTCGCCCCCCTGTGCTGAACCCCTAGCTACGCCTCTGTATGAAGGTATTTATCGGGGAACATTACATGACTTAAACATTGGGCCTCCGTACTGACTGAGCATTTCTCTTGTGTTGTTTTTTTTATGTGTGCATGAACTAAATCTGCCGTCAGCTGAGGAAAATCCCTCGAGACCGTGAGAGAAATCGGGCCTAGTCTCGTAAATGGTTTCTATGAAATCTGCACAGCTGGGCCCATCGCTGATATGAAAGTCATCTGTATGGCATAGGGCAACCTAAAACAATCCCCATACAACCACCGAACATCTGCCAGAAGCAGCGACGGTATCACATGTGACAGGGATGTGTTAAAAATATCATGTGTGGGTGTCATATTGATGTTTTACTCCAACTTGAGCCATCTCCGGCCCAGTTATTAATGGAATTTCCAGGAATTCAATTCATTTATTGTGAAAACTCAGACAATACACGGCCAGCAGCCAACTAGGAAATGGAATGAAGCCGAGGTTTATTAAATTATATACTCCCTAACATAGAAGCTAAGCTGACATATCAATAAAAAGTCTAGGTTGGGTCCACCACCGTTACCCACTGACTGCAGTTTTGGTTTCTTTTTCGAGCATGGCGTCCTCTTTGTCAGCAGGTTTATGAAAATAAAAAATTCTAAATTTATAAAATGTGGATTGCAAAAGTATTAAGGGGACATTATATTGTGTTGGGCTACAAGGAGGGAGCATTATATTGTATGGGGTCCTGAAGAGGGACATTATACTGTGTGCAGATCCCCCGACAGTGGGGAATTTTAGTGTGTTTGGGCCACTGTGGGAAGCTATACTCTGTAAGGGCCATAGGGGGTGTTCTACTCTGTAGGGGGTACAAGGCACCATGATTTTATATGGGGGCATTATACCATATGGGGGCCACTAAAGGGGCATTATACTGTATGGGAGCACAAATAGACTGAGTGGGTTTGGGAAAGATCAAAGGGGGCATGGGTGGAGTTAGAGGTGTGTCTTATCATATGCAAATGTGCCGCAGTGCACTGCATGTAATGTACATATTTTACCATTTCCTGGCATGCTGGTGGACTATGTGGAGCGCTATGAAAACCATCAGCAAACAGCTCCCCGTACCTCTGTAAGCTCCTTAGATGCCGCTGTCAACATTGACTACGGCATCTAAGGGGTAAAAAGACATTATAATTACAATGGGAACCAAATTACTGTTGGGCCGACAAGGTGATGACTGGGCACAGCTTCTGGCCTGTGACATAACTATATGTGAAAAAGCTCTAGCGAAATCGGGACTCACACACTTACATCCAGGTGCTGCAAGGATTTAAAGGGGGTTCCAAAAACAGCACTGCAACGAGCCGCAGGTTGTAAGTAGCCTTGCAGATTAATCCCATTTACTTCAATGGAGCTGAGCTGCAATACCAGACACAACCTGTGGACAAGGGTGGCGCTGTTTTTCCAAGAAAGGAGCTATATCGTTCTAAGGAGGTTGTATACCTTGTTACATTGTCATTGGGTGATGATATATATACTTTTTGCCCCACAACGTAAGTATATACAGTGCCTTGTAAAGTATTCAATGTATGGATGTATACTATAGAAATCATAGAATGGCTGTCACTTCTGCAGAATGTTTCTTCATCGGTTTTCCTTCCTTCCTTCCTTCGTTCTCCCAGGAGCAGTGTTTTACTTGCTATGCTAGTCGGAGGCGTACCTTATGTAATAAGTGTTGTTAGTGTAAGAGACAGCCAATGTTGTCCTAAACTTTATTTGTCTGTATAAACTGTTAATGTTGAATGTATTTCTGTGATTCTGTTACTGACCATATCCAACTCTGCAATGATATGGAGGAGTTTTTCAGAAAAATGAGATTAAGGGAATATTTTTATGACAAAGACCCTCCATACAGCAGTGACTCTGAGATGGAACAGCCCATAAGGAATCCTACCAAAAAATCTACCTGGACCCCACGCCCTGGAGCTAATGCAGCACTGGATAAATATATTGACTGTTTCAGAAGCAAAGTAAAATCAGAAATCCTAGAGAAACAAAAGAAACAGGCGCATAACCTAACCCTGCAGGAACAGAAGGCTATTACATCACTGAAAGAAAATCAGGATATAATAATAAAACCAGCTGACAAAGGGGGCGCAATAGTCATAATGAATACCTCAGACTATATCCAGGAAGCAAACAGGCAACTGTCAAATCCCATCCATTACTCCAAACTTGGAAGTGATCCCACAGAGGCCTATATGAAAGAACTAAAGAGTATGATCAAGGAGTTTCCAGTCCAGATCCAGAATCAGGTAAAAGGACTTATCCCCCAAGATCCCAGGCCGGGCTGCTTCTATATGCTCCCAAAGATACACAAAGATGGCAACCCTGGGAGGCCTATCATTTCTGGCATTGGGACACTGACAGAAAACATCTCAGGTTGGGTGGAAAATCTCCTAAAACCCCTTGTCAGGGATACTCCAAGCTATATCCAGGACACCACTGACCTTCTTAACAAACTGAATGCCCTGGGCCAACTACCTGAGGATACCATTTTGGCCACCATGGATGTGGAATCCCTGTATACTAACATTCCCCACAAGGATGGAGTTGCAGCATGTCGGGTACACCTGGCAAAACAAAACCTCCCAACAGAACCAGTAACGCAGCTCATACAATTCATCCTTAGCCACAACCATTTTACCTTTGGAGAGGATCTATATCTACAGCGAATGGGAACTTCAATGGGGACCAGATGTGCACCCCAATATGCAAATCTCTTTATGGCAGAAATGGAAGGAACATATTTATCAACATGCACCACCAAACCTATGATTTACCTTCGTTATATCGATGATATCCTTGTCATCTGGACTGCAGGTGAGGAGGCCCTACTTCAATTCCATAATGACTTCAATGACTTTCACCCGACCATCAACCTTAAACTTAGCTATTCAGGGAGTGAAATTCACTTTCTGGATACCACAATATACATTAAAGACCACCGGCTACTCACATCAATATACCACAAACCCACAGACAGAACGGCCTACCTGAGAAACGACAGCTTCCACCCCAAGCACACAAGACAATCTATCATCTACAGCCAGGCTATACGATACAATCGTATTTGCTCCGACAAAACAGACCTGGACAAGCACCTCCTGGATCTGAGGTTGAAATTTCTCAGATTGGGATACAAACCAAAAGTGACAGACAACCAATTAAACAAAGCAGCAGCCATTAACAGAGACAGTCTGCTCACATATAGAGAGACCCAGAAAGAAGCCCGAGTGCCCCTAGTTGTCACCTACAACCCACAGCTGGAGATCCTACGAAGGATTGCCAAGGAGCTCCAACCTGTACTACATAGGGACAACAGACTCAAGGACATATTTCCAGTCCCCCCTCTCCTCTCCTTTCGACAACCACCAAACCTGAGGCGCATTATCGTCCGGAGTTCCCTGAAGGCCCCAACTGAAAATGGCACCTCACCTTGCCTACATAAAAGGTGCATGACCTGCAAGCACATCCACACCGCTGACAGTGTACCTATCCCACAGTCACAACAGGTGCACAGAATTAGGGGGACATTTTCCTGCAGGTCTTCCAATGTGGTGTACCTCATAATGTGTGTGCAATGTCCCACCACAGGCCTCTATGTGGGGGAAACAGGGCAGAGACTCAGTCAACGAATGAACTCACACAGATCCACCATTAATAACAGCAGAACCGATCTCCCAGTGGCCGCACATTTCTCCGGAGAAAACCACTCTATTGAAGATTTGCGGGTTGTGGTTTTAATGGGACATTTTAAGACACAGGAGAAAAGAAAAGAAATGGAGTATAAATTTATGCAAAAATTTCAAACTCTGCAATTTGGACTTAATATTCATGCCAGCTTCATGTCACACTATGTTTGAACCATGAACTGAACTCAATATTCATGCCAGCTTCAAATCACACTATGTGTGACCTGTGAGGGTCACAAATCACCTCCTGATAGCAAACAGATAACAGCAAGAATTACTGATCCCTCCGTCACGCACCACAAGTTTCCAGACTGTTTTTTTTGACCTGTTGTAAATAACTTCTCTACTTAGATTGCAATTTTTTTAAGGACTCTAAAATGCTTTGAAAACCATGTGTATAAAAATCTGTTAATTTTCAGTTCTTGTATCACACCATGTCTGATGAAGGGAGCGAGTACTCCTGAAAGCTTACTTATAAATATACTCAGTTAGCCTCTAAAAGGTATCGCCTGATTTCTTCACTCTTCCACTACTTTCAATGGCTAACACGGTACAACATTATACTACTATCTGTTCCTTTAAGACAGCAGCCATTGTAATTGTGACATGATGCTGGAGTGAGACCCCCCCCCTTTTATGTCAGCCTGCCTGTTCTGCAGACAGAGTGTGAGCAGAGAAGCAGGAAGTGACGAGACAGAGAGCAGCAGCCATCTTGGCAAGTGTTGTATTGAACTGGTGTGGAGATTTTTCTGTACAGCTAAGCTGTATCTTGGTCCAGAGACAAACAGAGTGTAAAGAGACAACAGGACTAGTGAGTCCACGTGAAAGGAACTGTGCTCAGTGGCTGATCAGTGAGACTGACATTGTGACTGTGTATTTGGATACCACAGATAGAGACTCGCAGTGCTGTTGATGTACTGGACGGCACCTGCTAAATCCCGGCTTACATCCCAGCTCAGTGTATGGATTCGGCAGGACTGTCAGTGTGCTGAGTGGAATCTGCTGTTGGATTACATTGCATTCAGTTGGTTTCCCTGTCTGTTAAAGAGGACTTCATTTCTCCCAAGATCCTGATAACCGTGAGGAGAGGACGCTTCACTATAAAAGAAAGGACCGACTTTGGGCCCCACCGCGCGCTTCTACGGACTGTAAGCGGTCCACCTGGACCACTGGGGAAAAGAGGGTGCACCCAAATGTGAAGTCAGGGTCAGTTAGGGATAGTTTTGAGTATATTGTTCATTCAGTGTCCATACTGCAGAAGTGGACAGAGTAAAAGTAGAAACCATTGCAGAATTTGCCTTGAAATTGTTCATGCTATATTGTATATTTTGCTTGTCTTTAGCCCTGTCATTTTACCTTTAACTAGCCTTTATTAACTTATAGTAAATATATTTTTTTTTTCTTGAACTACCGCGTGTGCGTTCATTTCTGGTTGCGGAGTCCAAACCACCTGCCTTGCTCTCGGTTCACAAATTGGCGTAGTCGGCAGGATCCGCTTACCAGAATGGACGGTGACGCACCCGTTCGGGAGAATGGTGCTGGAGGAAGAATGCCAGCAGGGGCTATAATGAGTCAGTTAGCTAAATTTGATGGCAATAATATGTCAGTGAGTATGTGGGTGGAACAGATACGAATAATACAGCGAATGTACCAGACCGCACCAGAAGTACTAGTAGAGCTAGCAATATTGACATTACAAGGGGATGCTAAGACCACGGTGATACTGAGGCCATTTGAACAAAGGCAGACATTTGAGCAAGTAGTCCAGATTCTAGAAACCATCTATGGAGAAACTGCATTGCTGGGGTCTCTGCAGGCTCGGTTCTTCCAGAGGGTACAACAGGAGAATGAAAGCCTTCCCCAATATGCAAATGCCCTACAAGAACTGCTCCGAGATATTCAAAGGAAGGAAAGAGGGGGCTCGCCAGCCTTCTGTAACCCTGATCGGACTCTCCGTGACCAGTTTGTCCTGGGGATACGTGACGGCAGTTTAACTGTGACTATGCAGGATTTTATACGACGAGAGACTGATGCTAAATTCCATGATGTACAGGTAGAGGCCATCTCCCGTGCCAATAGTATGGTCCCGAGGCCGCAGACCGCAGTTGGAGTTACTTTGTCACAGGGGGCTAGTTCTGGCTCAGAGACAGTAGAAAAAGGGACGGTTAAAGAAATTCTCACAGTAATGCAGAAACTGCAAGAACAAATGGAACACTTGCACACTCGTTGTGATGAGCAGTCTATGAAAATTGCAGACTTCCAGAAGACTGGAGATGAAAGGGTGAGCCATCCACACCCAGCAAGTCAGAATCACCCACCACCCCGCTGGAGGGGTGAGGATAGGACCTACCGAAGGGGTCCAAATCATTTAGTGCAGTGCTCAGGAGAAATCGAAGGGGCTTACCGAAGGGGCCCAAACAGATGGCCAGAACGACGGGGGATACGCTGCTGGGAGTGTGGACGGATGGGCCACGTTGCTGCTAGATGTCCAGAGCAGCGACAAACTTATGAGAGACCGCCGTTAAACTGAAGTCCCCTGCTGCTGAAGGGCGTGTAGTAGGGGAGACTGACAAGGAGACTATGTGGGGAGAATGCCCTGATGATGACCTGATCGCTGCAAGTCCTGTCATACAGGTGGAAATGGAGGGTATTCCGGTTACCGGGATGATTGACACGGGTTCCCAAGTAACGACCTTGAGTAGAGACTGTTATGAACGGTACTTCCGGCAACATGTGAAATATGATCCCCATACATTCGTACGAGTGGTCGCAGCTAACCAGTTACCAGTTCCGGTCGTGGGAGTGGCCTGGATGAATGTCCGGGTATGTGGCCAAGATCTAGGTAAGAAAGGCATTGTGGTGGTACAGGAGTCACATGAAGTAAAGGTCCCTGTCATTTTGGGGAAGAATGTGTTAAAAGAATTAGATCAGATCCTCTTTGAAAAGAAAGGTCACGGTTATTGGAAAGAAACCACCACCCATCGGCCTACTCAAACAGCTTTCCAGCGGCTGATCCGGACATGTGGCTTACAGAAAAGTTCAGATGCACATCATCCTCTGGCTCGAATTTCAGTTCCTTTGCATACAAAAGTTACACTGCCACCCAGTTGGGAGACAATAGTGTCCATGCCCGTAGGCACCTGTCGGAAACTAGAGGGCATAGCTGTGTTGGTAGAACCACTGCAGGCAGCCGAAGGAGGTGTTGATCCGCTAGTGGCCCGTTCCTTGGCAATAGTTCGCAAAAGAAGAGTACCACTTCGATGTGTAAACACTCAGGACCAGAGTGTGGACCTGACCCCAGGGAGGCTGCTGGCTAACATCTATGTGACTCCGGAGGAAGTAAGGAAAGTAACTCCAATGCAGCTGAAGCCGACTGAAAGGGATGAGTGGACCGTAACTGTGTCCATGGGAGAAGATGAGGAACCCACCTCTGAATGGAATGGCTGTGCAATTCGAGAACAGATGAAGATGGATGTAAGTTCATGTTCTCTGGAATGGGTGCAGAAGGTAGATGAGCTGTTGTGGGAGAACCGAGCCACCTTTGCACGGTATGCTGAAGATTTTGGATGTACCACAGGGATCTACCATGAGATTCCCACAGGAGACACCCCTCCAATTAGAGAGCGCTACCGACAAATTCCTCCACAGTTGTATCAGGAAGTGAAAGAACTGTTAGCTAAGATGCTACAGGGTGGGATCATCCAAGAAAGCCAGAGTCCCTGGGCGGCTCCTGTGGTGTTAGTAAGAAAAAAAGATGGGTCCATCCGATTTTGCGTAGACTATCGGAAGTTAAACGCTTGCACCGTACGAGATTCCTACCCCTTGCCACGGATTGAGGAGTCCCTCTCAGCGCTAGGGAGAGCCCGGTACTTCTCCTCACTAGATCTGGCTAGTGGGTATTGGCAGGTGCCGATGGCCACAAAAGACAAGGAGAAGATGGCATTCATCTTGCCCATGGGACTATACGAATTTAACCGGATGCCCTTCGGGTTGACAAATGCACCCGGAACGTTTCAGCGGTTGATGGAGAAATGTCTCGGTGACTTCAACTTTGAGTTCACTCTCATCTACTTGGATGACATTATAGTGTATTCTGCGACCTTTGAAGACCATCTCCACCAGTTGGGGCAAGTATTTCGAAGATTGCGGGAACATGGGCTCAAATTGAAACCCAGTAAATGTCGGTTGTTCCAATCTGAAATTGATTACTTGGGTCACCGCGTATCAGGAGAAGGGGTGAGACCATCAAGAGACAAGATAGCGGCTGTTCAAGATTGGCCGATACCGACTACCCTGCGAGAAGTGAGGGCGTTCCTTGGAGTAGCCGGTTACTATCGACGGTTTATTAAGGATTTCGCCAAGGTAGCAGCACCACTTAATGCTCTCCTACGAGGCACATCCGGTGGTCCAAAGAACCGGTCCGTGAAGTGGGGACCTGAACAGGAACAAGCCTTCCAGGCATTGAAGGATGCACTGACAACAGCCCCAATCTTGGCATATGCTGATTACCACTTGCCGTTCCAGCTATATACAGATGCAAGCCTGTATGGTCTTGGAGCAGTGCTTTCCCAGCTTCATAATGGCCAGGAGAGGGTCATAGCGTACGGCAGCCGGTCTTTGAGAGATTCTGAAAGAAACCCCGAGAATTATAGTTCATTTAAATTGGAGCTGTTGGCACTGGTATGGGCCATGACCGAGAAATTCTCTGAATATTTGACCGGTGCTGAAGTTTTAGTACTGACTGACAACAACCCACTAGCTCACCTGGAAAATGCCAAGCTCGGGGCGTTAGAGCAGAGGTGGATAGCCCGAATGTCTACATTCAATTACCGCATTAAGTATCGGTCCAAGACAGAGAACCAGAATGCTGACGGACTTTCTAGGGTAACTGCCCAGACCCCCACAGAAGACGTGGATCATGAGTTGGAGCATGTGGAGGTGCCCGATTTCAGCAGATTTTCACAGGCCTTGACCGCCACTAATCAGTTTGAGATGGAGGGGACTGAAATGGCTCCTTTCTTTGGTCCCTCACGACAGGAATGGGCACAGATACAACAGACCCATGAGGGGCTGGCGCAGATGATCAAGTGTGTTGAGAAAGGCCAGAAGCCCTGTAGAGAGGAAAGAGAACGACTGACACGTGAGATATTATCTGTTTTGAGTCAGTGGGAAAAGTTGGAGATGAAAAATGGAGTGCTATGCCGAAAGATCTATTTACCTTCTGAGATCGACATTCGATACCAAATTGTGGTGCCTAGTGAACTGGCTCGCTCCTTGGCAGTTGAGGCTCATAATAAGAATGGACATTTTGGTCATGAGAAGACCTTTCGTTGGTTACAGCGACTGATTTACTGCCCTGGTCTTCGTCAAATGGTCGAAGAAGTATGCCGCAGCTGTCGAACTTGTGAGATCCATAAGGCAATAGAACAGAGAGCTCCCCTGCAAACCATCGTGACCCAGGAACCTTTAGAAATCGTCATGATAGACTATCTAATGGTGGGCCCATCCAATAGCGGACACCAGTATTGCCTCGTAATGGTGGATCACTTCACCAAATTTGCGGTGGTAACCGCCACCAAGGACCAGACAGCTGAGTCAGCAGCTCGTGCTCTGTGCCAAGATTTCATTCGAGTATATGGGTGCCCCCAACGCATCCACTCCGACCAGGGCGCCTGCTTTGAGGGACACGTAATGAAAGAAGTTCAACGTATCTACGGGATAAAGAAGTCGCACATGACTCCATACCACCCTCAGGGAAATGGGGCCTGTGAAAGATTCAACAGAACTCTGCTACAGATGCTGCGGACTCTGGAGGAAGACAAGAAGTTACAGTGGCCTCAGTTCTTGTCTGAAATGGTGTGGGCCTATAACAATCAGGTCCATTCTACAACGGGGTACTCTCCTTATACACTTCTCTTTGGGCGGTCTGGGCGAAGTATAGGAGAATTACAGTTGAATGATGTGGATGGGTTCCCTCCGAGGGATCCAACCTCTTGGGTGCGGGCGCATCGGCAGAGACTTGAGACGATCCATCGATTGGTGCGGCAGCGCCTGCAAGAACATCCCCATCCTGATAAGACCCCAGTGCAAGAAGCACCATTGCAACCAGGCGACCTGGTGCTAGTTCGTGTCAAGAAACCCCAAGGGAAATTGGAAAGCAGATGGGAGGCTTTGCCGTATCGTGTTGTTGGCCGCAAGTATGCGAATGGGCCAGTGTACCAGGTCCAGAAAGAAGGAACTGATTGTGTTAGAGTACTTCACCGAAATATGTTGCGCCTGTGTCATTCTGAAGGGACAAATCACGATGGGCCTGCCAATGTGAATGAGCTCCCACAGTCAGAGAATGGAGGTGCGGAATGGGCCTCCGACGAGGAGGATGATTGTTGGCCGATCCCTGCTCCTGGGGATGTTCCACCTGTGACTACTGTATCTGCGGCCTGTGCCCCCTCTGGTGCGGAATCCGCTGGTCCTTCTCAGCCCATAGCTGCAGCACCCCATAATATACCACCGGTCCTCAGACGGACCATTAGGCCAAATGCTGGTATTCCCCCTGTTCGGTATGCGCAGGATGAGTTTGTTTGTCCTGCCATACATCGGTATACTACCACTCTGTGCATAAAAGTACAACCCTCTGGATATACAGTCATAGGCAGGGACTGCCAATCTTAAAGTAGGGGGAATATGTAAGAGACAGCCAATGTTGTCCTAAACTTTATTTGTCTGTATAAACTGTTAATGTTGAATGTATTTCTGTGATTCTGTTCCTTTAAGACAGCAGCCATTGTAATTGTGACATGATGCTGGAGTGAGACCCCCCCTTTTATGTCAGCCTGCCTGTTCTGCAGACAGAGTGTGAGCAGAGAAGCAGGAAGTGACGAGACAGAGAGCAGCAGCCTACTTGGCAAGTGTTGTATTGAACTGGTGTGGAGATTTTTCTGTACAGCTAAGCTGTATCTTGGTCCAGAGACAAACAGAGTGTAAAGAGACAACAGGACTAGTGAGTCCACGTGAAAGGAACTGTGCTCAGTGGCTGATCAGTGAGACTGACATTGTGACTGTGTATTTGGATACCACAGATAGAGACTCGCAGTGCTGTTGATGTACTGGACGGCACCTGCTAAATCCCGGTTTACATCCCAGCTCAGTGTATGGATTCGGCAGGACTGTCAGTGTGCTGAGTGGAATCTGCTGTTGGATTACATTGCATTCAGTTGGTTTCCCTGTCTGTTAAAGAGGACTTCATTTCTCCCAAGATCCTGATAACCGTGAGGAGAGGACGCTTCACTATAAAAGAAAGGACCGACTTTGGGCCCCACCGCGCGCTTCTACAGACTGTAAGCGGTCCACCTGGACCACTGGGGAAAAGGGGGTGCACCCAAATGTGATGTCAGGGTCAGTTAGGGATAGTTTTGAGTATATTGTTCATTCAGTGTCCATACTGCAGAAGTGGACAGAGTAAAAGTAGAAACCATTGCAGAATTTGCCTTGAAATTGTTCATGCTATATTGTATATTTTGCTTGTCTTTAGCCCTGTCATTTTACCTTTAACTAGCCTTTATTAACTTATAGTAATATATATTTTTTTTTTGAACCCCTCTTGAACTACCGCGTGTGCGTTCTTTTCTGGTTGCGGGGGCCAAACCACCCCCCTTCCCCCCCTTTCCTTTTTATTATATCCAGCCCTCAGGTCAGGACCGGGGGGGTACACATGTCGGCAAAGTTGACCAGAAATCAACTACTGCTCCTACTCTGCTGCCTAGGATATATAGCAGTGGTAAGTACGGCACAGTATACAGGGCTGGGACTGGATAACCTACCAGGGGACTATATTAGGGGCAAATTTTCAAAACTTTACAAAAACTTTTTTATTCTTGAACATAAAGTGGCCGATTAGGTTTTACAGCATGCTAGGAGTTGTAGTCCTACAATAGTGAGCTCGGACGACAGACCGCCAGGTTTGATGTGGATCTTGGACTGTGTTTTTAAGTTTTCATGTGTACACAGCTATGAAGAAATACGGCACAGGATATGAGTAACGGTGCTTGCCGTGCGGGATAAAAAAATGTTATATTTAAAAATTTCTGAAATTTTTGGACTCCTGTTTTTTTTCATTTTTGCATTGTTTAGCTAGTTTTATATGTAACATTATATGTACACTGTGTTCCAAATTAATATACAAATAATATTTTCTCATATTTTCCAAAATTACCTATATGAATTGCAGTCATTGTATTTTTCCAGTCATCAACTATTCGAGTATAATTGAAAGGTTTTTGAACAAACTGCCTATGATAACAGTATATTTAAAAAAAAAAAAAAAACACTCAAAATGCATGTTCTAAATTATTATGCACAGCAGAATTTGCAACCTTTTCATTTTTATTAAGAACAAAAAAATGGTCATTGTGAAATTGTAAGCATTAGCAGGTTATTATAAACTGAAATCAAACAGTTTTCAAGCCAAAACTTTATTCGAGGTGATGTTACATTTGCATATAGGACCCCTTGTTCGAAAGAAGCTTCTGAACTCTCTCGGCCATTGAATTTGTCAGTTTTTGGATGGTTTCTGCTTCAATTGTTTTGCATGAGGACAGAATACCCTCCCAGAGCTGTTGCTTAGATGTGAACTGCCTCCCGCCATCATAGACACTCCTTTTGATGATGCTCCAGAGGTTCTCAATGGGGTTGAGGTCAGGGGGAGCATGGGGGCCACACCATAAGTTTGTCCCCTTTTATGCCCATAGCAGCCAGAGATGCAGATGTGTTATTTGCAGCATGAGACGGTGCATTATCATGCATGAAAATGATCTTTCTGCGGAATGCATGGTTCTTCTTCTTGAACCATGGCAGGAAGTGCTGTTTGAGAAACTCCACATACATTATGGAGTTCATCTTTACCCCTTCAGGAATCCTAAAGGGGCCGACAATCTCTCTCCTCATGATTCCAGCCCAAAACATTACTCCACCTCCTCCTTGTTGGCGCCGTAGCCGCGTTTGCATGGGGTGTCCATCAACAAGCCATCCTCCACTCCATCCATCTGGACCATCGAGCGTTGCACGGCACTCATCGGTGAACAAAACAGTTTTGAAGTCAGTCTTCATGTATTGTTTGGCCCACTGGAGCCGTTTCTGCTTGTGTGCAGTGGATAGAGGAGGTCGACAGGATGGCTTACGCACAGCTGCAAACCTCTGAAGGACCCTGCATCTTGTTGTTCGGGGGACGTTGGAGGCACCAGCAGCTTCAAAAACTTCTCTGCTGCTATGACAAGGCATTTTTGAAGCTGCTCTTTTAACCTGACGTAATTGCCTGTTGGAAAGAGTCCTCAATTTTCCCTTATCAGCACGCACACGTGTGTGCTGTGAATCAGCTACATACTTCTTGATTGTGCGATGATCACGATGAAGTGTCTTGGCAATGTTGATTGTAGTCATGCCTTGACCTAAACACTCCACAATTTGTTGCTTCTCAGCAGCCGACACATCCTTTTTCTTTCCCATTTTGGCTGAAAATGTAGGCTGCTTAATAATGTGGGACAGCCTTCTTAATGGAGGTATGGGTTGCTCAAGCAGAAGGAGATCTACCAGGGCTGGCATTTCTGGACACTGCCAGGGGTGTCAATCCAATTGTTCAAAAGCTCCCATATAACCTACAGGAGAAGTGGATCATGCATGGTTCCCGTTATAAACAGGTTAACAATGTACCATTCCCTCCTTTCTCTGTGTTTGTAGACTTTGTCAGACAACAGGCGAGAATTAGGAATGATCCTAGCTTTGATTTTACTTTGTCATGTTCCACTGCCCCTGGTGTCAAATCTTATAAAACACCGGTGGCAGTTCACAAAACTAATGTTACCTCCACAGGTTCTTCTTACAGAACGTTCAAGTCTTCTCAAGAAGAGAACAGACCTAAGGATCTCAGCAAGCAGTGTCCCTTACATAAGAAACCACATCCTCTACTAAAATGCAGAGCCTTCAGGGAGAAGTCTCTGGAGGACCGGAAGAGTTTCCTCAAGGAAAACAACATCTGCTTCAGATGCTGCACTACAACGTCACACTTCGCCAGGAACTGTGAGGTCAGTGTCAAATGCACAGAATGTGGTAGCACAGAACACAACACGGCTTTACACCCTGGACCACCCTCACAGATGTCATCGCAAGCTGAGGAGCCAGATGTACAGCAGATGGACACTGATGCAATAGACACCCCGATAGTCAGCTCTCAATGTACAGAGATCTGTAAAGGATTTGTAGGAGGAAAGTCCTGCTCAAAAATCTGCCTTGTCAGAGTCTATCCGGCAGGTCACCGAGATAAGGCTATTAAGATATATGCAATCTTGGATGACCAAAGCAATAGGTCTTTAGCTAAGTCCACCTTCTTTGACACCTTTAACATAGTAGGCCCTGGTTCTCCCTACTCCTTAAGGACATGTGCAGGTACTGTCGAGACGGCGGGGAGAAAGGCAACTGGGTACAAAGTTGAATCCATGGACGGTCAGACCTGTTTATCTCTGCCAACCATACTGGAGTGCAACCAGATTCCCGACAACAGGTTAGAGATAACTACATCGGAGGTAGCAGCACATCACCCTCATTTTAAGCGTATAGCTCACCTGATACCACAACTGGACCCAGAGGCTCCAATAGTCCTACTCCTCGGGAGAGACATACTACGAGTCCACAAGGTTAGGGGACTAATTAACGGTCCCCAGAATGCTCCATATGCCCAGAGACTGGACCTAGGGTGGGTCATTGTAGGAGATGTCTGTCTAGGCGGAGCACACAAGCCGACTTCAGTCAACAGTATGCTCACTTGCACACTTGAAAAGGGACGTCCTTCTCTCTTCCAGCCTTGTCCGAGTAGTTTCCTGGTAAAAGAGTTGCCACACAGTGCTCCCCTGCCTTGTCCTTTCGCAGACCCTTCCTGTGAAGACCATGCCTGTGATGGTGAGCCAGATCACATAGGGTGTACAGTTTTCCATAGGACAGGAGAAGACAACATGGTCACAATGTCCATAGAGACAGGCTGTTCTTGGACATAATGGATCAGATAATGGTGAAAGACCAGTCAAAAAGTTGGGTCGCACCTTTACCATTTAAGCCCCAGAGACGACGCTTACCCAACAACAGGGAACTTGTCTACAATCGATTTGTCTCTCTCAAACAGAAACTTCAGAGGTCACCAGAGACAAGACAACATTTCTTTGCCTTCATGGAGAAGATATTTCA
Organism: Leptodactylus fallax; assembly: GCA_947044405.1. Lineage (NCBI taxonomy): Eukaryota > Metazoa > Chordata > Amphibia > Anura > Leptodactylidae > Leptodactylus > Leptodactylus fallax. The sequence continues at coordinate 74,735 of CAMRHE010000758.1, forward strand.
GAACAACCATGCAGAAATTGCACCTGCGCTTCAGGACTCTGAGGAGTGTTGGTACTTGCCCATATTCGGTGTGTATCATCCAAAGAAACCAGGTCAGATAAGAGTAGTATTTGACTCAAGTGCCAGGTGTGACAGTATGTCGCTAAATGATGTCCTACTGTCAGGTCCTGACCTCAACAACAGACTTCTGGGAGTGCTTCTCCGCTTCCGCAGAGATTCGGTGGCATTTATGGCTGACATACAACAGATGTTTTACTGCTTTCTTGTCAAGGAGGAACACAGAAACTTCTTGAGGTTCTTTTGGTACCGTGACAATGACCCTTGTAAAGACATTGTGGAGTATCGGATGAGAGTGCACATCTTCGGAAACAGTCCTTCCCCTGCAGTTGCCATCTATGGTCTTAGACATTCAGCCAGAGAGGGTGAAACAAGGTATGGGTCGGACGTCAGATCCTTTGTGGAAAGAGATTTGTATGTGGACGACTGCCTGAAATCCACACCCACAAGTGAGTCTGCAATCAGTCTCCTCAAAAGGGCTCAGGAAATGCTTGCTCTGTCTAATTTGAGGTTGCACAAGATTGCTTCCAACAGCCACGAATTAATGGAGGCCTTTCCCTCTCAAGATCACTCAAGTGACCTAAAGGACTTAGATCTAAGCACTGATTCCCTTCCCATGCAGCGGAGCCTTGGATTACTCTGGGATTTAAAGGTAGATGCATTCACCTTCCAAATCAGCAAGGAAGAAAAGCCTTTCACACGCAGAGGTGTCTTGTCTATCATAAACAGCATATATGACCCTCTGGGATTTGTAGCTCCTGTTACTATCCAAGGTAAATGGATGTTAAGAGACTTCACCCAAGAGAAATCTGATTGGGATGATCCTCTTCCTGTAGGAAAAAGAGACCTGTGGGCAGGTTGGAGGAAGTCTCTGGAAGCTTTGTCCAGCCTCCATGTGATACGACCTTATGCTTCCGTACCATCAACAGAAGTCAAAATACAAAGACTTTGCATCTTCTGCGATGCTTCAGTCAAAGTGATTGCAGCAGTGGCATACCTAAAAACTATAGACGTTGAAGATCAATGCCATATAGGATTCGTCATGAGCCGGACAAAACTGGCGCCACTCCGTGAACACACAATACCCAGGCTAGAACTCTGCGCTGCTGTGCTTGCAGTGGAGTTGGCTGAACTCGTAACGACAGCAATGAACTTGGAAATCAAGGAAGTTGAGTTCTACACGGACAGCAAGGTAGTCCTAGGGTATATCTGCAACGAAACCCGACGCTTTTATGTCTATGTCAGCAATCGGGTTCTAAGGATCAGGAGATCCACTTGTCCTAAGCAGTGGCATTATGTGCCTACACATCATAATCCAGCGGACCACGCGACCAGATCTGTCGCGCCAAGCCACCTTAAAGACACAACATGGTTTACGGGTCCTAGATTCTTATACCATCCAACATCCCGCGTTGCCGGATCAGATGCATTTGAACTAATAGACCCAGACGCCGATGAGGAAATCCGCCCTCAGGTATCCGTTTTGCGCACAGTGACTTTGGACCAACACCTCAAATCCCATCGTTTCAGCAAGTTCACAACCTGGAAGTCACTTGTTCGTGCGGTTGCTTGTTTAGTTCATGTAGCTGAGTCTTACAAGTCTTACTACGGGACAGAAACCCTGCAAAGGTTGGCATCACTGTAGACATGCTTTTACTGCTCCCAATTTAGAGAAGTCCAAGAACTTGATAATTCGCACAGTACAACGGGAGTGTTATGCCAAAGAAATAGACCACCTCAACAAAAAGCAATCCATTCCTAAGGACAGTGCTTTGAAGAAGCTTGATTCAATCATCGACCAAGATGGGTTGCTCAGAATAGGAGGCCGTCTTCACGAAGCCAAAGTGGAATTTATGGAAAAACATCCACTAATAATTCCTGGACATCATCATGTCACAACGTTGCTTGTGCAACACCACCACATTCAAGTGAAGCACCAGGGCCGATTGTTTACTGAGGGGAATCTACGAGCTGCTGGACTGTGGATAGTTGGAGCAAAGAGATGTGTGAGCAAACTTATCTTCAACTGTGTTACTTGTCGCAAACTTCGTGGCAAGTTTCAGAATCCGAAGATGGCCAATCTCCCACCTGACAGACTCAGTACAGATCCTCCTTTCACTAACGTAGGTCTGGATGTATTCGGTCCTTGGTCTGTAGCTACACGGCATACTAGAGGAATCCATGTCAGTGCAAAACGCTGGGCAGTTCTGTTTACTTGTATGTCCAGCAGAGCTGTCCATATAGAAGTGATTGAATCGATGGACACTTCAAGTTTCATAAACGCACTTCGACGGTTTATCGCCATCAGAGGGCCTGTAAAGCATATTCGTTCTGACAGAGGTACAAATTTTGTTGGTGCAGTGAAAGAACTTCAAATTCCCTCCAACTTAGACACTACCAATGTGGAGAGATACTTAAGTGAGCAAGGATGCATCTGGACTTTCAATCCACCACATTCTTCTCACATGGGAGGTGCCTGGGAGAGAATGATAGGGATAGCACGCAGAATCTTGGACTCAATCTTCTTGCAAGTGGGGAGTACAAAGACTCACCCATGAGAGTTTAATGACATTCTTGGCAGAAGTTTCAGCCATCATGAATGCTAGACCATTAACTATGCTATCTAGCGGCTCTGGAGATTTGACTATTCTCACTCCTGCCATGTTGTTGACGCAGAAAACCAGTGTTCTGAGTGCACCATCTGGAGATTTTGGTGACAAAGACCTTTACAGACGACAATGGAGGCAAGTGCAAAGTCTCTCTAATGCTTTCTGGGACAGATGGAGGAAGCAGTACATCTCCACCTTACAACCAAGGGGGAAGTGGCAGTCTAACAAGCGAAACATTAGACCTGGAGACGTCGTGCTCATGAAAGACAGCCAGTTGCACCGGAATGAGTGGCCACTGGGCCTCATCACTCAAACGTTCCCAAGCAAAGATGGGAATGTACGTAAAGCCGAGGTCAAAGTGTGGAAGCTTGGCGAGAGTAAGCTATTCCTCAGGCCAGCAGCTGAGCTTGTTGTATTGTTTTCACAAGAGGAGCCTAATAGTGGATGTAGAGGAGCTGTATATAGAGGGGGTGTATGTAGAGGAGCTGTATATAGAGGGGGTGTATGTAGAGGAGCTGTATATAGAGGGGGTGTATGTAGAGGAGCTGTATATAGAGGGGGTGGATGTAGAGGAGCTGTATATAGAGGAGCTGTATATAGAGGAGCTGTATATAGAGGGGGTGTATATAGAGGAGCTGTATATAGAGGAGCTGTATATAGAGGGGGTGTATATAGAGGAGCTGTATGTGGAGGAGCTGTATATAGAGGGGGTGTATGTAGAGGAGCTGTATATAGAGGGGGTGTATGTAGAGGAGCTGTATATAGAGGGGGTGTATGTGGAGGAGCTGTATATAGAGGGGGTGTATGTAGAGGAGCTGTATATAGAGGGGGTGTACGTAGAGGAGCTGTATGTGGAGGAGCTGTATATAGAGGGGGTGTATGTAGAGGAGCTGTATATAGAGGGGGTGTATGTAGAGGAGCTGTATATAGAGGGGGTGTATGTAGAGGAGCTGTATATAGAGGAGCTGTATATAGAGGAGCTGTATATAGAGGGGGTGTATGTGGAGGAGCTGTATATAGAGGGGGTGTATGTAGAGGAGCTGTATGTGGAGGAGCTGTATATAGAGGGGGTGTATGTAGAGGAGCTGTATATAGAGGGGGTGTATGTAGAGGAGCTGTATATAGAGGAACTGTATGTGGAGGAGCTGTATATAGAGGGGGTGTATATAGAGGAGCTGTATGTGGAGGAGCTGTATATAGAGGGGGTGTATGTGGAGGAGCTGTATATAGAGGGGGTGTATGTGGAGGAGCTGTATATAGAGGGGGTGTATGTGGAGGAGCTGTATATAGAGGAACTGTATGTGGAGGAGCTGTATATAGAGGGGGTGTATATAGAGGAGCTGTATGTGGAGGAGCTGTATATAGAGGGGGTGTATGTAGAGGAGCTGTATATAGAGGGGGTGTATGTAGAGGAGCTGTATATAGAGGGGGGTGTATGTGGAGGAGCTGTATATAGAGGGGGGTGTATGTAGAGGAGCTGTATATAGAGGGGGTGTACGTAGAGGAGCTGTATGTGGAGGAGCTGTATATAGAGGGGGTGTATGTAGAGGAGCTGTATATAGAGGGGGTGTACGTAGAGGAGCTGTATATAGAGGGGGTGTACGTAGAGGAGCTGTATATAGAGGGGGTGTACGTAGAGGAGCTGTATATAGAGGGGGTGTACGTAGAGGAGCTGTATATAGAGGGGGTGTACGTAGAGGAGCTGTATATAGAGGGGGTGTACGTAGAGGAGCTGTATATAGAGGGGGTGTACGTAGAGGAGCTGTATATAGAGGGGATGTACGTAGAGGAGCTGTATATAGAGGGGATGTACGTAGAGGAGCTGTATATAGAGGGGGTGTATGTGGAGGAGCTGTATATAGAGGGGGTGTATGTGGAGGAGCTGTATATAGATGGGGTGTATGTGGAGGAGCTGTATATAGAGGGGGTGTATGTGGAGGAGCTGTATATAGAGGGGGTGTATGTGGAGGAGCTGTATATAGAGGGGGTGTATGTAGAGGAGCTGTATATAGAGGGGGTGTATGTGGAGGAGCTGTATATAGAGGGGGTGTATGTAGAGGAGCTGTATATAGAGGGGGGTGTATGTGGAGGAGCTGTATATAGAGGGGGTGTATGTGGAGGAGCTGTATATAGAGGGGGTGTATGTAGAGATGCTGTATATAGAGGGGGTGTATGTAGAGGAGCTGTATATAGAGGGGGTGTATGTGGAGGAGCTGTATATAGAGGGGGTGTATGTGGAGGAGCTGTATATAGAGGGGGTGTATGTAGAGGAGCTGTATATAGAGGGGGTGTATGTAGAGGAGCTGTATATAGAGGGGGGTGTATATAGAGGAGCTGTATGTGGAGGAGCTGTATATAGAGGGGGTGTATGTGGAGGAGCTGTATATAGAGGGGGTGTATGTGGAGGAGCTGTATATAGAGGGGGTGTATGTGGAGGAGCTGTATATAGAGGGGGTGTATGTGGAGGAGCTGTATATAGAGGGGGTGTATGTGGAGGAGCTGTATATAGAGGGGGTGTATGTGGAGGAGCTGTATATAGAGGGGGTGTATGTAGAGGAGCTGTATATAGAGGGGGTGTATGTAGAGGAGCTGTATATAGAGGGGGTGTATGTAGAGGAGCTGTATATAGAGGGGGTGTATGTGGTGGAGCTGTATATAGAGGGGGTGTATGTGGAGGAGCTGTATATAGAGGGGGTGTATGTGGAGGAGCTGTATATAGAGGGGGTGTATGTGGAGGAGCTGTATATAGAGGGGGTGTATGTGGAGGAGCTGTATATAGAGGGGGTGTATGTAGAGGAGCTGTATATAGAGGGGGTGTATAAATCTGTATACAGTTAGTATGAGGATAATAAGTGTCTTGGTTGTGGATGCCGATTCCTCGCCTCCTTATCTCTAGTTTACTTTGCTTAATGGCAAAGATAAAAAATAACTGTGAGGGCCTCATTAATGTAATAGGTTTGTTGCTCTCTTGGGTTTATGAGGCTCCCTGCAGCTGTATAACTCTAATAGCTCTGACCTCTTATAAAGGGTATCTCTACAATAGCAGCATATAGTGGTTAGGGGAGTACAAGTTAATTATTTTCTGAGAAATAAAAGGGCGCTATTACTGATGAGGGGGGCAAATATTTATGAACAGGGATTCTTTTTAATAAATCCAGGGTAAACATTATTTATAAGGGGGGCTATTTTGTACTGCGTATGGGTAATACAATAGGTATTGCGGTTTTGGAAAACGCAGCATGTCACTTATACCTACGGAAACGTCGGCGACTTCCCTATAGTTATAATGGAAGCAGAAAGTCTGCAGAGGAAGCCTCTGAGAACCTTCTATGAACAGCGCTGTGGAAAAAAACACGATGTGTTGCTGTATTTCCCGCAGTGCTTTTTTTTTTTTTGCTGCGGCCCGCTACATGTGGTCTTAGCCTACAGGAGTTTTCCAGCCGCAAACTGATTTTTGATACGGATGACCTATCCACAGGATAAGACATCAGTATGTGATCTGTTGGGGTCCGATTGTTCTAGCTTCCTCCAGGTGCTGAAAGCTGGGAGTGAACAGGATGCAGCAGTAATAGTAGCGGCACAGCAGCGCCATCCACTGTATAGTGGTGGTTCTGGGTAATTACAGTGCTGCTCCTATTACTTGAATAGGACTAGTGCTGCATCCTGTCCACAAGCAGCGTCCGGCAACCCAGTTGTGTGGGGTTCAGGTGTCGAACCCTGACAGATCACATACTCACATCCTGTCCTGTGGATAGGTTTATCAGTATAAAAAATAGTTTTGGGGCCAGAAAACCCCTTTAATTGATGTGATGTTTATTAGGATAGAAGTATTGTGTAGTGCACGACTATTGTCTTTGCATCACTATGTAGTGTAATGGCGGTAGTCACAGTGTGGAGGTCGTGTACTATCTGGGCCTTGTATAGAGGTATTATTGGTATTAGTGGTCTTTATATGATGTGTTTTGTCTGGTAATTGTCTGTATAGTGGTAATAATTCTCCCCAGTATAGCGGTACACACACAGCGGTTTCACAACTATAAACAGTATAGACCAAAGTGACTATAAAAATTGTAGATTCACACTGAAGGCATCAAAACTATGAATTTACACATGAGGAATTATATACTTAACAAAAAAGTGTGAAACAACTGAAAATATGTCTTATATTCTAGGTTCTTCAAAGTAGCCACCTTTTGCTTTGATTACTGCTTTGCACACTCTTGGCATTCTCTTGATGAGCTTCAAGAGGTAGTCACCTGAAATGGTCTTCCAACAGTCTTAAAGGAGTTCCCAGAGATGCTTAGCACTTGTTGGCCCTTTTGCCTTCACTCTGCGGTCCAGCTCACCCCAAACCATCTCGATTGGGTTCAGGTCTGGTGACTGTGGAGGCCAGGTCATCTGGCGTAGCACCCCATCACTCTCCTTCTTGGTCAAATAGCCCTTACACAGTCTGGAGGTGTGTTTGGGGTCATTGTCCTGTTGAAAAATAAATGATGGTCCAACTAAACGCAAACCGGATGGAATAGCATGGCGCTGCAAGATGCTGTGGTAACCATGCTGGTTCAGTATTCTTTCAATTTTGAATAAATACCCAACAGTGTCACCAGCAAAGCACCCCCACACCATCACACCTCCTCCTCCATGCTTCACGGTGGGAACCAGGCATGTAGAGTCCATTCGTTCACCTTTTCTGCGTCGCACAAAGATGTGAACCGAGAGCAAGGCAGGTGGTTTGGACTCCGCAACCAGAAATGAACGCACACGCGGTAGTTCAAGAAAAAAAAAATATATTTACTATAAGTTAATAAAGGCTAGTTAAAGGTAAAATGACAGGGATAAAGACAAGCAAAATATACAATATAGCATGAATAATTTCAAGGCAAATTCTGCAATGGTTTCTACTTTTACTCTGTCCACTTCTGCAGTATGGGCACTGAATGAACAATATACTCAAAACTATCCCTAACTGACCCTGACATCACATTTGGGTGCACCCCCTTTTCCCCAGTGGTCCAGGTGGACCGCTTACAGTCCGTAGAAGCGCGCGGTGGGGCCCAAAGTCGGTCCTTTCTTTTATAGTGAAGCGTCCTCTCCTCACGGTTATCAGGATCTTGGGAGAAATGAAGTCCTCTTTAACAGACAGGGAAACCAACTGAATGCAATGTAATCCAACAGCAGATTCCACTCAGCACACTGACAGTCCTGCCGAATCCATACACTGAGCTGGGATGTAAGCCAGGATTTAGCAGGTGCTGTCCAGTACATCAACAGCACTGCGAGTCTCTATCTGTGGTATCCATATACACAGTCACAATGTCAGTCTCACTGATCAGCCACTGAGCACAGTTCCTTTCACGTGGACTCACTAGTCCTGTTGTCTCTTTACACTCTGTTTGTCTCTGGACCAAGATACAGCTTAGCTGTACAGAAAAATCTCCACACCAGTTCAATACAACACTTGCCAAGATGGCTGCTGCTCTCTGTCTCGTCACTTCCTGCTTCTCTGCTCACACTCTGTCTGCAGAACAGGCAGGCTGACATAAAAGGGGGGGGTCTCACTCCAGCATCATGTCACAATTACAATGGCTGCTGTCTTAAAGGAACAGAATCACAGAAATACATTCAACATTAAAGGTTTATACAGACAAATGAAGCTTAGGACAACATTGTCTGTCTCTTACATATTCCCCCCCACTTTAAGATTGGCAGTCCCTGCCTATGACTGTATATCCAGAGGGTTGTACTTTTATGCACAGGGTGGTAGTATACCGATGTATGGCAGGACAAACAAACTCATCCTGCGCATACCGAACAGGGGGAATACCAGCATTTGGCCTAGTGGTCCGTCTGAGGACCGGTGGTATATTATGGGGTGCTGCAGCTATGGGCTGAGAAGGACCAGCGGATTCCGCACCAGAGGGGGCACAGGCCGGAGATACAGTAGTCACAGGTGGAACATCCCCAGGAGCAGGGATCGGCCAACAATCATCCTCCTCGTCGGAGGCCCATTCCGCACCTCCATTCTCTGACTGTGGGAGCTCATTCACATTGGCAGGCCCATCGTGATTTGTCCCTTCAGAATGACACAGGCGCAACATATTTCGGTGAAGTACTCGAACACAATCAGTTCCTTCTTTCTGGACCTGGTACACTGGCCCATTCGCATACTTGCGGCCAACAACACGATACGGCAAAGCCTCCCATCTGCTTTCCAATTTCCCTTGGGGTTTCTTGACACGAACTAGCACCAGGTCGCCTGGTTGCAATGGTGCTTCTTGCACTGGGGTCTTATCAGGATGGGGATGTTCTTGCAGGCGCTGCCGCACCAATCGATGGATCGTCTCAAGTCTCTGCCGATGCGCCCGCACCCAAGAGGTTGGATCCCTCGGAGGGAACCCATCCACATCATTCAACTGTAATTCTCCTATACTTCGCCCAGACCGCCCAAAGAGAAGTGTATAAGGAGAGTACCCCGTTGTAGAATGGACCTGATTGTTATAGGCCCACACCATTTCAGACAAGAACTGAGGCCACTGTAACTTCTTGTCTTCCTCCAGAGTCCGCAGCATCTGTAGCAGAGTTCTGTTGAATCTTTCACAGGCCCCATTTCCCTGAGGGTGGTATGGAGTCGTGTGCGACTTCTTTATCCCGTAGATACGTTGAACTTCTTTCATTACGTGTCCCTCAAAGCAGGCGCCCTGGTTGGAGTGGATGCGTTGGGGGCACCCATATACTCGAATGAAATCTTGGCACAGAGCACGAGCTGCTGACTCAGCTGTCTGGTCCTTGGTGGCGGTTACCACCGCAAATTTGGTGAAGTGATCCACCATTACGAGGCAATACTGGTGTCCGCTATTGGATGGGCCCACCATTAGATAGTCTATCATGACGATTTCTAAAGGTTCCTGGGTCACGATGGTTTGCAGGGGAGCTCTCTGTTCTATTGCCTTATGGATCTCACAAGTTCGACAGCTGCGGCATACTTCTTCGACCATTTGACGAAGACCAGGGCAGTAAATCAGTTGCTGTAACCAACGAAAGGTCTTCTCATGACCAAAATGTCCATTCTTATTATGAGCCTCAACTGCCAAGGAGCGAGCCAGTTCACTAGGCACCACAATTTGGTATCGAATGTCGATCTCAGAAGGTAAATAGACCTTTCGGCATAGCACTCCATTTTTCATCTCCAACTTTTCCCACTGACTCAAAACAGATAATATCTCACGTGTCAGTCGTTCTCTTTCCTCTCTACAGGGCTTCTGGCCTTTCTCAACACATTTGATCATCTGCGCCAGCCCCTCATGGGTCTGTTGTATCTGTGCCCATTCCTGTCGTGAGGGACCAAAGAAAGGAGCCATTTCAGTCCCCTCCATCTCAAACTGATTAGTGGCGGTCAAGGCCTGTGAAAATCTGCTGAAGTCGGGCACCTCCACATGCTCCAACTCATGATCCACGTCTTCTGTGGGGGTCTGGGCAGTTACCCTAGAAAGTCTGTCAGCATTCTGGTTCTCTGTCTTGGACCGATACTTAATGCGGTAATTGAATGTAGACATTCGGGCTATCCACCTCTGCTCTAACGCCCCGAGCTTGGCATTTTCCAGGTGAGCTAGTGGGTTGTTGTCAGTCAGTACTAAAACTTCAGCACCGGTCAAATATTCAGAGAATTTCTCGGTCATGGCCCATACCAGTGCCAACAGCTCCAATTTAAATGAACTATAATTCTCGGGGTTTCTTTCAGAATCTCTCAAAGACCGGCTGCCGTACGCTATGACCCTCTCCTGGCCATCCTGAAGCTGGGAAAGCACTGCTCCAAGACCATACAGGCTTGCATCTGTATATAGCTGGAACGGCAAGTGGTAATCAGCATATGCCAAGATTGGGGCTGTTGTCAGTGCATCCTTCAATGCCTGGAAGGCTTGTTCCTGTTCAGGTCCCCACTTCACGGACCGGTTCTGTGGACCACCGGATGTGCCTCGTAGGAGAGCATTAAGTGGTGCTGCTACCTTGGCGAAATCCTTAATAAACCGTCGATAGTAACCGGCTACTCCAAGGAACGCCCTCACTTCTCGCAGGGTAGTCGGTATCGGCCAATCTTGAACAGCCGCTATCTTGTCTCTTGATGGTCTCACCCCTTCTCCTGATACGCGGTGACCCAAGTAATCAATTTCAGATTGGAACAACCGACATTTACTGGGTTTCAATTTGAGCCCATGTTCCCGCAATCTTCAAAATACTTGCCCCAACTGGTGGAGATGGTCTTCAAAGGTCGCAGAATACACTATAATGTCATCCAAGTAGATGAGAGTGAACTCAAAGTTGAAGTCACTGAGACATTTCTCCATCAACCGCTGAAATGTTCCGGGTGCATTTGTCAACCCGAAGGGCATCCGGTTAAATTCGTATAGTCCCATGGGCAAGATGAATGCCGTCTTCTCCTTGTCTTTTGTGGCCATCGGCACCTGCCAATACCCACTAGCCAGATCTAGTGAGGAGAAGTACCGGGCTCTCCCTAGCGCTGAGAGGGACTCCTCAATCCGTGGCAAGGGGTAGGAATCTCGTACGGTGCAAGCGTTTAACTTCCGATAGTCTACGCAAAATCGGATGGACCCATCTTTTTTTCTTACTAACACCACAGGAGCCGCCCAGGGACTCTGGCTTTCTTGGATGATCCCACCCTGTAGTATCTTAGCTAACAGTTCTTTCACTTCCTGATACAACTGTGGAGGAATTTGTCGGTAGCGCTCTCTAATTGGAGGGGTGTCTCCTGTGGGAATCTCATGGTAGATCTCTGTGGTACATCCAAAATCTTCAGCATACCGTGCAAAGGTGGCTCGGTTCTCCCACAACAGCTCATCTACCTTCTGCACCCATTCCAGAGAACATGAACTTACATCCATCTTCATCTGTTCTCGAATTGCACAGCCATTCCATTCAGAGGTGGGTTCCTCATCTTCTCCCATGGACACAGTTACGGTCCACTCATCCCTTTCAGTCGGCTTCAGCTGCATTGGAGTTACTTTCCTTACTTCCTCCGGAGTCACATAGATGTTAGCCAGCAGCCTCCCTGGGGTCAGGTCCACACTCTGGTCCTGAGTGTTTACACATCGAAGTGGTACTCTTCCATTGCGAACTATTGCCAAGGAACGGGCCACTAGCGGATCAACACCTCCTTCGGCTGCCTGCAGTGGTTCTACCAACACAGCTATGCCCTCTAGTTTCCGACAGGTGCCTACGGGCATGGACACTATTGTCTCCCGACTGGGTGGCAGTGTAACTTTTGTATGCAAAGGAACTGAAATTCGAGCCAGAGGACGCTGTGCATCTGAACTTTTCTGTAAGCCACATGTCCGGATCAGCCGCTGGAAAGCTGTTTGAGTAGGCCAATGGGTGGTGGTTTCTTTCCAATAACCGTGACCTTTCTTTTCAAAGAGGATCTGATCTAATTCTTTTAACACATTCATCCCCAAAATGACAGGGACCTTTACTTCATGTGACTCCTGTACCACCACAATGCCTTTCCTACCTAGATCTTGGCCACATACCCGGACATTCATCCAGGCCACTCCCACGACCGAAACTGGTAACTGGTTAGCTGCGACCACTCGTACGAATGTATGGGGATCATATTTCACATGTTGTCGGAAGTACCGTTCATAACAGTCTCTACTCAAGGTCGTTACTTGGGAACCCGTGTCAATCATCCCGGTAACCGGAATACCCTCCATTTCCACCTGTATGACAGGACTTGCAGCGATCAGGTCATCATCAGGGCATTCTCCCCACATAGTCTTCTTGTCAGTCTCCCCTACTACACGCCCTACAGCAGCAGGGGACTTCAGTTTAACGGCGGTCTCTCATAAGTTTGTCGCTGCTCTGGACATCTAGCAGCAACGTGGCCCATCCGTCCACACTCCCAGCAGCGTATCCCCCGTCGTTCTGGCCATCTGTTTGGGCCCCTTCGGTAAGCCCCTTCGATTTCTCCTGAGCACTGCACTAAATGATTTGGACCCCTTCGGTAGGTCCTATCCTCACCCCTCCAGCGGGGTGGTGGGTGATTCTGACTTGCTGGGTGTGGATGGCTCACCCTTTCATCTCCAGTCTTCTGGAAGTCTGCAATTTTCATAGACTGCTCATCACAACGAGTGTGCAAGTGTTCCATTTGTTCTTGCAGTTTCTGCATTACTGTGAGAATTTCTTTAACCGTCCCTTTTTCTACTGTCTCTGAGCCAGAACTAGCCCCCTGTGACAAAGTAACTCCAACTGCGGTCTGCGGCCTCGGGACCATACTATTGGCACGGGAGATGGCCTCTACCTGTACATCATGGAATTTAGCATCAGTCTCTCGTCGTATAAAATCCTGCATAGTCACAGTTAAACTGCCGTCACGTATCCCCAGGACAAACTGGTCACGGAGAGTCCGATCAGGGTTACAGAAGGCTGGCGAGCCCCCTCTTTCCTTCCCTTGAATATCTCGGAGCAGTTCTTGTAGGGCATTTGCATATTGGGGAAGGCTTTCATTCTCCTGTTGTACCCTCTGGAAGAACCGAGCCTGCAGAGACCCCAGCAATGCAGTTTCTCCATAGATGGTTTCTAGAATCTGGACTACTTGCTCAAATGTCTGCCTTTGTTCAAATGGCCTCAGTATCACCGTGGTCTTAGCATCCCCTTGTAATGTCAATATTGCTAGCTCTACTAGTACTTCTGGTGCGGTCTGGTACATTCGCTGTATCATTCGTATCTGTTCCACCCACATACTCACTGACATATTATTGCCATCAAATTTAGCTAACTGACTCATTATAGCCCCTGCTGGCATTCTTCCTCCAGCACCATTCTCCCGAACGGGTGCGTCACCGTCCATTCTGGTAAGCGGATCCTGCCGACTACGCCAATTTGTGAACCGAGAGCAAGGCAGGTGGTTTGGACTCCGCAACCAGAAATGAACGCACACGCGGTAGTTCAAGAAAAAAATATATATTTACTATAAGTTAATAAAGGCTAGTTAAAGGTAAAATGACAGGGATAAAGACAAGCAAAATATACAATATAGCATGAATAATTTCAAGGCAAATTCTGCAATGGTTTCTACTTTTACTCTGTCCACTTCTGCAGTATGGGCACTGAATGAACAATATACTCAAAACTATCCCTAACTGACCCTGACATCACATTTGGGTGCACCCCCTTTTCCCCAGTGGTCCAGGTGGACCGCTTACAGTCCGTAGAAGCGCGCGGTGGGGCCCAAAGTCGGTCCTTTCTTTTATAGTGAAGCGTCCTCTCCTCACGGTTATCAGGATCTTGGGAGAAATGAAGTCCTCTTTAACAGACAGGGAAACCAACTGAATGCAATGTAATCCAACAGCAGATTCCACTCAGCACACTGACAGTCCTGCCGAATCCATACACTGAGCTGGGATGTAAGCCAGGATTTAGCAGGTGCTGTCCAGTACATCAACAGCACTGCGAGTCTCTATCTGTGGTATCCATATACACAGTCACAATGTCAGTCTCACTGATCAGCCACTGAGCACAGTTCCTTTCACGTGGACTCACTAGTCCTGTTGTCTCTTTACACTCTGTTTGTCTCTGGACCAAGATACAGCTTAGCTGTACAGAAAAATCTCCACACCAGTTCAATACAACACTTGCCAAGATGGCTGCTGCTCTCTGTCTCGTCACTTCCTGCTTCTCTGCTCACACTCTGTCTGCAGAACAGGCAGGCTGACATAAAAGGGGGGGGGTCTCACTCCAGCATCATGTCACAATTACAATGGCTGCTGTCTTAAAGGAACAGAATCACAGAAATACATTCAACATTAAAGGTTTATACAGACAAATGAAGCTTAGGACAACATTGTCTGTCTCTTACAAAGACACGGTGGTTGGAACCAAAGATCTCAAATTTGGACTCAACAGACCAAAGCACAGATTTCCACAGGTCTAATGTCCATTCCTTGTGTTCTTTAGCCCAAACAAGTCTCTTCTGCTTGTTGCCTGTCCTTAGCAGTGGTTTCCTAGCAGCTATTTTACCATGAAGGCCTGCTACACACAGTCTCCTCTTAACAGTTGTTGTAGAGATGTGTCTGCTGCTAGAACTCTATGTGGCATTGACCTGGTCTCTAATCTGAGCTGCTGTTAACCTGCGATTTCTGAGGCTGGTGACTCGGATGAACTTATCCTCCGCAGCAGAGGTGACTCTTGGTCTTCCTTTCCTGGGGCGGTCCTCATGTGAGCCAGTTTCTTTGTAGCGCTTGATGGTTTTGGCCTCTGCACTTGGGGACACTTTCAAAGTTTTCCCAATTTTTCGGACTGACTGACCTTCATTTCTTAAAGT
The DNA here is from genome assembly GCA_947044405.1 of Leptodactylus fallax. Lineage (NCBI taxonomy): Eukaryota > Metazoa > Chordata > Amphibia > Anura > Leptodactylidae > Leptodactylus > Leptodactylus fallax. The sequence continues at coordinate 89,735 of CAMRHE010000758.1, forward strand.
AATGATGGCCACTCGTTTTTCTTTACTTAGCTGCTTTTTTCTTGCCATAATACAAATTCTAACACTCCATTCAGTAGGACTATCAGCTGTGTATCCACCTGACTTTTGAACAACACAACTGATGGTCCCAACCCCATTTATAAGGCAAGAAATCCCACTTATTAAATCTGACAGGGCACACCTGTGAAGTGAAAACCATTTCAGGTGACTACCTCTTGAAGCTCATCAAGAGAATGCCAAGAGTGTGCAAAGCAGTGATCAAAGCAAAAGGTGGCTACTTTGAAGAACCTAGAATATAAGACATATTTTCAGTTGTTTCACACTTTTTTGTTAAGTATATAATTCCACATGTGTTAATTCATAGTTTTGATGCCTTCAGTGTGAATCTACAATTTTTATAGTCATGAAAATACAGAAAACTCTTGGAATGAGAAGGTGTGTCCAAACTTTTGGTCTGTATTGTATATATAGTCTAAAACTAGCCCTGACTGACATTTACCCCTTTATGTCCTGTACCACTACACCGCGTTCCACATTATTATCCAAATTGGCTTTTAGTGTCATAAAGATGTAATTTTTTGATTTTCACTTAAACTCATGGCCGGTCTTGTGTCTCGGGGCTCTTTGGATCACTTTGGATCAATCTCAAACCCCTGTGATAATTAGTTTGCCAGATGAGCCCAACTAAAGGAAACTACTTAGGCTAAGGCCCCACATAGCGTCAGCGTCCCCCAGCAAAAAAAGTGGCAGCGCATCGCGGTTCTTCCCGCAGTGCTTTGCACAGAAAGTTCACAGAGTTTTCCTCTGCAGACTTTCTGCTTCTATTATACCTACAGGGAAACCTCCGGCGTCTCCATAGATATAATTGACATGCTGCGATTTCCAAAACTGCAACGGTTTTCAAAATCACCTCATGTCCACACTGCGTATTTTCCCGCAAAGTGAGGATGGGAATCGGTAGAATCCCATCCACTTTGCTTTACACCACGTGGTGCCCCGGCCTTAAGGAGGATGTTCCACGTTATTAAGCAGGCCACAGGTTTCAAGCAATATGGGAAAGACAAAGGATCTCTCTGCTGCCGAAAAGCATCAAATAGTGCAATGCCTGTGACAAGGTATGAGATATTTCACAAAAGTGTAAGCGTGATCATCGTAGTTAGAGATTTGTGGCTGATTCAGAGCACAGATGGGTTCGTGCTGATAAAGGCAGAATGAAGAAGGTTTCTGCCAGACAAATTCATTGTATTAAGAGAGTAGATGCTAAAATACCATTACAAAGCAGCAGACAGGTATGTGAAGCTGCCGGTGCCTCTAGAGTCCCACGAACCTCAAGGTGTAGGATCCCCCAGAGGCTTGTAGCTGCGCCTAAATCTACTATTTGGCCACTCCTAAAGAGTGCTCACAAGTAGACACGGTTACAGTGGGCCCAGACATAAGAGAAGACTAATTGTGTACTGATGATTGCCGTACAACCCTAGATGGTCCAGATGGATGGAGTAGTGGATGGATGGTGGATGGCCACCATGTCCCAACAAGGCTACAACTTTAGCAAGGAGGTGGCGGTGTCATGTTTTGGGCTGGGAATCATGGGGAGAGAGCTAGTAGGCCCCTTCAGGATCCCTGAAGGTGTGATAACCTCTGCAAAGTATATAGAGTTTTTGACTGACCACTTTCTTCTATAGTACATTGGTCATTGGCAGCAATGGGCATAAAAGGAGATAAACTCACGGTGTGACCACCATCCTCCCCTGACCTCAGCCCTATGGAGAACCTTTGGAGTATCCTCAAGCAAAGTCCTATCAAAGTCCACATCAAAACAGCATCTCTGGGAGGTGATTCTGACATCCTGCAAAGACATTCAAGCAGAAACTATCCAAAAACTCACAAGTACAGTACAATGGATGTGAGAATTGTGAAGGTGATATCAGAGAAGGCACCGATGTGATGATGGAACTTGGCCTGTTATGAGGTTTGTGATCGAAATAGCTTTTGATTCAGTAAAGGTTGTAACTCTGTTGTGCAGAATAATTTGGAACAGTCGACTGATTTTTTTAATTTGTGAAAAATAAATAATTATCATAGTTATTGTGAGATCTGTCCAATGAAATGTGATTTGTGCTCTGAAGGCTGAAGATGTGAACGTTATATCGACTGTCATCTGCATCGACCATTTAGGAAAATCAGAGAAAAATATCATGTGCATAATTGGAACGCGGTGTCTAGTTGTACTGACATTAACCCCTTCACTAGTTGGTACTGACTGCTACCTCTGCACCCCCTATAGCTACGGCACGGCATCCGTGTGCACTATCATCTCCATGACTGGTACCCAGTGTTTTTTCTATTTTTGCAGGAAGTTTTTGTAATAGTAAATAACCCTATGTTCCCCTGAGAAGTGTGATGTATACTTACTGCAATGCCACATAAATATGACAAGTGACACTTACCAGGGACCATAGGAGAAGGGAGAGGACAAGGAGCAATAGAGGATGAGGAGTCATCATCTGTTTGTTATGTCCCGACATGTGGAGAGAATAATATATCGCTCAGAGACCTCAGGAGACAGAACTTTGGGACACAGCACGAGTTGCATCATCTCAGTTATTTACTTCTCTTGGTACAGGCTGTATTGGCCTTCAGAGCGCTGCAACAGTTTGGAGTTTCTTTTATTTGTTTTGTCATTTTTTATTATTTTGTAATGTTAGCAGATCAGTCGGAGGGCTTGGCAGGGTGAGCTGCAGATTTCTGGGTTACCTCTATGACGTTCTGATCACTTTGATTCTATTCTTCATTAAGCAGGAATAACAAGTAACAAAACAGGTTTAGGCTAGGTTCACACTGGTGCCATGCTCTCCGTCATTTGTATCCTCTGTGGGACCCGAACAACGGAGAGCCCGTCCGATAAAACAGCGAACACCCAGAGAGTGAAGTCTTCCATGCAGGTCTTTTCTCTCCACTAATATTCAGCAGAATCTACGACGGAGTTTCTTACAGGGACTCCGATACAGATGTGAACGAAGCCTTATTGTGACGTTTTGTTTTTTAATTTGCAAAAAAAAATAAAAATTACAACCTGAAAAGTATTTACTGACAGGTGACCTGAGAACAGAGAAGTACTGAGAGTGTGAGTGGAGGAGGGCAGTGAAGTGTTATATGGAGTGAGGAGGGCAGTAAGGAGTTATATAGAGAGAGGAGAGAAGTGAGGTGTTATATGGAGAGAGGAGGGCAGTGAGGAGTTATATAGTGAGGAGGGAGGCAGGGCCGGTTTTAGACAAAGTGGGTCCCTGGGCAAAATTAAAAGCGGGGCCCCAAATGCTGATATGCAAACAACACCATCGTCTTCCAGTGACAACCTCTATAATAACGCCTCCTTTCTGCCAACAAAAAAGTAATAACAAGCCCCATTTTACCACACACAATTCAAATGAGCACCTTTATACCACCTAATAGATTTTTGCACCCAGTCATCAGTTATTATAGCGCCTCCTTCTAAATAATATTACACCATTATCAGTAATAGCTCCCTTATAAATGATAAATAGTGCCCTGTATCAGTAATATTCCCCCTTATCAGTAACAGTCACCCCGTAAAAATAATACTGCTCCCTTATAAATAATAGCCCTCTCATAAATAATAATTACCCTTATAAATAATAGACCCCATTATCACTAATAGCCCCCTTTATAAATAAGCCCACTTAATTATACCCCCCCTTATAAAAAGTTCCTCTCTTATAAATAATAGCTCCCCCTTATAATGGCTGCCTTATATATAATAGTTCCCCCTTATAAATAATGGCCCATCTTATATATAATAGTTCCCCCTTATAATAGCCCCTTCATACTTAAGTTTCCCAATTATACAGTATATAGTAACCCATCCTTATATATAATAGTTCTCCGTTATACAGTGTCGGACTGAAGGGCCTTAGGCCCACCAGAGGAACTTGTTCGTGGGCCCCACCCAACAGCTTCCTGCTAATAGCCTACACCGCGGCTCCTTCACTGAAGTCTTACATATGTGCTGACTATCTGGTGTTACTGAGTATGTTCCCCATATAGTCAGCCGCTATAGTACTGTGCAGGCCCCAATAACTCCATGGCCAGTTCATGCATAGTACTGTATGGGGAATGACATGGCCATGGGGCACTACACATATATGCAAGATTATAGTGAGGGAGCTGTGATGCAGACATAGCACACAGGGCTGCCAGCAGGAATTTTGAGCCCCCCCATAGTATAATGCTCCACATGGTATATAATGCTCCACGGTATAAAATGCTTTCCTGAGCCCTCCAGTTTCCCCACATGGTGTATAATGCTCCACAGTGACCCCACACAGTATAAAATGCTCCCCTGAGCCCCCCATAGTGGCCCCACATGGTATGTAAGGCTCCACACAGTATAATACTCCACAGTGGCCCACACACTATATTAGCCCTTAGTGGCCCCAGACAGTGCAATATCCTCCCCAGCAGCCCCACACAATATAATATGCTCCATACAGTATAATATGCACCCCACAATGCCCCCCCAGTATAATGCTCCAGTGGCCTAACAGTATAACATGCTCCATAATGACCTCCACACAGTATAATATACTCCCCAGAGGGGTTCCCCCAGTATAATGCTCCACAATGGTCCCCCACAGTATATGTTCCCCACAGTCCCCCCCAGTATAATGCTCTACAATGGCCCCACAGAGTATCATATGCTCCCGAAAAGCCCCACACAATATAATACACTCCACAGTGGCCCCACACAGTATAACAGGCTCCCCACACTGTCCCTTCCCCAAGTATAAAGCTCCACAGTGGCCCATAGTATAATATGCTCCCCAGAGGGCCCCCGCTAGTATAATGCTCCACAGTGCCCCCTCCAGTATTTTGCTCCGCAGTGGCCCCACGCAATATATTATACTCCCCAGAGCGCCCCCCCCAGTATAATGTTCCACAGTAGACCCCACGCAGTATAAAATGTTCCCCAGAGGGCCCCCTAGTATAATGCTCATTAGTCCCCCCGAATAATGCCCCACAGTGGCGCCACGCAATATAATATGCTCTGCTGATGGCCCCCCCAGAATAATGCTCCACAGTGACCCCACTCAGTATAACATGCTCCAGAAATGGCCTCCACACAGTATAATGTACTGCCCAGAGAGGTTTCCCCAGTATAATACTCCACAGCGGCCCAAAACAGTATAACATGCTCTCCAGAGCCACATAAATATGACAAGTGACACTTACCAGGGACCATAGGAGAAGGGAGAGGACAAGGAGCAATAGAGGATGAGGAGTCATCATCTGTTTGTTATGTCCCGACTGCTAAGAAATAACATGTGGAGAGAATAATATATCGCTCAGAGACCTCAGGAGACAGAACTTTGGGACACAGCACGAGTTGCATCATCTCAGTTATTTACTTCTCTTGGTACAGGCTGTATTGGCCTTCAGAGCGCTGCAACAGTTTGGAGTTTCTTTTATTTGTTTTGTCATTTTTTATTATTTTGTAATGTTAGCAGATCAGTCGGAGGGCTTGGCAGGGTGAGCTGCAGATTTCTGGGTTACCTCTATGACGTTCTGTACACTTTGATTCTATTCTTCATTAAGCAGGAATAACAAGTAACAAAACAGGTTTAGGCTAGGTTCACACTGGTGCCATGCTCTCCGTCATTTGTATCCTCCGTGGGACCCGAACAACGGAGAGCCCGCCCGATAAAACAGCGAACACCCAGAGAGCGAAGTCTTCCATGCAGGTCTTTTCTCTCCACTAATATTCAGCAGAATCTACGACGGAGTTTCTTACAGGGACTCCGATACAGATGTGAACGAAGCCTTACTGTGACGTTTTGTTTCTTAATTTGCAAAAAAAAATAAAAATTACAACCTGAAAAGTATTTACTGACAGGTGACCTGAGAACAGAGAAGTACTGAGAGTGTGAGTGGAGGAGGGCAGTGAAGTGTTATATGGAGTGAGGAGGGCAGTAAGGAGTTATATGGAGTGAGGGGCGCAGTAAGGAGTTATATGGAGTAAGGAGCCTCCTTAGTATGTACCAAGAACAGTGTCATAGATTTGTACAGCAGCTATGCTTGAATGGGACTGAGCTACGATGAGGTCATCGATGAATGTAACGTCTCATGTAGCAGGGAGTGCCACTGCTGCTTCAAGCAGCTTAGCCGCGGGGGGTTTTGGGTATTGGACCTCTGTGGATATTCAAATGATGACCTAAAAAAAAATGTAGGTAGTAGTGTGATAGCAATAGGTAGGGCAAGTGTGCGGTGCATGGATGATGGGAAATGGTGCAGCACATAGAGGGAGGACAGCGGTGCAGCACATAGAGGGGGGACAGCGGTGCAGCACATAGAGGGGGGACAGCGGTGCAGCACATAGAGGGGGGACAGCGGTGCAGCACATACAGGGAGGACAGCGGTGCAGCACATAGAGGGGGGACAGCGGTGCAGCACATAGAGGGAGGACAGCGGTGCAGCACATAGAGGGGGGACAGCGGTGCAGCACATAGAGGGGGGACAGCGGTGCAGCACATAGAGGGGGGACAGCGGTGCAGCACATAGAGGGGGGACAGCGGTGCAGCACATAGAGGGGGGACAGCGGTGCAGCACATAGAGGGGGGACAGCGGTGCAGCACATAGAGGGGGGACAGCGGTGCAGCACATAGAGGGGGGACAGCGGTGCAGCACATAGAGGGGGGACAGCGGTGCAGCACATAGAGGGGGGACAGCGGTGCAGCACATAGAGGGGGACAGCGGTGCAGCACATAGAGGGGGGACAGCGGTGCAGTATATAGAGGGAGACAGTTGGTGCGCCTAGACAGTGGTGTCATATATGCAGTGAGGAAGAATAGTGCTGGGGTCCAGTATTAGTACAGGGGATCTGAATATATTTAGGGGTTTGTTCTGGGGCCTTCTGATGTCTGATATTAATATTAGGTATCTGAATATATTTAGTCAGAACCCTTTAAATAAGCCGTACCCTTCAAAGCCACTCACATTTTTGTTGCTACCCAACACATCAAGCATCACCCTGTGAAGGGCTCTCTCAGGGTAGACTTTATAAGACTTCTCTCTAGACATTGTCTGACCTGAGCAGCACATTGACGTACAGAACATGGATCGTGCGGTCTCGCAGACACGATAAGACCAAGGCCGGCCCGACTTTCCATAGGGGCACATGTAAGTCCGTCTTATTATCCATTATCCTGCACACAAGGGGTCAGTCTTTCTAGGCCCACCCTGTATAACAGCTATAGATGCCCCATAATGGATTAGTTCACTGCTGATTCTTCTGAAATGGGAGGAAGAAAAAAAAAAAAATATATAAAAAAAAAACTGAGAAATATCTTATAAATGAAATCTTTATTCAAAAACCGTCCAGGTATCAAATGAAACTGTATAACGTACCAGCATTTTTAAAAAATATATAGAAATTTTAACAGAATTATTAAATTACCATACAAAAAATGAAAACAAGATCAAGCTATTTACATGGAAATCTGAAATAAATATATAAATACATAAATTAAATTAAACTTTTGAAGAGATCGTTCACTTTTGGAAGCATGTGACCCCTTGTCCAGCCGCCAATGGGTATCACTAACAAAGGTATGTCTTTCCCTCTGGAACGTCCCATCCCCTGTACTAAATTCCCGCATGGACTGCAATAAACACCAGAAATATCGAAAAGTTGAAAACATACAAGTTACGCTAGGTTCACACTAGTGTCAGGGTGTCCATTGAAGGACCAGAACAATGGACCACCAATGGAGCCTATAATGGGGTCTATCGGGTGTCTGTTCTTTTTACCTGAAACCGCCGGACGTAAAAGTCGGACTTGGAGGACATTTTCGTACAGCGATTTCCTACGGAAACTGCGACAGATGTGAACATAACCTAAACCTTGTCAGTCTTTGCAAATGGATAGTGGTATATACAGTAGCCGTATCCTCTGAAGAGACCCCCGAGTATAATAATAGCAGTTTCATTTCGGCCGTGTTCGGTCCGAGCGAAACTGCTGGGTGAGGACTCGGGCTGCCATGCCAGGGAAATATGCCGACCCCTGGACTAGAGTATAAAGCGGTTTAGGGTTTTGTGGGAGAGACCAACACAGCGCTTATGCAGTGTGCCAGAATTAAAGGGGTATGCCCATCTCACACATTTATACCATAGCCCATACATGTGCAATAAATGTGGGCGCCTGTGGATAGGCCATACATGAGTGAAATAGGAATACCCCTTTATTAACGTAGTTAAAAAATATAATAGCCAAAAAATTGCAAAAGTCACAAAAATGGTTGATTTTGTGTCTATGACCAATAGGACATGACTATTGGTATAAAAACAAAAAAAAAAAAAATAAAAAAAATAAAAAATGTACAGTAAAATTCCCTTAATCCGGCATTGATAGGTATATGGAACACATCTGCACTGTACTTGGCCTCTCTCTGGCAGTCCCAAAGTCTTTGAATGGTCGTGGGACCCCTGTTCTCACACTAGGCGGGGGTCCTAGTGGTAAGACCCCTCCCCAGTAATCAGAAAATCCTTTAAACATTATACATAGATTATAATGTATCTAGATATAGAGAGGGATATCGCATGAAATAATATCTAGTTGGTAATGGGGGGAGACAGGGAAGGGCGCTATACCTTACAGTATATGAAGACACATCCTAAAGCTGAAGATCCCGTTTATCAGTCCCTATAAAAATCCCTTAAAACATGTTCATTATAAAAATGGAATGTAACACTGGCACTAAAACGTCCAATAGTAAAAGTGGAAACCTTACAAATATGACATCCTCTGGCCTCAGGTCCCTGGACTGAATACTGCTAGCGTCCTCTAACCACTTGGCTAGTACTTGGCCAGACAGCTTAAAGAGGACCTTTCACCGCCTCCACCAGCTATTTTCATGCTTTAATAGTCGCTGCTCCACTGATTCTGGCGCAGTTGGAATTCTCTCCCTCGCCACCCCAACGTTCCTGAGCAATAAGTGCAGTCAGTTTTGGTGCCTGATATGATAACGACTCTCTAATGTCAAGTGGGTGGTGTTAGGCAGGAGCAGGTAAGGGGGTGTGATTCTGAGCTCTGACAATGTCTAACTCGGATTGGTCATGTCCCCTTGCCTGCTCCTGCCTGACACCGCCCACTTGAGATTAGAGAGTCTAGTTATCATATCAGGCACCAAAACTGACAGCACTGACTGCTCAGGAATGGTGGGGGCAAGAGAGAAAATTACAACTGTACCAGAATCAGTGGAGGTGGTGACTATTAAAGCATGAAAAGAACTGGAGTTGGTGGAGGTGGTGAAAGGTCCTCTTTAAAGGGGTTTGCCACTTAGACCTTATGAATAGACTGTATTTCTTAGGCAGTATATATCCCTACCAACCAGACTGACATTGTCTTTCTGTGCTGGCGGGCGATATGTCTCTCCTCATCCCCCATCTACATTAGTAATCAGATTTTTGTGGCGGCGGGGTGTTATGTCTCTCCTCATCCCCCTCTGCATTAGTAATCAGATGTTTACAATTATAACTGTAGCTGGAGAATCCCATTAAAATGAACTGGATTTCATTTAAAGGAGCTGTACACTCATCTGAAGGGAGTTGCTATTACTCCTATATTGTGTAGTTGCAGATCCTGTGGTGTAACTTGAAGCTCATGGGGGTCAATACAAAATCTGTAATGGACTCCCAACTTACCATGGATTAGATATAATACTGTTGTCTTCTTATACTGTAAAGAAATCTTTTGGCCACGAGGCTCCAGGAAGCAGGAGCGACAGGTACCTCTGTAACCCCTATAGCTACGCCCTTGCTTAGACCCCTTCAGATTTCTGGTCCAATTTATAGTTAAATTCATAATCCTGAATAGTATAATAATAAATTGGCGATATAATTACCCTACACTCTCAGCAATATTAACCAATGGCCATCAAAGACTATCACAAATCAATATCAATATTAAATTCTTTCATCACCCTAGAACACCAGGGATACTAGATATTAAACAGAAGACCACTCAAGACTACCAAGAATACTAGATATTAAACAGGCATTTGCTCAAGATCACCACTTACAATAAATATTAACCAAGCAACCAATCTAAACTACCAGGGATACTAAGTATAAACCGGAAAAGTACTCTAGACCACCAGGGATACTAGGTATTAACTGGAAAATCACTCTAGACCAAAAGTCATACTAGGTATTAACCAAAAATCCGCTCAAGGCTACCACTTATAATAAGTATTCACCAGAAAACCACTCTAGACCACCAAGGATACAAGGTACTAACTGGTAAACCAATGTAGACCATCAGGGATACTAGGTATTAACCCGCAAATCCAGTGTAGACCACCAGGGATACTAGTATTAACAAGGAAACCAGACTAGACATTAACTGGTAAGCCATTGTAAGATATCAAGGATATTCGGTATTAAACAGGAAATCACTCTAGACCACCAGGGATACTAGGTATTAATAGTAACCAAAAAACCAGTTTAGACCATGAAATATACTAGGTATTAGGCAGGAAACCAACTTAGACCACCAAGGATACTAAGTATTAACTGGGAAACCACTCTAGACCACCAGGGTTAGTGGGTATTAACCAGAAAGCCAGTCTATACCACCACGGATAAAAGGCATGAAGCAGGAAACTACTCTAGACCTCCAAGAATACTAGGTATTAACTGGGAAGCCACTCCAGACCACCCAGGATACTAGGTATTAACTGGGAAGCCACTCCAGACCACCCAGGATACTAGGTATTAACTGGGAAGCCACTCCAGACCACCAAGGGTACTAGGTATTAACCGGGCAATTACTCTTGACCATGAAGGATCCTAAGTATAAACCAGAAAACCAATATAGACCAGCATGAAAGCACTCTAGATCACCAGGGATATTATTGGAAGTAGTAAATGTGAAGGGACTAATGGACTACCCACAAGTGTACGACTCCTTTAAATGAATTGTTGTTTCAGCAGCATTTTGTAAATACTGAACCTTTCAGCTAAGGATTCACATTAATAAAACAGGACAAGATCTAAAAAAATTCTACATTAAAAAAAGCTGTCTATAGAGCAGTTCATTGCTGGAAGCCAGAAAAAAACTGGAGGGTTCCTTTCTAATGAGTAGTCACCCCACACACACTGTATTAGTATACAGATAACATGGGGTCTATAACACTGGCATGTAAGAGGTTGTCTAGTGCTTGAAAGAAACTAGATTAGAAAGTTCAAGAACTTTTTGCTATAAAATGAATTAAGTGAACCTGTCAGGTGATTTCTGCTGCCCTGAGTAAATCCTGCCAGGACTCTTAGGAGAGACAGTGAGAGTCCTGGTGACCCCGCCCACATATGATGATCGACAGCCTTCTCTATACACACAGATGCAGGGAGAGCTGTCGATCATCCTGTAGGATGTCAGTCATCCAGCAGGACTCTCACTGTCTCACCTAGGAGTCCTGGCAGGATTTACTTTGCATTTACTTAGAACGCCTGCTCCAAATCTTATAACCCTTGTATGAAAGAGCTCAGCTTGCCTCTCTCTATCCTACACTACTCTGAGTGGGCAGCAGAAATCACCTGACGGGGTCACTTTAAACTTTATTTACAGAAAACCTGAAACCCCATTTGATACATATTCCAATGCTGCACTAATATGGAGCTGACAAACAGCAAGGCTGCATGTAGTCAATAATGTGCAAAATAATAGCGAAGTTGTATTGTATGATGGTGTGCAGCACTGGTCAGTGCCCCCCTGATAAGTACAATCCATTGGTCCAGATCACACAGATACTAAAAGTCCTGCAATTAAGGTCATGAGAAATATGATATATGTAGGAGAATGTAGCCCTGCTGCTCCGCCATCATTGTACCTACTCCCACCCCTCCTACCGCCCCTCCCTCTCCCTCCTGCACCCTGCTTCTTGTCTTTGCCAGGTCGCTCCTTTCGTTCTCCACCACCTCCCTGCAGTTTGATGATGGGTTTTTCCGTTACAGGGTCCCCTCCGCCTGATGCTCCACTGCCTTCATCATCTAGATGGAGAAAGTAGAAACGTATGTGCAGAGTATTAGAGAAGGGTCAAAGGACACAAAGTTCCTGACATGTCATAGTAGGGGGTCTGGGCTCTGGAAAAAAGACTGCTGATCTTATTACTTACAGGTCTCCTGGGTCTCGCTGTCCTTCCCGCTGTATGCTGCTTTCAGTTTGCTCCTCACCACGCGGAGCTGCAGCCCCAGCTGACGGGTCCTAGGATCTGGAGGTGACATTGGTAACTCCACCTCTGGATTATTGATCTGATTGACAACCCCATCACCTGTTACCTGTGGGAGATACCTAGGGGATCGTAAGAAATGTCAATAATACTAACTTTACTGGGAATGCTCCACATGTCACTTTTAGGTCTGACATTCTGTTCTGATCTATTGGTTCAGATATCTTTATAGCGGTTGGAGCTACATTTTTCAGTACAGAAGATTCTCTGCATAGCCGTAGAGTTGAAGGAAGCCTGTCGGCCATTTTGACCTTCTAAAACTGCTGATATCGCTAGATAGAGGAGCTGGCAACCTGCCGCAACATTCCTTGACTGTGGGTTGAGAAAGTGACTTTTTTAATCCAATGCCTGAAGCTCCTACAAGTGCCCTGAAAATGGTCCCCAACACTGAAGTGCTGCAAAAATCTCCCAACCCTTCCCCTATATATATATATATATATATATATATATATATATATATATATATATGGATTATTTACACAGGTTTAAGAAGTAACGCCTGCAGATGACTATGGTGTCCGCTCACCTGCCCCGGGTCTGTCCATTCCAGCACCTGTCCTGGTTGCTAAGACCGGCCGAGACCCTGTGATCTGAACACAGAGAAAGAGGGAGCAGCTTCCAGAGGCCACGAAGTTGGCGGAGTTTGGATACCACATCTGCTACCTATATAGAAGACAATGCTACATAAAGGAAGGCAATAGACAGTTGGCATACTAGGATATATTACAATAGACCGATCCTTTCTCACCAGCCTGTCTATGTTGGTGCCAGCGGCTGACGTGGGTTTCTCTTCGTTGCTGTACACTTGAAACGTCCTCCTTGGTTCCTGCTGAGGGGAACGTTTGGTTCGGGATGGTCGGGGAGTACCACAAGACTGGAAAATCTGTACAATGACACTAAGATGAGTTATACTGTGTGCTGAAGACCTACAGTAGGCATCATACTGAGACCTGGCTGCCATGTACGTGATCAGTGGTGGTACCTGAGCCGTGAGCTGTATGCTCTCCTCCTGCAGGGTCATTATGGCCTCAGAAATCTTCACTGCAATTGATTCAGTGGCAAGTTCCACATTGAACGGTCCGGTCAGACGCTCGGCCACTTCCTGCAGCCCCTCTACAAGAGGAAACAAGCTTTATATGGGTTGTCAGTGACCCTACAACTTGTACCAGCATTGACTACTGACATGAAGTTCACTGGGACACATTTATATAAAAGTTTTTATCTGGCAGCCACTTTTTAATCACACTTTGATTTTTTTTTTTTGATCAAACTAAATTTGATTCCATTAAAGGAATGATTCCATGTCTGACATCAAAAGAAAGGACCTGCATATTTTCCATAAACTGCACCACTCCTGTCCATTGACATTGTATGGTATAGCAGTTCAACCCCATGCAAGCTATCCTGTAGCATTGCAAATTTTATTAACCCCTTAACAACTAGTGGCCTTCTAGAATAAGTGCTGCACAGGTGTCCTGCGCCACACTTTAGCGTCTGCTAAGCTATAGTGACAGGCGACCCCTCCTGCTCTGATAACAGGAATTGGAGAAGCTCGCAGTATCATAGTCATCTATGTTGCTGCGAGTCCCATACTGTAACCATCCATGAGATTACGCAATCCTAACATGCCAGTACACAGAGTTTAAGAATAATTTCACTGACTAGAAATAAGACTCACCTACTAAACTGTTCCAGTCAGCATCCATATCTGCTTGGTGGGCAAGGCAGCCCTTCATGACGTTGAGGCATAGGCCGTGACATGGCAGCAGACCAGTGTGACCTCGGCATAATGGGCAATACCACATCCGCATGGCAGCTCGGAGACAATCAGGAGGCGGCACCGTCTAGAAAGAGAGGAGTTAGGAGAATCATAACAGTGGGATTCATGTCCATGTGACAGGACCAGTGTGGGCCACACATGTGAAGTACCTCATGGCTAAATATGGTTTTCCCTGCCCCTGGGGAGCCATCATATGGCCCTATACTCAATAGATTTATAACATACATTTAATGTTCATGGGCAGCTCAAAATTTGCCATCTGATGTCACGCAATGTGCCCAATAACTGTGTACCAATGCATACCTGCTTACTGACCTCTGTACTTGCTTAGTGAGATAGTATCACTATGTCTGCTCTATGTGGATGCCAAGATAGCGGAGATCTTAGTATGTTTCACATTTGGTAATTATACTGATTTTACAAGGTGATGTAGCTGTTTCTGGTTTGGTTATGCTTGGATTTTGCACATAGATCACTGGGCTCTTAATTATTTGTCATTTGATGTTGTTAACTATTATTATACTAAATATGCCCTATATGAATAGTTTACATGATGAAATGTAGTAATGATTGATCTTATGCTCTCGTACCTGTCACTTTTATTTAGGTTCAGTATAAAGTATATAGATAACTAATAGAATAATGAATTATGTCTGTGGCTCTCTGCACTCTGTAACACTATGTAATCTTGGTATTGTCACTGTGTGTACTTGCACCTTGTCACTGTGTGTGTTTCTCTGAGCTGGCTCATAAATCATTTTATACTAATCTGGACTTCAATACGTAGATAGCGGATTGCACTCACAGAGGACAATCAGGAGGCATATTATTAGATGGTTGCCCAATTTAAACGAGTATGGCCAACCATCTAATGTGTATGGCCTGCTTGGGTGAAAGGAGTGTACAGGTAGCAGGGAAAGGGTCTAGTAAAACCACCCAGTGTTGTACCTTGGTTGCCCTGCTGACGATGTCACTTGCCGTTGCCAGTCCTTGGACCAGTGTCCTGGCTGCTCCTAATGCTCGGGTAACCTGGAGAAGATAGAGTAACTGTCTATAGTAGAGCTTCATCACACAATGAACCAAAAGACCTACTTATTTTGGCTAAGTCCCCCTTTTTGTGGAGTTTAACATGGACAGAGATATGAATCATTATATCTATATATTTTATACCAGTCATTTCCTTTTTTCGGGGACACGGAGTGGCTGCTCCGCTCTATTAACCTCAGTCCTTTGTGAATTGGTGCCATGTAATACTGCGATTCCTTTGCAAAGGCCAGAGGTTACTGCTGTCAGGCCTGCAGTGATCAGGCGATCACCAGGGCAGAATGGATTTGTTCTGATGGGACAGCCCTCTAAATCTACGTTGATTAATTCTGTAGCGCCAGGAATAGTCTGAAGCAGGTCGATTGCGTCTCCTGTTGCTTCCAAAAAGACAAAATGGTTCCCAGAAGAAAAATCAGATGTCTCTGCTGATCTAAGCAGTAAGAATAAGCCAAGTAAGTGCTCAGTTTCCCTGCAGTGCCCCCACAGGAGAATTGAAGCACTAGCAATGGGATGTCAGTGCACAGATGGTACCTACTTATTATTATTATTAAAGGGATTGTACAGGCTCTCAACATTTTTGATACTGATGCCCTATCCACAGGCTAGGTTATTAGTATCAGATCTGTTGTCTGACACCTGAACCCCAAACCGATCAGCTGATCGGGCCGCCGGAAACCATATACTAAGTAGATGGCCAGAAGCAGCCCTACTCCTATTCAAGTGAATGGGAGCAGAGCTGCAGTTCCAGGTGCCACCACTATAATGTACGGAGCTCTGTACACCGTGCAGAGGTCTTGGTCCATACAGCGTAGTGGTGGTGCCTGGAACTACAGGCCCGCTCCCATTCACTTGAATAGGAGCAGAGGTGCTTCAGGTCAAATACTTAATATACGGCTTATGGCAGCCACATCAGCTCATCGGTTTGGTTTTTGGGTGTTGTACCCCGACCAAACTGATACTGATGGCTTTTGGAAGGTGGAAAGTAGAAAACAAAAACGAAAAATTGTTGTCTCCTCAAGGAGTTAAAATCAGTCGGACGTGGTTTTCACATAGACTACAGAGCAAAGTATGTGCGTATTCCACACCAAAATCCATGTGAACATATTCTTTGAAAGATTGTGGGGACTCCCTCTTTTAATCTGCTAATAGGGTTATCTTAAAGTGGGCTTTCGGGCATAGACAACTCCTTTAACATAAGGAGATGTTATAACAGATGTGTTGCACAGCTGTCAGGGCTGTGGAGTCGGAGTCGGTGCCTATTTTGGTGGAGTCGGAGTCGATATAAAATGGACCGACTCCGACTCCCAAAATATATAATAAATTGGTACCGTTAGTAGTACAATGCAGTATGTGCTGAATATATTTTCATAAGAATTTGGGAAAATGATGAAATGTTGAAAATGATGAAATGTCCTGTAAAGGTCTGTTCTATTCCTCATATAATGATGGGACTGAGTTCTGAGTGAACCTATAAGGTTTAGCACCATTATCTGGAGTAAGCAAAAGATACAAGTGTTGTGATTGTGAGGACTGAAAAGCTTGACTTTATCTGTAATTGTGCTGGAGACCCACCCACAGCCCGAGGACACAGAGTGACTGCTTGTCAGCAAGTGAATCATTGTGCTGAGACTGAGAAAACTGTTTTTGTTGAAAACTGTTTTTTTACCACTTACTGCAGCGTTTTGCATATTTGCAATTTATTAAAGTTTTTTGTGTTCTAAAGTTGTATCCAATAAATATATTTTATGTTCTACCTAAATAGCTTGATTATTGTACCATAAGGATGATAAAAAGCTTAAATTAAGTTCTCTCTTAAACATGCGCCATGTATGTCGGAGTCGGAGTCAGGGGAAATTGAGGAGTCGGAGTCGGGGCTTTGGCGTACCGACTCCACAGCCCTGACAGCTGTAGCACTTTATTTTTCTGTTTACTTCTACTGAAAATGTCACCCAACTGCTGTGGACGGATAGGGGTGGCGGGTATCAGCCCCACCGATCTGGTGTATCCTTAGGATAGGTCATAAATATTTCTAGCCCAGAAAACCCCTTTAATACTGGGATAAAACAAGGTGTAAGAGATATGTGTGCAATACTTATCTATTAAGCTAAAAGGATCTCCTTCATACCTGTATCCGAAGTTTTCGTGGGATGTCTCCAAAGGGCCTCAGCTCCTCAGCTCTCCGAGCTGCGCACTCTATGTAGTCTGCACTAAGCTCATAATGGGGAAGCAGAAGCCGTAGCGTACGCTCCAAGAGTGCTGCCCAAAACTCGGAGAGCGCCTCGGCCAGCCTGGTAGTGCCTCCTCCCATATAATAAGCTCGAAGCTCAGAGAAGAGAGTGCTGAAGAGAGCAGCATTCTCGGAGTACAGGTGTCCGTAAGAGAGCGCAAACATGGTGGACAGAGAGTTCTCAGAAGAGTCGAGAAGAGCAAGGAAAAATTCTGAAAAGGGGTAAACAATAATAATAAGCAGAAAAAACTATATTTTACCATCTGGAATGAGATAAGACTGAAATGGATTCAGGATATTCAGCACATATTACACATTATAATGTGAGACATAGAAGCACATCGATAATAGTCATACTCAGGAATATCAACCAGAAACGTTTTATGGATAATTTTTCCAATAAAAAAATTGTTTTGATCATGGAGAAAAATCTGTAATAGTGAAAATGTGCATTGTACAATATGTAAAGTTCTTGGCATCATACAATATGGAATGGCTCTACTTAGCAACACTAAGCACACATGAATAAAAGGAACAGGCCAATGAAATCCATCTGCATGAGCCTCATGTCCCCTGACATGTGCTGCTGGTGGAGAATCAGGAGGTCCCCCTCAATATTTACATGGTCAGCCAAACCCATTGAAATCAGCTTAAAGGGGATTTCTGGGACATGCATATTGATGGCCTATGCTTAGGGCAGATCATCAATATACGATGGGTGAGGAACAACATCCAGGACCCCCACTGATCAATTGCAGGAAGGGGCTGCAGCATTCAATAGAGTGTTGTGGACTCTTCACTGAATGCCAGACACAGTGTCGTACATCTCATAGAGGTTGTGCTTGGTATTGCAGATCATCCCCATTCACTTGAATGGGACCGAGCTGCTGCTGTATCCTGTGGCAGTGACCACAACTGATTGTTAGGGGTCCCGAGTGTCGGACCCCCACCAATCATATATTGATGACCTCTCCTAAGGATAGCTCATCAGTAAGTAAGTCCCAGAAAACCCCTTTAATATGGCCAGATTATGTTCAGACATGGTGGATTTGCTGCAGGTTTGTGCTGTGGATCCTACACCGCAAATTCACAGCAAATTCACGTCAAATTACAAAACGATATATATAGATGGGAATTGACAACATTCAGGTGAGGTAAGTGGCCTCTTGGCTTAATAGCAAGCACAGCACGGTATGTTGTGCAGGGACTGTATTTGTTATTGCACTCAGCCCCATCCACTTAAACAGGGCTGAGCTGTAAACAGGTCATGTGACAAATGAACACAATGCCATTGGTCTGTGAAGCAGCAGCGGCACTCTGCCAAGCTTCAAACTCGGGTGTAGGAACCACCGATCAGATATCGATAACCTACACAAAGGGTGGGTCATTGTTATAGTCAAACTTGTGCCCGAAAAAATAGTATTAACATTCTCCAAGTAAAAATACAACACAAGCCCCAAATAATAGAGCTAATCAGGGCCGTTTTAACCCATTGGTGGGCCCAGTGCAAAGGTTTCATAAGTGCCCTCCCCATCACCACTACTTAAACTTAGCTGACCCACCCAAATTAAAATGGCCTCCACATAGTAGAATTCCTTCTTACTGGCCCCATACAATATACGTGGCCATGCCCCTGCACTTATAAATAATATGTCCTGTTCACAGGTAACTGCACCCTTATCAATAATATTTATAAGGTGGTCATTATTTATATGCAGGGACTTTTATTTATAAGGGGGGGGATAAGATTCCTTGCTTATAAATAATAATCCCTGCTTATCAATAGTGCCCCTTATCAGTAATTGTTCCTCCTTATAAATAATAGTCCCCTTTACTACTAATAGTTCTCCCTTCTAAATAGTTCCCTTTTATAAACAATAGTCTGCATTATCAATAATAGTACTGCCTTATAGTTCCCCCTTTTAAATAATAGTCCCCATTTATAAGTAATAGCTCCCCCCTCCCTGTTATAAATAATAGTTCCCCTTTATTTATAACAGGGAGAACTATCGTTTATAAGGGGAAAATTTTTATTTATAATATTCCCCCCTTATAAATAATAGTTCATCTCTTATAATAACCCTCCTTAAAAATTATAGTTCCCCCACTATAGATAATACCCCCTTATAAATAATGTCCATGTTCAGAAGTGCCCCTCAGCAGGAATTGCCCCCTTTGTCTTTAAAAACAAAAAAGCAATAAATCTTATACCCACCTCACCACGACCCCCGTTGACTGGAGCGGCTGACATCTTCTCCTGTTGTTGTACTCTGGTGCAGGTCCGGGCCCGGCGCCGGTGACGCGATGCAGTGACGTCATCACCTGTGCCGGGTCCTCCTGCACAGACTGTAAGGCTTCTATTGCAGAGTAAGGAGTTTACAGCTCCCTGCTCTGTCATAGGCTTCAACTGTATCGGCGCGCATAGCACAGCACAGCACAGCATAGCATAGCATGCCAATAGAGATGTGAGTGGAGCTCTCCTGGGCAGAAAGTCTATGTGCCCGGACCTGGGGGCTCCCACAACCATAGGTCCTGGTGCAAGTGCACCCTTTGCCCTATGGTTAGAGCGGCCCTGGAGCTAATAGTACCCAAATAGTACAATACCCTACTGAAAATACATCCGTACAGTGCCAAAATAATAACACCAAGCTGCAGCCCAATATGATTACCATATTGTCATACCTTTAGTTTTTACACTCAGATACATAGTGCCCAGTAACAGAATGATGAAGTGGCCAAATAATAATGTCATACACATGTATTACAGTCATGTAGTCCCTAAAGTAATATTGTATACAGTGCCCAAATAGCAGTGCCATCATAATATTACCAAACAAATCAGTGCTCGTATAATAAAGCCACCAATATCAGTGCCAATATAGTAATAACCATATCAGTGCCTATATAATAATGTCAGCCATATCAGTGTCTATATTATATTGCCAACCGTACTAGAACCGAGATAATAATGGCAACCTTATAAGTGCCTATGTAACAGTACCAGCCATATCTATGGTATGTGCATATAATAATTGTGACAGGTATATCACTGTCAGGGAACTGGTGACAGACTCTCATACAGCCCATATATCAGGCAGTGCATTACTACAAGGAATATGATGTCCACACTCACCCTGGAACTTCTTCCTCGCCTTGTTTAATACTTCGGTGGGGTAGCTGACTGTCTCATTGACAATACGTGCTAAGTCTCTGACACTCTCCTCACTCAGCCTCTGCTCAGTCTCGCTTGGACAACACGTGTACTCCTGGGGGCAAATCCGGAGGTGTTCGCCTATAAAACACAGCAAAAGTAATAAACCGTGATTGAGATTATGTTATGTATTAGGGCTGGATCACACCTGCGTTCGGTTTCCATTCGGGGAGTCCGCTTGAGGACCCTCCCGAACGGAAACCTAGACGCACAGAAAAGCGGTTTACCTGGGAATGGGGTCGGTGTGGTTTCTGCTCGGTTTCCGCACGAAACATGTGGAAAAATGCGGAGAGGAAAGTGCTGCTTGCACTTTTCTCTCCGCTTGCTTCGTGCGGAAACCGAGTGGAAACCACACGGACCCCATTATAGTCTATGGGGTCGCCAAGATACCACGTAAAACCACCATTTTTTTAGATTTTTAATCAATGTTAGACCCCATGCACATGGGGCAATCCAGAAAGAAAAATCCTGTCTGCACATTGGCCGAATTTTCTGGTTTGAACCTCGTCAGGAAACGGGACTTTTGTATCATATTGATCTCTGATGCTGGGAGTCCCTGTCTACCCCGCCTGCAGCTCCACTGTTGCGGCTGTATAGAGTGTGGACAGTAAAGCCATGAGGAGGACTACAAGTATCACAGATCACTATGGTGCAAGGAGCCCCGTCCCCTGGCTAGGTTCAGCCCGGGATATCCGGGCAATGTATGGACTGGCAAGTGTAGACTAAGGCTAATATCCAGAACCTTTGTATCAATCTGGACTGTATATACACTACTGCTTACCTGTATTTGGTATTCTTAATACATTTGTCCTAGTTCTGTTCTTATTTTTCTCCTGCTTATGTGTAATGGTGCCTACATTGAGTTTTTGTTGAATTTCTAGGAGCAGATTTCATTTTTTGAGCCTAATCCAGGAGGGGATTGAGCAGAATGGAGCAGTATAAGAGCTTCTTATTTGTTCCATTCCTTTTACATCCAATCCTGATTTAGACTTAAAAAAAAAAAAAAGAAGAATCAGCTAAAATGTTACGGTCCTGATTTACTATTGTGGTTACAATGACTCTTATGTAAATGTGGCTTATGTGGTTTGGGCTAAAATTTATCAACTTGCTAGGCAAGTGATTGTGGTTTCACAGAAAAAGGGGATGTGGCTAAAAGGCATCCTGATGCGCCAAAATTGTATTGTAAAATTCTAACTCAAAGTAAACCTAAAAGGTGGTTTAACTAGACTTGAGAGTCTGTGTAGGAAATCCCCCTTAATATGAGCTAAGTTAATAAGTAAAGATTAATAATGTGTTTGAAATTTCGCAATAGCTAGTCTGAAGATGGCAACTGGAAAGGATCAGGTCTTAGCATAAACCACTACGAGGTGGTGATGGCCGCTTGCCAATATGAAGTTAGAAGCTTTATGTTAGCATAAGATAAGCAGAGGATAGTCTTTAAACAAGCCATTATCAGTTATGTAAAGTTTGGATTGAATTGTAACCATTTAGAATAAGAGTCTGAAAGTGTGATAACCAATGATAAAGATAGTGACGTTACGCCCTGTTGTAACCCTATAAATAAAGGGCTTGACCCACCCATCATTGGGAATTTTTCTGAGCACCAACTTTTAGGGTGATCTCTGTTATTCCACCGTTGCAATGTCATTGACTGGCTACACATGATCGGACTGCCCCCTAGTGGTGACACTGGGAATTGCCACAACAGAGTCTAAAGATACACCAGATTTATCATCCAGCATCGGCCACTATGAGAAATCTGGAGTATTTTTAGTCTGTCTGTCTGTCTATTAGTAAATATGGCCCATGTGTGTCTCCAGCCTTACCCTAGATCAGGGGTAGGTAACCTTCGGCACTCCAGCTGTTGTGGAACTACAACTCCCAGCATGAATACTTGCTCTGCTGTTCTTGGAACCCCCTTGGAAGTGAATGAAGCATGTTGGGAGTTGTAGTTTCACAGCACCTGGAGTGCCCAAGGTTGCTGACCCCTGCCCTAGATTCACATGACCGAGTTTCACCCATAAACTCAGTCCATGTATTTGCCAGATTTACCGGTCTGCACAACATGCCGGGAATGGGACTCCTAAAATAATAGTTATCCATAATACTAGGAGTCCCTGCCTCCCAGTGACATACTGTCCCGTGCTGCAGTCGGTAAGGATATTATGTGCTTTGAGGCAGGACTCCTAGTATCATAGATAACTATACTGCTAGGAGTCCTGCTCCTGTCATGAAGTTCAGGTCCGTAAATGCGGCAAAGACATGGACTGAGTTTCATGGGTCGTGTTAATCTAGGCTTTTTTTTTTTTTTTAACAGCCATCACACAGCCACACTAATTTCTCTGTCAGTGAATGGGGGCTATTCACATGAGCGATATTTTCATGGTCCATCAAAATATAGATCATGCTGTATGTTTGTCCATTTTCACAGATCCCTCCATACACTGCAATGTAGGAGAGATCCATAACAGGTACCCTTGGGTGTAAATGGGCCATGAAAAATTGACATTTAGGCTTAGGTTCTATTCACACGACTGTGCACTAGCCATGTTTCCAGGACTGACCACAGTCGTGTGACTGGAACTGGTTGCATCATAGTCAGTTATGATACAGTGAGCTCACGAGCAGCTGAATCACTAGCGTACTGACCTGACATAAAGCTGTGGATTCGGTACACCAGTGCTCCAGTCATGCAGGATTTCACTGCATCATAACTCACAATGATGCAACAAGCTCCATTCACACGTCCTGGAAACATGGCTAGCACACAGACCAGCACATGACCGTGGTCAGTCCAGGAAATCCATATATCTGGACCCAGACAGAACACAGTTTTGAACTGAATCCAATGTATTGTAGTGTGAATTTCTAGATTATCAACCATCTTGACAAAGAGATAATCCAGAAAGCTAAATGACCTTCCAATTGTAACAGTGTATATAGTATGTGCATATACAGCAGCAGAAATAGTGACATATAAATGACTAATGTACCGGATATTGGGGTCCGAACCTCTGAGATGTCACTCAGGCCCCGGTCTCTAAGCTCCCGAGTAGCATCTACACAGCTTCGCACTTCATTGGCCCCGGTATGGAGGATTCCTGGAACAGCAGTCAGGAAGAGGAGGACAAACTGGTAACCAGGCATGACGGCCGGGGTCCCCGTGCTGGAGAGGCCTGCAAACACAGCAGAATATTAAAGACACTGCAAGGAAACACAGCAGCAGTCACTCAGTACATGTATAGGCAGAGCAGAGGTATGAGAATAGGAGGTGGTGAAGAGAGAAGCATGTAGAGACAATACAATCCTCTATAGAGAGATACATGGACTGTAGAAAATGACAGATAGAGGGAGAGGACACACAGAAATACACAATGACACCAGCAGCCTCCATTGTAATACTGTCTGCAGCATAATGAGATACAGATACAGGGTATAAATATAGGGGGCAGTATAGCGATATACATACAGTGTGTAGCTATAGTATAGAGATATAGGTACAGTGTATTCATATGAGTACAGAGTGATAAAGGGACAGTGTATGGGTTTATGACAACAGTATAGAGATATAGATACAGTATATAGATATATGGGACTGGTATGGAGATATAGATACAGTCTACAGATATATAGTAAGATATAGGGACAGTGTAAAAGTACATAAGGAGGACACAGATTTATACAGTATAGCGAGATATAGAAACAGTATATAGATCTATAATGTATAGTGATTGTAAAAAGATATAGTGCAGTATAGAGAGGTATATAGGAACAGTATAGAGAGATGTTTAGGGACAGTGTAGAGATATATGGGAATCTTGCACAAATATATAGTAACATTATAGAGCAATATAATCCCAGTATAAAAAGATATAAGGACAGCTCAAACAGATATAGGGATAGTGCAGAGTGATATGGGGAGTTATATGGGACAGGATAGGTAAATATATGGGTTGTGAAGAAAGGTATAAGGGAAGGGTATACAGATGTAGCACTATTTAACTTGACTTTCTGCTGCGTGATAGGATATCATGGCACAGAAAAGTTCTCAGAAGACAATAAAATCCATTAACCCCTTCCTGCTCTGTGCTGTACTATTAGGTCATGCTGAGATAGATAACATAATAGTATGGAGCTGTAATAGCCCAGGCACAGGGGATGTTTACGCAGCATTAATTCCAGCCGGAGTCAGAAAATACTCCAACTGCGGTGGATTAACCCCTCAGATGCCATAATTAATCCAAGGGGTCTAGGGGCAAGATCGTCCTCTCCTGCCACCCCTCGGATCCCCCCGGGTCCAAGAGGTTGCCATGGCATCCAGGACACTGAGCAACGGCCTCCTGACCGTCGCTCCCCATAATACACAGGGAGCCTATGTGCGATACGCTGCAATACAATGTATTACACTGAGGATCAGAGATCCCTGATTCAAGTCCCCTTGTGGGACAGGTAAACAAAAATAAAAGTTAAAAATAAGGTATAAAAAAACAAAACAAACAAATAATAATAAGTTTTAAAAAACACATAACGTAAGCAAAATACAACAAACATACAGTCCCTGACAGATGTTCTGTCGCTTATCCATGTTGTGGAATCAAAAGCTTATAACCTGACTTTAAATTCATCCATTGGTTTTAGAAATGACTCATATGAAAGCTGAAACCCTCCCAAATGATTTTTTGGTTAAGAAAATAAATTGGCTTCACTGCTGAAATATTCATCATTTAGTGAACACAGAAAGGTCAGATTTTGGCAAGACAAAAGTTTTGTCGCACACATAAAGTAATGTGAAAATAAAACCAATAATTCTGTTCAAAAACAAAGATCTGTTTCCTAACATTGGTGAATGAAGTTGTGGTGCCATTAGAACCATATGTAATATTTTGTGTGACTTCCATGAGCTTGAAGGACTGCATCCATGCGTTTCAACAATGATTCATACAATTTATTGATGAAGTCATCAGGAATAGCACAGAATGCCGTCTTACATGCCTCCCAGAGTTCCTCAAGATTCTTTGGTTTTGTCTGCCAAGCTTCCTCTTTCATCCTACCCCAAACACGCTCAATGATGTTCATGTCTGGTGACTGGGCTGGCCAGTCCTGGAGCACCTTCATCTTCTTTGCCTTGAGGAACTTTAATGTAGAGATGGATGTATAAGATGGAGAACCATCCTGCTGCAAAATGTGACCCCTTTTATGATTGGGAATGTAAGGGGAAGCTAATACTTCTTGATATTTTAGGCTATTGATATTGCCTTCCACCTTGCAAATGTTTTGAACACCTCCATACTGAATGTAACCCCAGACCATGATCTTTCCACCACCAAACTGAACTGTTTTCTGGGTGTATCTTGGATCCATACGGGCTCCAGTAGGTCTCCTGCAGTATTTGCGGCGGCTGTGGTGTAATTCAACTGAAGATTCATCTGAGAAATCCGCCTTCTGCCACTTTTCCAGCGTCCATCCTTTTAGCAGGCTGTGGGCCTTCGCAAATGCCACACGTTTTTTTAATTGCCTTTTGTTTAGTGCTGGCTTCTGGGCACTGATTCCACCATGGAGGCCATTTCGAGACAGAATCCTACAAACTATTATAGCTGACACAGGGACTTGAGGTGACCGGGCCTGTTGGAGCTCTGCTGCAGTGGAAGAGGGGCTGGCTTTTGATTTTCTAACCAACGAACGTTCCTCCTGAGCAGTTGTCTTGCGGGGGTCTGCCGGACCTGGGCTTGTCAAAAACATCTCCAGTCTGTTCAAATCTTTTTTTTTTAATTCTTTGTACTTGACGCAGAGACACAATAAAGGTGCAGCCACCTCTGCATTGGATCTGGTCTTCAGCCTCTTGATAATAATCAAGGCTTTGGTCGCAGGGTTGATTTTTGGCATATTGTCAGAGGTGAAGTTGCAGCTCAAGTGAAGGTCTGGGGTGCTGGAGTTCTTTTTATACACACCCACTAATTAACCCATCAATTAGTGAGCACAGGTGAGGCTTTAAACTAGGATTGGGGTCTTTATATGACAAGGCGACAAAACTTTTGTCTTGCCAAAATCTGACCTTTCTGTGTTCATTAAATGATCAACATTTCATCAGTGAAGCCAATTTTTCTTAACCAAAAAATCATTTGGGAGGGTTTCAGCTTTCATATGAGTCATTTCTAAAACCAATGGATGAATTTAAAGTCAGGTTATAAGCTTTTGATTCCACAACATGGATAAGCGACAGAACTTTTGTCAGGGACTGTACATGTTAGGTGTCCCCATGTGCTTATAGGTCTGACCTGTTCAAAAAATAGCGCTATTTATTCTGTATGGTGAACACCATCAAAAAAAAAAAAAAATACTGCAATGTGCAAATTAACATATTTTGGTCACCTCGCTTTCCCCAAAAAAATAGCAATAAAAAGTGATCAGAAAGTCAGACATACTAAGCATTGGTACCAATAGAAAGTACAACTTGTCCCACAAATAAAGAGCCCTGACAGATCAACAGTACAGTAAGATAGTTCTAGGCGTCAGAATACGGAGACCCCAGGAAAATCCTTCGTTTTCAAAAAGTGACATTTTATTTGTAAAAGCGGTAAAACATAATAAAACCGATATAAATCTGGTATCACAATCATCGTAATGACCGGCCGGACAAAGCTGCCAGGTCATTATTAATGCAGAGTGAACGCCGTAACAACAAAATGCAAAAAATTCTGATAGAATTGTGTGTTATGTCACATGGACCCCCCCAAAAACATTAATAAAACTTAATAAAAACATTATATGTACCTCAAAATGGTGCAAAATAAAAGTACAATTCGTCATGCAAAAAAATAAGCCCCCACATAGCTATGGTGACAGAAAAATAAAAAGGTTATGAATTTTCGAAGGAGGGCAGGGAAAATATGAAAAAAGTCACCGAGCATTAACGTACAAACTACCCTGCGTCAAGAATGGCGATAACCCTCTACAATGCATAAACGGAGTTAAAACTCTGAAAGAATGGCGATAACCCTCTCTGCTACAATGTTGTTAACAGGTTTTGAGTCATGTTAAGCTTTACTACATCTGTATATACTGTAGAGAGATTAGGAGACATATGAACATAACTGTATGGACAGTGTAAATAAATCTACAATATGGCAAAACTATACTGGGATATACTGTGAGGAGATGTATAGGAGCAGGATAGGGATAGCGGGACGTACAAATAAAGGATCTATGAATAGTGGACAGAGATAGAGAGACAGTGAAGGGATATACAAGGCAGGACACATACAGGTACAGATACAGGAATATAGCAGAGTAAATATACTGGGCCTATACTATACAGGCAGGGTACAGGTATATATCTGAATACCTAGATGTGATATAAGGCAAGCAGCATAACATAAGGGGAGTAAATACATTGCTATATATCGTATTGATGTGATGGTATATTATAATGTACATACAATGCACACTGATGTGATGATATAATATAATATAAATACAATACAGATGTGATGATATACTATAATATACATACAGATGTGATATACTGTAATATAATGTACATACAATACATACAGATGTGATGATATAGTATAATATACATACAGATGTGATATACTATAATACAATGTACATACAATACATACAGATGTGGTGGTATATTATAATGTACATATTATACACACAGATGTGATGATATAATATACATACAATACATAAAGATGTAAATATATACTATAATACATTATACATACCATACATACATAGGAGATGATATAGTATAATATAATATACATACAGGTGTGATGATATACTATAACGTACTGTACATACAACACATGCAAAGGCGATGATATAGTATAATATAATGTACATACAATACACATAGATATGATAATATAGTATAATATAATGTACATACTATACATACAGATGTGAGGATATAGAACAATATAATTTACATACACAACACATAGAGGATATGATGATATGGTATAATATAATGTACATACAATATATACAGAGTAGATATGATATGTATAATGTAATGTACATACTGAGGAGATGATATAGTATAATATAATGTACATACAATACATACAGAGCAGCTGTGATCAGACCCCGGTGCTGGATCAGCTGGAAGACAAAGAAGATGTGATCTGCCCCTGGGTCCTAGAGCCGCCGGCTGCTGCTGACTCAGTCTATAGGTAGCACAGACAGGGCGTGTACAGGGGGAGCTGCTCATAGCCCACCCACAGATCACTACCGCACATATATTATACACCCCGACTGCAAAAAGACACAAGGATGTGATAGCAAAGGTACAAAAGGAGGGAGACAAGGGAGGCAGATCATAGATAGATAGAAACGTAGATATGATTTCTACATTTAGATACATTTGATAGAGAAAGAATTAATACAGATAATTAGATATGAGAAAATGAGATAGAAATTACAGTTTAGTATATAAGACAGATGAAAGATAAATAGATATATGGATGGATGGATAGATACCGTAGAACTATAGATATTATATATATATATATATATATATATATGTAGAGAGAGATAGTAGATAGGATTTAGAGGTGTATAATGAGATAACTATATTGTCTTGTAGAGCTGTACATACAGAGGTTATCACCTCCTCCCTCCTCTCCCCCTGTGGTCCATCTGCCACCCTGTGGGGGGTAGACAGTGAGCTGCTATTTGGTGACATTAGCAGTGGCGGCAGGTGCCTGGCTCTCATGCTGGTAAGGATGTAGTGCTAGTGACAGCTCTGAAGGCTGACATAGTCCCAACCCCAGCAGCCATGGTCCTATTACACAGCATATATAGCATGGTGTGGCCTCCACCAATGAGCTTCTCACTGTGAGATCAGTATCGATGAACATCTGGGGACAAGACGTTTATGGGGTTTGGGCATCCCAGGCCTGGTCGAGCTGGTGGATGCAATAGTTTTATTTACAGCCAGTCATGGAATTGTAAACCTACTGCCTAACAGCGCAGTATAGCACAATATATACAATACAGTACAATAAATAGCTCATGTAAGTACAACATACAGTAAAGGCACACATCCTGCACTGTACATTGCACCGGGCGCCACCTCAATGCTCTAATAAAGCTTTACACAGCAATCAGCAAAACAGCAGGCAACGGATGGGGGAAATGGGAGGGAATCACAGGCCCAAAGCTTTACTGAAAGGGGGAAGGGGCTGGACATCAATCCTCGTCTTCACATACATCTGGACAGTCCTAGTATAGCTGGGCGTCCGCTACTGGGACCTACTGCCAGCAGCTGCTTGTGGCAGGGGAAACATACTCAAACCCATTAGCTCAGCATGCTTTAACATAGGGATAGACAGATAGACTATATGGACAAGTACACATTACAATGAATGACTCGGTGACACATGCCCTGACCTCTGCCTGCAGTACCATTACTCACTAACTCTGCCTGCCCTTACCTTGGCCTCCCCCTCACCGTATCTCTGCCTTTGGTGCCATGTATTGACATCTCCTGACCTACCTATGTCAGCTGTCACTGAGCAGAGACCAATCCATGACCTATAGACCTGGACCAAGTCCAAAGGATGAATACCAGGGGGCCATTCAGATAACATCCTTAGTAATAGCCCCAAGTCAAATCTGTTCACTGACACCATGGGCCACACCTGCTGCAATACAGGCTATACAGTTTGCTCAGGCTATGTGCTCCACTTGTACCCCAAATTGGTACCAGGTGCTTACTAGCCAGTGTAACTGCCAGGACCGGTTGTGACCAGGTTTTGCTGCTCACCTGGATACCTTATTAGCTGCTCTCTCTCAAGCCGCCATCTACACTGAGCTGAGCACACTAGTTTGCTTGGAATCATGCCAAAATGGTGTTTATTGTATCCCTCCTAGGCACAGAAGCTTTGACTTGGGCCACACCGCTTTGGAAACATGCTGATCCTATGATGGCCAACATGCAGGAATTCCTGGCTACCTTGCAGACAGTCTTTGAGTAACATGGCCGTACCTCCTCTCTTCTATGACTCCATCAAGGGTCCATGGCCATGGGTCAGTAGGCAATCCAGTTCCAAACCCTTGTCTCTGAGCTGGCTTGGAATAACAAGAACAATCGAAAGACAAGCGGAGGAGGAGGAGGATGTCGGCACAGACCCAGCCGTAATGTGTGCCTCTACTGAGAGGGCAAGACACATTGGGGGAAATTACTGTTCCCTCTACACCAGAAAACCAGGGCGAAGTTGTTTATAGATCTCTTTTATTCCAAATTATTGGTCTGCGCCCCACTTACCACATTTTATGAAAGTGGGTGGGGCGGGCCAGGGATAAATTTACTATAAATCACACCTGAAAACTGTCATGAGTTATACCTGAACTCTGCACCATTTCCTGACTGGCGCAGATTTAATTTCTGATGCAGAAAGCTCAGATGCCTAGTAGGGTAAATGACCCTAGGCAGAGAAAGCCTCTCTCCAAAACTGACCACTCCTGTGACTCTGTCCTGCGTTAACCTCTGTTTTCCGGAATTACTTGGACTCTGGTTCTGTTGGTAATATTATACATCCGTTACCGCATTCCTACAGCGTGTCTGGAGAGACCCCCAGCTGTGGCTTCTGTCACAGGAGCCCCTCTTTCTGAGCCCGTCCAGTACATCACTGCGCTTATGAATCAGAGATTTGCACAGAGAGGCTCGCCTTCTACCTCTTGCCAAAATTGGTCAGTCCTCCGTTACCTTGGTTAAGACTGCATGGCCTAGTATTGACTAGAACACTGGACATCCAATGGGGATCTCAATGCCACTTCAATGGGAGTGATGGAGACAGCCGAAGTACAGCACTCGGTTATCTCCATCACCAGTCCCACACACATTCAGCCTGGCTGCGGTCAGGTTGAATGTGGCACAAGAGAAAGGTCCATTCACTTTACTTCATGGGACAATCCCTTTAAGGAGAACCTGTTGGCACTGGCTTTTTTCATAAAAAGGATGGATTTCTTTGTCCACACATTGATGTCTCAGAAGTTTCGTAGGCGCATTCTCCAGACAATGTTACGTGTGTCCTGAGACATTTTTAGACGGTCTCCGTCATGAGAAGGGATTACTGATCCAGTCATTTCCAGTTTCCGCATCATCTTCTACATAACACTGTTTGAGGGTACGTCACAAACACCATCTGACATCACTTAAACAGGTGACCCAATAGGTTCGAACCATGAAGATGCTGCTCAATACTCGATACCCCGCCCTCCTGATGAGATGTCTGGCACTTACCTTACTGCTCTGACATGGGGGCATCCTGGCTTGCCGAAGCTCCATATACTGAGGGGCACATGGCACGTTGTCTCTTTCAGATTGCGTCTTCGTGGCATAAGGTATTACAGAATATTCGGAACGTCTTTCAAGTGAATCTCCCAAGTAAACCCTTCTCTGCCTTTCTGGCCAAATTTAACTCGTAATGTATGGCTTTTTGTAAATTTGACACAATTTCAAATTTTTTCAGCCTAAAACATGAGCTAAGTTCATCAAACCATTTAACCCTTTACTACCATATCAAACACTATGTGACGTGCTAAAAAACGGTAACACAGACTCTGGCAAAACTGACTGGATTCCCCCCCCTTTAGCTCGGACAAGAGCTCCTCATTTGGGAGGAATTTGTATTTTTTCAACACCCTCTCCACTTTTGGAAAGTGAGCCTGGGTAGCTGTCTATACGCTACATTTATCAAATGTGACTTTTTAAAAAAGTCACAAAAATTGTTGTAATCTCGCTCCAGTAAAATCGTGGCCTAAAAGAGGAGAGCTCAGGACAAAAGTGTTAGGCTAGATTCACACGACCGAGTTTTCGCCTGTGAAGCTTGGTCCGTGTTTTAGCTGGATTTACTGGCGTGCCCTTCAGGCCGAGAGCAGGACTCCTATGATCATGGGTGAAACTCGGTTGTGTGTCTAGCCTTAGCAGGTGTTCACACGTAAGAATTTGGAGCAGATTTTGAGGCAGATCCTGCTGAAATCTGTCTCTCATTGTTTGCAATGGAGGGCAGTGATGGACACCTCTTTTTTCGGGGTCGTAAAAAAGAAGTGTCCTGGTTCATCTTTCTGCGGATTCTGCCAGGTTCCGGCTGATTGGCTCCATTGTGTCTGAGGTTAATCAGTGAGCAAAGCTCTTAGGCTGGGGCGCCACGTGGCACAAACGGATTTTGGTGAATCCCATCCACATATTGCAGAAAATTACGTGCGTTTCTGTGAAAAGCATTGCAGGAAAAACCACAATGCGTTTTCCGCCGCGCTTTTTTTTGCTGAAGCTCGCTACTTGGGGCCTTAGCCTTATTTGGCTTTCCATGGCAGGATCCACAGTCCGGCTCAAATTCCTTTATCTTCTGTCGTGTGACTTACCAATCGTCACGCGTCATTTGATAAATTTGCCACAAATTACGGCAATGTTGACTACGCGAAACAGACTTCAAAAATTCCCTACATGATAACTTCCCTTCTTTATGAACCTGAAGTCCAAGACAGTGAGGAGACATGTTGAGCGGCTAGGTTTAGCTGATAAAAGACTGCATGGACTGGATGCAATTGAGTTAATGCAACATCAGTGGGACCTGACAATTGATTTCTATACTCCTGTTAGAAATGTTCTAGATAAGGCCATATTACTCAGAAATGGATTATAAATTAGACATACGGCAGAAGCTGAAGTCATCAGACACTGGCTCTCACAAGAGGGGGATGCGTCACTCCTGGGCACAGTACTGTCTGTCCGTTGTACGGCTCCACAGAGTCTGCAACCATGAGGGCTACATACAGCAGATACACAGAGCTGACAACATGTGCAGAGGGGAGACGGGCATGGCTTCAGATCAATGAAGAAGCCGATAAAATGTCAGATACATTGCCCCCATAACAATAATATCCACAGTATCCCATAATAGTGACATCCACAGTGTCCCCATAACTGTGACATCCACAGTGTCCCCATAACAGTGACATCCACAGTGCCTCCATAACAGTGACATCCAGTGTCCCCATAACAGTGACATCCACAGTGCCTCCATAACAGTGACATCCACAGTGTCCCCATAACAGTGACATCCACAGTGTCCCCATAACAGTGACATCCACAGTGCCTCCATAACAGTGACATCCACAGTGCTCCATAACAGTGACATCCAGTGTCCCCATAACTGTGACATCCAGTGTCCCCATAACAGTGACATCCAGTGTCCCCATAACTGTGACATCCAGTGTCCCCATAACAGTGACATCCAGTGCCCCCATAACAGTGACATCCACAGTGCCTCCATAACAGTGACATCCACAGTGCCTCCATAACAGTGACATCCAGTGTCCCCATAACAGTGACATCCACAGTGCCTCCATAACAGTGACATCCACAGTGTCCCCATAACAGTGACATCCACAGTGCTCCATAACAGTGACATCCACAGTGCCTCCATAACAGTGACATCCACAGTGCTCCATAACAGTGACATCCAGTGTCCCCATAACTGTGACATCCACAGTGCCCCCATAACAGTGACATCCAGTGTCCCCATAACTGTGACATCCAGTGTCCCATAACAGTGACATCCACAGTACTCCCATAACAGAGACATCCACAGTGCACCCATAACAGAGACAGCCACAGTACCCCCATAACTGTGACATCCACAGTGTCCCCATAACAGTGACATCCAGTGCCCCCATAACAGTGACATCCACAGTGCCTCCATAAGTGACATCCACAGTGCCTCCATAACAGTGACATCCACAGTGCCTCCATAACAGTGACATCCACAGTGCCCCCATAACAGTGACATCCAGTGTCCCCATAACAGTGACATCCACAGTGCCTCCATAACAGTGACATCCACAGTGCTCCATAACAGTGACATCCAGTGTCCCCATAACTGTGACATCCACAGTGCCCCCATAACAGTGACATCCAGTGTCCCCATAACTGTGACATCCAGTGTCCCCATAACAGTGACATCCAGTGTCCCCATAACTGTGACATCCAGTGTCCCCATAACAGTGACATCCAGTGCCCCCATAACAGTGACATCCACAGTGCCTCCATAACAGTGACATCCACAGTGCCTCCATAACAGTGACATCCAGTGTCCCCATAACAGTGACATCCACAGTGCCTCCATAACAGTGACATCCACAGTGTCCCCATAACAGTGACATCCACAGTGCTCCATAACAGTGACATCCACAGTGCCTCCATAACAGTGACATCCACAGTGCTCCATAACAGTGACATCCAGTGTCCCCATAACTGTGACATCCACAGTGCCCCCATAACAGTGACATCCAGTGTCCCCATAACTGTGACATCCAGTGTCCCATAACAGTGACATCCACAGTACTCCCATAACAGAGACATCCACAGTGCACCCATAACAGAGACAGCCACAGTACCCCCATAACTGTGACATCCACAGTGTCCCCATAACAGTGACATCCAGTGCCCCCATAACAGTGACATCCACAGTGCCTCCATAAGTGACATCCACAGTGCCTCCATAACAGTGACATCCACAGTGCCTCCATAACAGTGACATCCACAGTGCCCCCATAACAGTGACATCCAGTGTCCCCATAACAGTGACATCCACAGTGCCTCCATAACAGTGACATCCACAGTGCTCCATAACAGTGACATCCAGTGTCCCCATAACTGTGACATCCACAGTGCCCCCATAACAGTGACATCCAGTGTCCCCATAACTGTGACATCCAGTGTCCCCATAACAGTGACATCCAGTGTCCCATAACAGTGACATCCACAGTACTCCCATAACAGAGACATCCACAGTGCACCCATAACAGAGACAGCCACAGTACCCCCATAACTGTGACATCCACAGTGTCCCCATAACAGTGACATCCACAGTGCCTCCATAACAGTGACATCCACAGTGCCCCCCATAACAGTGACATCCAGTGTCCCGTAACAGTGATATCCAGTGTCCCGTAACAGTGACATCCACAGTGTCCCCATAACAGTGTTTTCCACTGTGATCCAACTCAGGAACACCTGATCAGAACCTGTACCCGTTGCTCCACTACCTCTAGCTGTTCAGTGTGTATTACCAGTACTATGCGGCCAAGCCACCCCTATAGTAGAGATAAAACACATTGAACAGCTTGAGGCGGAGTGACTCAGATGCCAGTTCTGATCAGGTGAGCCAGAGTTGGAACCAGTCCAGTTTTGGGTAAATAGAACCTGAGGCAGAACCTGCCTAGAAACCTGAGGTTTGGGCTATGAGTAAGTTCACACTGAAAAATATGGAGCTAATTTTGAGGCAGATTCCGCCTGCAATCTTCTCCCCATTCATTTCAAAGGGCCCGTTTAGATATCAGTCTCAGGTTCCTCTTCGTTTTTGACCCACTGGTGGAAATCTGATCATCATTCTGTCATGGTTTTCTGCCACGATTTTGGCCCAAATGAATGGGTCCATTCAGCGGGGAGTCCACAACAAGATTGAGCAGGATGCTTATTTTTTCTGATCTCTATCTCTCATTGAAAACAATGGGAAGCAGAATCGGGGTGGATTCGGCTGCTGATTTTGGGTGAAATCTGCCACAAAATCAGTGGCAGATTATTCTGTGTGAACAGGGGCCTAACAGGAAAAAAAGAAGTATCCTGCTCGATTTTCAGGGACACTGAAACTCCCATTGAAATGAATGAGTGGCAGATTTTGGAGCATTTTATTTTAAGCAGATTTTGGAGCAAATTTTCACAAACAGCATCAAAATCAGCTTACAATTCCTGAAGCAGATTTATTTTTTTCTACCTGACTGGATTTCCCCATGTGAAGATACCCTTTATAGAAATCCTGGTTAGGAAGTAGGTACATGCAAAGTCAATGAGCCTTAAAGAGGACCTTTCATGTCCTCAGGCACATGCGGTATTATGTACCGCTTGAAAGCCGACAGTGCGCTGAATTCAGCGCACTGTCGGCTTTCCCGTTATGTGCCCCGGGGCTGGAGATATCGGTGCCGTTAGTTTAGGCACCGATCTCTGCCCACCATCAGAAGGGCGTTCCTGACAGTACTCGTCCATAGCCCTGTACTGGGGGGGAGTTCCTCAGCTCAGCCTCATTGCTATGGACGAGTACTGTCGGGAGGGTGTTCCTCACAGGAACTCGGACGTCACTCGCATACATCACCTGTGATGTCCCAAGTCCTTTCCTTAGGCCGATGATTGACCTCAGCAATCACGTGTGGTTTGGACTGCCATCGGAAGAAGCACCAGGAGCAGCGGTTGGAGACATTGGAGCACCAGGGACAGGTATGTTTTTGTTTTTTTTAACTTCCCTGGACAATCCCTTTAAGGCTAGGACCATGCGATGACTTTGGCTGTGATTCACGTGACCAAAGATCATCATGTTGCCTTGCAACTTCTTCACTCATGTTAGTGAATGGAGTCGCACTGTGACCTGAAGGAGCTGCAACTGCCCCAAAAAATAGAAGCTATATTCGACATTCTTGCGACTACAAGTAGCGGTACCCTTGGGGTTGCAATGCTACTCGATTTAAGACACATGAGTGAATAAGTCGCAGAGCAACACAACCATCTTTGGTCAAGCAACAGGAGTTACGGCCAACGTCGCCAAGTGGCCCTAGCCTTAAGACTGGTCATACATGTATATTACTTTGGATAGCCATTCAGTCGATGGGACAGTAGGTATATACGATTCCACCATTAATACTAATTCATTGAGGGGGGCATTTTACATAAAAAAAAAAATGCTGTAAATCTGGGCAAATGGGCTTATGATTGACTATAAGCGGCTGATCATACCAAACACTTATTTTCGTCATTTGCGGTATTTTTCGAACCTATTTCCATCGACGAGAGATGAACATGTATGGCCAGTATTAGGCTCATTTACTTATCTGTATTAGTTCAGTTTTTTTGACATTCCCAACCAGGAACATATTAAAAAATATATAAGTACATCTTTATACTTTGGCTTCCAAAACTGCATAAAAAAAAGCCTGAACAAGACCAGCTTGTGTGAACAAGCACTTATGACCGGTAGACTGACAATATGGCAGCCGTTAATGTTCCCTCACATGGTGGTCATTCTGCTTTCCTCAGTAACTACACCAGGTTAGAGTATAGGACTGTATGACTAGACACGACCCTGTAGTGGTGGCCATTTTGGTGACAAGGGCGAAAACATTTAACAACTTGTTGACTAAAACCCTTTACAGAATGTTAGTCCCTAGAGGGTTATATTTTAGTTTAGGGAGAATTATATTTTATTGTTATTGCCTGTGACTAGACATTTCAGGGATTTAATGGAGAAAATGACATAAAATTCCCTCAGACATCGTCACCTCATGGACTCACAGACGCCACTTAAAATGGCCGCCAGACTTCATCACGAACTCTCGGCGCCAAAACGCAGCGCTCTCCCTATTGGCTGATATCTGTGCTCAGGGGCGGAGCTTCTGTCCTGGTTACTGTGAGAAGCGGTCGGTGGGCGTGGCTTCAAATTCCCGCCTTGTTAGGTCTGTCAGCTTCTGACTGGACCGGGGCTGAGTCCGGGCGCTGAGGTGCGGGTGTCGGCGGGTTATTTTTGTACCTATCCGCTTCTCACCCGGAGAGTGTACGCTAACACCCTGCAGGGGGAAGGGTTCTGCTGGGTATGGGCGTGTCATCCTGTCAGTGCGGTCACCTAGTGATGTATGGAGCTCACCTTCAGTCACATTATGGGGAATTTGTTTTATAATATATGTGGGTGTAAAATTACCCCTAGTCTAGTGTGATGAGCATGGTTGTGCTGTCATGTGACTTGGTTGCTATGGAATGACACGTTGCTATGAAGTAAATGCCTCTGCAGCCTGTTACGCTAAAGAAAGGTAGGGTCACATGATGGGTGGCGGAGATACCCCTATGTAGAGGAGAACACCTCTAGCGGGGAGTTTTATCGTATGGCTGTGCTTTTTTGCGGGTTAAAACTGCGGTTTCGCCACAAAATGATGTCATTAGTAAATAGTTTAAAACCCGCTCCAATGGCGGCAGCGTTTTTGGAAGCTTCGTGGCCATGTCTTAATCGCCAGATAACCAATACATGTTGTCTTACACTATAGACACCCATATGCCCAGGTCAGCCTTGGTGATCACTAAGATGGTGGAATAGGATGAGGGACTGAGGCGGACTACGGCCCTGATTCTTCTTCATTTTGCAGCCGTCCCGCTCTCCGTGGCAGAACTGATGAATGAGCGGGATATCTCGTGCTGCGGACTCTGAGTGATCGAGCAGGAAGCTTATACTTTCAGTATTCTGCTTTGATTTCCACCTCCCATTGTAAAGAATAGCGGAATTTGGCACTGACTTTGAGCTAGAATCCGCCTCAAAATCTTTGAGAAATTACTACGTACCCTTAGTCAGTGTCTCTCCAAGGAGATCTACTGGCTCGGTGTCTAGCCCTGGTAATCCAGTGTCTTACTATTCTTGGTGATCGAGTGGCTTTTTGTCTATCCCTCGTGATCCAGTGTTTTAGTATCTATTCCTGGTGATTGAGTGTCTCACTGTCTGTCCCTGGTGATCCAGTGTCTTCGTACCTATTCCTGCTGATCCAGCAGTGTAGCGTCTATCCCTGGTGGTCTAGTTTCTTTGTACCTATTCCTGGTGATCGAGTGGTTTAGTGTCTTACCCTTGAGATCAAGTGTTTTAGTATCTGTTCCTGCTGATCCAGCAGCGTATTGTCTATCCCTGGTGATCGAGGTTCACTGTCTATCCCTGGTGATCCAATGGTGTAGTGCAGGGGAAGGCAACCTATTTTGTTCGGTGTGCCGATTTAATTAAAAAAATCAAAGATGAGGTACTCAGAGTGCTGGTCAATAATTGTAAGTCTGACGACCCCTAAACTAAAGTCATATACCACAAACCATAACACAGAAGTGCTGCCACCAGATGTTTTAGGACACATGCGATTACTGCTATTTCCTGGGACGCTCCTGTACTTTATGATTAGAAGCAATGAAAGTACAAGTGCAGCCGCCAATTAGTGGTAATTGTACCCAGGAGCACCTTATGGCAGCATTCTTAGGGTAGTGACACACTACGTAGCTGGATACAGCTATAGTCTTAGGCCACTGGAACTTTTAGTTCGATGCAAAACTGGTGCTTTTTGCACAAAAAAAAAAAAGCCTGAGTTTTCTTTGCAAAAACACATTCTTAATACAGAAAACACACCGTTATACAGAATAATGTCCTATAGTGGTCCCTGCACATGGTATTATGTCCCACAGCCATAGCAGTCCCTGAACACAGTATTATGTCCCATAGCGGTCCCTGCACACGGTATTATGTCCCATAGCAGCCCTTGCACACGGTATTATGTCCCATAGCGGCCCCTGCACACGGTATTATGTCCCATAGCGGCCCCTGCACACGTTATTATGTTCCATAGTGGCCCCTGCACACGGTATAATATTCTAACTTTTATAATATTCCAATTTGTGCCACTCACGAGCTAATATTATACTGTGGGGTCTCTTCAGACCCCAGAGTATAATAAGTGGAGGGCGAAGAGAGGTGATGAAACATAAAAAACAATGTACTCACCATTCCACGCTCCGCAGCCGCTCTGTTCTCTTCGTGCCCTTCTACCTGTAGTTAGCGACCACTCATTGGTTCTAAGGGGTCACGTCGCGTCATTATGCGTAATGACGTCAGACGCAGACGTGACACCTGAGGCTCTGTCAGCGGTCTCTTACGTCAGGCAGAAGCGCCCAAAGAGCACAGAGCGGCTGCGGAGCGCAGGAATGGTGAGTAACATTGTATTTTTATGTTTCATCACCTCCCCGGGGGCTCCGCTTATTATACTCAGGGGTCTTAAGAGACCCCCGAGTATAATAATAGCAGTTTCGTTTTGGCCGTGTTTGGTCCGTTCGAAACTGCTGGGTGAGGATTCGGGCTGTTTTGCCAGAGAAATAAGCCTCGCGTGCCTAGTGTTTATCTATGGCGATCCAGTGGGTTAGTTTCTATTCCTGTTGATCCAGTGATTTAGTATCTGTTCTTGGTGATCCATTGGTATAGTGTCTGTCTAGTGGCATGTTATGGTAGTCCTCTGTCTTAATATCTTTCTGGTGATATGGTAGTGTAGTGTTTATCCATGATGATCCAGCGGTGTAGCGTCTGTCAATGGTAAACAAGTGTCTTAATATCTGTTTCTAGAGATTAAGTGTCCCTGGTGATCCAGTGGTATAGTGCCCGTCCGCAGTAATCCAGCAGCGTAGTGTCTCTGGTGATCCAGTGGTATAGTGCCTGTCCGCAGTAATCCAGCAGTGTAGTGTCTATCTCTGGTGATCCAGTGGTATAGTGCCCGTCCACAGTAATCCAGCAGCGTAGTGTCCCTGGTGATCCAGTGGTATAGTGCCTGTCCACAGTAATCCAGCAGTGTAGTGTCTATCTCTGGTGATCCAGTGGTATAGTGCCCGTCCACAGTAATCCAGCAGCGTAGTGTCCCTGGTGATCCAGTGGTATAGTGCCTGTCCGCAGTAATCCAGCAGTGTAGTGTCTATCTCTGGTGATCCAGTGGCATAGTGCCCATCCGCAGTAATCCAGCAGCGTAGTGTCCCTGGTGATCCAGTGGTATAGTGCCCGTCCACAGTAATCCAGCAGCGTAGTGTCCCTGGTGATCCAGTGGTATAGTGCCCGTCCGAGTAATCCAGCAGTGTAGTGTCTATCTCTGGTGATCCAGTGGTATAGTGCCCGTCTGCAGTAATCCAGCAGCGTAGTGTCTATCTCTGGTGATCCAGTGGTATAGTGCCCGTCCACAGTAATCCAGCAGCGTAGTGTCCCTGGTGATCCAGTGGTATAGTGCCCGTCCGAGTAATCCAGCAGTGTAGTGTCTATCTCTGGTGATCCAGTGGTATAGTGCCCGTCCGCAGTAATCCAGCAGCGTAGTGTCTATCTCTGGTGATCCAGTGGTATAGTGCCCGTCCACAGTAATCCAGCAGCGTAGTGTCCCTGGTGATCCAGTGGTATAGTGCCCGTCCGAGTAATCCAGCAGTGTAGTGTCTATCTCTGGTGATCCAGTGGTATAGTGCCCGTCTGCAGTAATCCAGCAGCGTAGTGTCTATCTCTGGTGATCCAGTGGTATAGTGCCCGTCCACAGTAATCCAGCAGCGTAGTGTCCCTGGTGATCCTGTGGTATAGTGCCCGTCCGAGTAATCCAGCAGTGTAGTGTCTATCTCTGGTGATCCAGTGGTATAGTGCCCGTCTGCAGTAATCCAGCAGCGTAGTGTCTATCTCTGGTGATTCAGTGGTATAGTGCCCGTCCACAGTAATCCAGCAGCGTAGTGTCCCTGGTGATCCAGTGGTATAGTGCCCATCCGAGTAATCCAGCAGTGTAGTGTCTATCTCTGGTGATCCAGTGGTATAGTGCCCGTCCGCAGTAATCCAGCAGTGTAGTGTCTATCTCTGGTGATCCAGTGGTATAGTGCCCGTCCGCAGTAATCCAGCAGTGTAGTGTCTATCTCTGGTGATCCAGTGGCATAATGTCTGTCCACAGTGATCCCGTTATATAGTGTGTATCCATAGTGATCCAGTATTGTCTGTCCAGTGATTGTGTGCAATACCAGGGGCAGTTTGAAAACACAGAACAGGGGCAAATCTTTCTGTTATACCTTACCTCCGTAGTAGTCTGCGCTCCTGATTTTGGCTCACAATTGCTGAAGTGTGAATAAGGCCTTAGTGTCTATCCCTGCTGGTCTTAGTGTCTATCCCTGCTGGTCTTAGTGTCTATCCCTGCTGGTCTTAGTGTCTATCCCTGCTGGTATTAGTGTCTATCCAGCAG
Organism: Leptodactylus fallax; assembly: GCA_947044405.1. NCBI lineage: Eukaryota > Metazoa > Chordata > Amphibia > Anura > Leptodactylidae > Leptodactylus > Leptodactylus fallax. Next base: position 132,109 of record CAMRHE010000758.1, read on the forward strand.
AGAGTGCACATCTGTTCTGGTTCAGAAGGTGGTGATGTTCGTGGACATCTGGGTGTTCAAGAAGACGACCCCTTTAAATAAATGTACAGTTTAATTCCCTTTTGCCCATGCAGTGAAACAAACCAAAGGCCTTGTGTAATGGATCTGGGGAACAGAGGTCTGTATAACAAGGAGACCCAAAGAAATAATCCTATGACCAAATGTAATTCATGTCACTGGGGGCGGTACGCTAATACTGTGCTCATGTAGAAGCTGGCACTTATGTCAACTTGTCACCTTGTGTCACCTGCAGCTCCTCCTCGAGATGGCATCTCATGTATCGCACAGCTCCTCTTCAGAGGCATTTCTTCCTCTGTCCCCCTCAGCTCACAGCTCCCGCTCACAGTCATCTGTACAGGACGTCACTACCAGATCACCGGTGAGCGAAGAAGGTGGATTGCCAAGTGCCGGGGATGAGCCACAGATTGACACGTGAGGATCCTCTAGTTTTATAATGATAATATCTGCAGCTATCTGTAGGCATTAATACAATACACATTTTAGGAATGAGGACAGTCCTGAAGAATTGTCTGCTGAGGAAGATGGGAGTGACTTTGAAGAGACTTTGAAGAAATTACCCAGAAGAACTCGAAGGCCTGCCCTGAAGGAAGCCCAGGTGAGTAGAACCTGGATTGGGGCAAGGTTAGAGTCACATGTGCCGTTTTTGGCTGATGGGTTCTTCGATACACAATATTGATGGCCTATTCAAGTGAATGGGGGCTGAGCTGCACTAGTATGGCACAATCTGCTTCCAGCTCTGTATACTATGCTGAAAACAGATGATTGGTCAGGGTGCTGGGTGTCAGACCCCCATCTGTCTTGTACTAAAGGGTTTTCCAGGACTTACATTTTGATGGCTTCTCCTTTGGATAGGTCCAGCTCAGTCCCATTCAAACGAATAGGGCTGAGATGTAATATCAAGTATGACCACTAGACAATGTACGTTGCTGTGCTTGGTATTCAATGAGGAGTACACGGCACATACCTAAACACTGCATTCTCTTCAACCAGCTGATCTGTGGGAATGCCGGGTGTCAGCATTGATCATATATTCAGGTCATCAATATGTACAGTATGTTTCAGAAAACCCCTTTAGGCCAAGGGCCACATGTGGTGTAAACGCTGTGGCAAAAACCATAGTGTTTTACATCCACACATTGCAGAAAAAATACATGCAGCGGACGGTTTTGGAAATCGCAGCATGTCAATTATACCTACGGAAACGGCGACGATTTCCCGATAGGTATAATTGAAGCAGAAAGTCTGCAAAGGTTTCTATGAAAGCGCTGCAGGAAAAAACGTAATGTGTTTTCGCTGCGGTTTTACCCATAGCGCTTTTTTGCTGAGGCCCGTGAGGGGGGTCAGTTAGAGCACGCTGACAGTCAAGGGGGTGTGGTCTCCTTAGTTTGTGTCATGAAGACAAACCCTTTTTGTAACAGCGCTGTCTTGTCATTCAGCTGATGGACACTAGTCTGGGGAATTTGTGGTCAGCCATACATTTCCCCTGCATGTGTTTTGATCTTTATGAGACAACCCTTTAATTTGAGAAAGGTACCCCATCTATGTGTGAAGGGGTAGGGGTCTGCTGTGTTCATTTTAGGGTCCCTGCCAGCATGTGATCATTGGAGCCTTCTGAGACAAGCAATGTTTTTCTATTAGAGCAGTGTAAGGACAAGTCCACAACCCTATTATGTGTCAACTCATGTCTCATCTTAACCACTAAACTCCATATTCTGTGTTTTTTAGGCAACTAAGCGAGCCAGGAGAGATGACCGAACTGCGGAGGACTTGTTTGAAGCTATCCGGCTAGGTAAAAGTGCCATACAAGTAAGTGGGCAGTCAGCTGTGTGATGTCTATGAAATCCACATTATGTACTTCAATGAATATTTCATGACCTTATTCCGTATCCTATTACAGATACTGGTAGACGATTGGTTGGACAGTTACAAGATAGACCACGAGCCTGCTCTTCTGGGGCTCATCAACTTCTTGATACAGGCCTGTGGTTGTAAAGGTGAGCTCAGCGGCTGCGCTACTGCGGGAAACAAGCGGCTTAGATTATTTCACATACATTTTCATTAAAATTATTTTACATTTCTGTCTCTAGTTGTATCGCAGCGACTACCAGAGTTGCTAAAGAGGTACTTCAACAAAAGGATGTACGATTACGTTCTAATTGTGGTCACCTAACCGCAGATGACGTCATGGTGATGTGCCAGTGTGGTGACAGTGGCAGCCTGGTTGTGCTTAATATCCAGTCTCCCACTGTAGTGACCAGGAATAGAGAAACCTGTTTAATGGGAGTCTGTCACCTCCACCAAGCATACTCAACTGTGTTACAGAGCACATTATAGTGATATATAACGCCCCTCTGTTATGTAGGTCACTTTTAGATTTGGAGAAAAACAACTAAACAACTTAGAAGTCTTATGCAAGTGAGGCAGCTGGTGCAGTAGAGACGGGTCTTCAGCTCCCTGGAGCTTTGCTTTTGCTACTCAGACCCCTACCATCTCCTGCTTGCACCACCCAGGGCAGGGAGAGTAGAACCTTCTCATCACCCATCCTCCTTGAGTAATAAGAGCAGTGCTCCAAGGAGCTGAAGGCCCGCACCCTATGCACTGTGTAACTGCCTCCTGCATAAAGCTCAAAGTTGGTTTTCTCCAAATCCACAAAAGTGACATGCATATCAAAAGTATGAGGTTTACCACTGTAATGTGCTCAGTAGCAAGGTGGCAGGTGGATATGCTTAGGGGATGTGGCAGACTGCCTTTATCTCTTTCAGTGGCACCTAAGGATTGACATTTTGGGTGTTAATGGGATGCAATGGTGCCCAAATTGGTCTTACCCTCTGGTCCTAGAGCCACTCCTCCTCTTAGACACCATGCACATGACAGAGTGTGCTTCTGATATGGGGCCGAGTTTGCAGTGGAATGTACACAGTGACATCCAAGTGTCATCCGATTGCATTCCATGATGCATGATCCATGAAGACGTGAATGTATCATGGAGTACACTGGGATCATACTCTGAGTGTCATCTGACTGTATACTGCTGCAAACTCGGCCCCACATTGGATGCACACTCAGTTGTGTGCATGGAGTCTCTCTGTGGAACGCAGCATCGGGGTCTGGTAAGAAGCCCTGTGGATTATCCCTCCTCCTCTCTGCTCTCATTTAGGAGTGTCCTTGTTTGTGCTTCTTATCATTTACATGTTCCCCTGTGAGGTCTCCTTTAGCAGGGTCCTGCTTTGCTTTTTTAGGCTTCTCTGGTGATCTTCTGAATAGTGCAGGCTGGTAATGTTGGAATTCTGGGTTCTAACTTTGTGCCTGCGGCAGTAAAATATTTACATTTGGCCAGCCTAACCTTTCTGTCCGCAGGCTGCCCTGGGTCTCCTTGACCCTCCAGCCAGGACTAGCCACATATCCTAAACATTAGGAGTCCATACACTCTATTAGCTTACCCCTTGCGGGCATTCTGGCCCTTCTTGGTGATTGGACATGAGGTATCAGCGTCTGACAACTTATTCCAGATACATAACATGGCATCTATTGGCCAGAGACATAAGGTACTGCAGGCCGCTGTGCTCGAGGCGGGTCACATGGCGGGTTTTCTCCCACCACTCTTTCCTGCTGCTTTCGGTACTCGCTGACCAGCCCTGGCGTCTGTGGAGAGTGTAAAGCAAACCTCATACCCAGTGAGAGCCACCTAGTGGCAGGTTCTATACCAATAGTGCTGTGCCCCCCCCCATCCTAAAGAATTCAATGAGAAAGGGAATTTGTAGTAAGTCCAAAAATTAATTTATCGCAAGGGGTCAGATGCAGTGTGGTTTATTTACGTAGCAGTGTCCGTCCTTTACAGGCGTGGTGACCAAGGACATGATGGAGACCATGCAGAATGCAGAGATCATTAGGAAGATGACTGAAGACTTTGATGAAGTTTGTATTAAACTTTTATTTACCCTATCAAATAAAAAGGCCTCAACGCCGTCATCATTAGAAGACTTTCTATGTTTATATGAATGATGCGTCATGACATGGGGTGAAAAATTGTCACACTTAAGGTGAGCAAAAATTATAAGCCAGCCTCATGGTTTTATAGGGTCTCCTCCAGGCCACTATCGCCAACCAGGCGAGATCAGCTATTTCCTGTGTAGCTTCCCAGGTGGCTCATGATAACAGCTGACAGTGTAGACTGGGTAAAGGGGCACCCTGGAGGAAAACCCTCATGGATTTCTGGATTCCCTGAAGTTATATGAGAAGAACTGGCCCATTACATTTGATGTGAAATGAGGAATTGCCACATCCTTGTGTCTATATGTGACTACAGTCCAGACCTCAGCCCTGAATACACAAGTGTTGTTAGCCATAATTCAGCGGCTATTGTTATCTATCTTCTACTTGTGCTAGTATATATGCAATTTATTTAAAGGCGTTTTCAGGCTTAAAGATTGATGACCTATCCTTAGGGTAACCCATCAGTTGAAGTTTCAGAGGAGGCGCAGAGATATCGTGCCTCATCTGTAACTTCTCAGACACCGATAGTGACATATCATATAAAAACATCAACCAATATGGCCGTCCCTGCTCTTGGGAACATAAACATAGCAGTAAATAAGTGATTTGTGACTGCTGTGATAAGGCAGGTCTTCTCCATATTTCCTATCTCCTGTATGGATAGAGAAAAAGTCTTAAGTTAAAAGATGTTTCTGTCCCCAGGACTCGGCAGACTATCCTCTGTCACTCAGCACCAAGCCTTGGAAGAAGTTCAGGGTGAATTTTGGAGAATTTCTGGGAACATTGGTGCGGTGCAGTCAGTACAACATCATCTATGATGGGATTGTAATGGACAGTCTTATCTCCCTGCTCACAGGGCTCTCCGACTCTCAAGTACGAGCCTTCCGACATACCAGCACGTTTGCAGGTGAGTTACTGTAGGCCCTAACATGGCTGTACTTGCACTCCATATTGTTTTGTGCCTTTCTTGATAAAACTAGGAAGAGAATACATTAGAGGACAAAAAAGGGGTTTTCTACTGTTACGTAACTTTTGTTTTTGAACATTTGAGCTCTTGCTTCTTCGTTGTAATGACTTTTAAGTGGCGCCTCATTTATTAGACTGCACTTACAAGTATCCTGTACATCCTACTGTCCACACCAGCCCCAGTGCCACTTTATGTTGAACCCCAAGTAGTTCATGGTCTAGTGGTTGTACTTGGTATTGCAGCTCATTTGAACAGGACTGAGCTGCGATCAGGCCATGTGACCAATGAACATGGCCTCATATAGCCTTGGAAGTGGGGGCGGCGCTTGCTGAATCGCCACTTCTTCTTCAAACAGCTGATCCCAGGCGTTGGACCCCCTCACTGATCTAATACTGATGACTTATACTAAAAAAAGGTCTTCAGCATTTTAGTCCCAGAAAACTAATTTGTTTCTTTTTGTTTGTTTTTTTCTTGAATGGGATTCTGAATCCGCTATTGCTGATGCCATCACCCATGTCCAGCACCTGTAGCCATGTCTATTTCCTGTTTCTGCAAAACACTGCAGAGCTAACACTAAAATGCACCTTATTCTGCGAGGATGAGGTCATAAAATGTCTTTGCAAAGCAGCACCACCTGCTGATAACACTGGGGAAAGTAGTGGAGGCATGGTGACCTGACTATAAGAGAGGGGGCTATAGGGAGCAGATGATGGAGACAAATTAACAGCTCTTGTGAGCAGGGCCCTCACTCCTATTGTTTGATATGTTAATTTTTTTCACTTTGTAATGTCAAATACTCTCTGTTCATATAAAATAACTATATAAAATTATAAGAGCAGAAAAACAGTGGGGTGGGAATGAATCTGAGGTCAAAAGATGGTTCTCAATAGAGATGCAGAGAGAAACCTGTTTGCACAGCAGCCCATGCTAGAAAATAGAGGTCACACTGTGATCACGTGACTTATGGAAGAAGGCAAAAGCAGGATAAGGAAAGACATTGTGAGTAGACAACTATTACTTCTGAGGGGATGGTCCAAAAAAAAAAAATATATAAATCATCGGAGTGTCCTTTTAACCATATTAAAGGGGTTGTGTGATCAGCTGTAATGACAGAGAAATGTTTGTACATTACGCAATAAACTTACAAGACAGGACATCCTGACTGCGTATCGTGTGCTCCACTCCCTTTGGCAGGACACTTTGCCCCACTCCTTTTGACAGGCACATGATTGGGGAGGAATGGTGGGGACTGACAGTTCACCTGTGCTGTAGAAACCAGTAGGCGCTTTGTCCAAATGACGGCTATCTCCCTTTAAAGAGGAGGCTTGCCGGAAGGGAGATCAGATGACCGTCAGATGGAACGTGGTAACAGAAAAATAAATGCCACATTGTTCTGATCATGTGACTATGGGGCACTACAGGGAGTCACAGTCTAAATTGAGAATTTTGTGTACTTGGTCAGTTTCTTGTATAATGCTCACAAAAATATCTTTTTGGCTGAGCGGACAATAATTCTAAGATGGTTAGTCCAGCAATACTCGATTGTGCAGGTTTCTGCTCTTTCATCTCCCACCTCGGCGCAAGTTGAGGATGTTTTTGTTCTGATCTGTGTGAGAAGAGGCTGCGGAGGACACGGCACACTTGTAATAAATCTTTCTTCCTCCCTTCTCCTTTGCCATCTGCTCCTCTGGACTTGTCTCTCAGGGTCTCCTTGTTATCTGCAGATTCTGCTGACGCCTCCTCCTTCTGACTTTCACTGCCCCTTAGACGCCTTTGTCGCTTTTCAGCCTTTTATATTGTGAATAAAACAAAGGTTATAGAAAAACCGTCACTGATCGTGCCCAGATTAGCGGAGAGGCATGTATGTGCGCAGCCGTACCCAGAGACGTGAGGCATGTAGTGGAGGTGAAGGGCAGATGCTGCAGACCTCCAGCTTCTGTGGGCTCTCAGCCCATTGTGTTTCTCTGTTAGTATAGCGCTGCTCACATAGAAATCTAGTGAAGGGTCACAGCAATGGCTCACTAGTTAACTTTGTTGACTTGCAGCACTGGGCTCCTGCATCCCCCAATGTGCCATGGCCGAGTTTCATAAGCTATGATCAGTCACTGATATTATTTATGGCAATCTTTGTACAATGCTGAAGGATATGTAGGTGCTTTATAAATACCATAAAAACTACTATTCATTTTCACTTACTATATGTTAGTCATCAGGTATATGTAAAGGAGTTTTCCCAAGATGATGATATCTGCTGTGAAAAAAAGAAATACTAGATGGTCTCTCCTCTCATCTATTATTATTATTAAAGTGTTGCCCTCTCATGTCCTCCTCATCCTGCCATTCTTTACACTAGGATGGGCCATTAATATCAGAACGTTTACCTATGTAACCTGTGCAGGTTGTTGTAGTTTTGTCTGATTCAAGTGAATACCGATACTGTGTAGATGGCGGGCAAAACAGCAAAGCAGACAGAGTGCTCGTACAACTGCTGCAAATAGCTGGTCAGCAGAGGTGCCAAGAGTCAGGCTCCCACTGATCTGATGTAGACAGCCTATCTTAATATTAGACCATCAGTAGTCAACCTGTAAACCCCTTCAGGTTAAAGGGAACCGGTCAGGGTGACTTGGGACACTAAACCACGCACAGTTCCTTATGGATTGGAGGTTTATTGTCCCAGATCACCCTATTGTAAAATGGTCCGTGACTGCATTAAAAAAACAAAAGTCATTGTATCCTGCGAGCACCCTAATCTGGCCTCACTATAGGACTATTCAGGACTTGTGTGACATGACTTCTGGCAAGAGGATTATTACTGAAGGTAGAAAGAGGGATATATAGTGTCATAAAACACGTAACGTAGAGACACTCCTCTTATTTTTACCTCTCCTTCTGTTTTTGTGCTTCCATTTTGTGAACCTCCCTGATACTTTCTGTTCTGTAGCCATGAAAGTGATGACAGCCTTAGTGAAAGTAGCGAGGGACCTGAAGCATCATCTCGACACGAGCCAGCGACAGTTCAATGTGGAGCGGGTGAAAAGTCCTGAGAAGAGATCTGCGGAGAGGCTGGAGACGCTAGTGGTGAAGATGACCGAGGTGATTGTGAGATTAGTAATGGGGCGGATTTTGTCAGGTGGGAGGTTTATCAAAACTGGTGTATACTTAGCTGGTCTTGGTATCGCCTGCGCTGGCAGAGGATTTGCTTATCAAATCTGTTTTTAATGAGAGGATGCCTTTCATTTGAGGAGGCGCACACCTTGTCACGATCCTCTGGCCGTCCATATGTCCGTATTGGTATATGATGCAAATGATGAAAAATTTGGATTGTAAGGAATCACATAACTGATTTGTCCCCGCACAGATGCACTCCAACCTGGAAGACGTTGGTAATATGATGAATAGCTTATTCAAAGGTGTCTTTGTACATCGCTATCGGTGAGTAATATGTCCATACATTACTTCATCTACACTCCCTAAATTCCTTATGTTAAAGGGATTGTCCCACTTACTTGCATAATATGGTGCCACCTAGTGTTCAGAGTGCATAGCAGTGTACATGTCCACCATGTACATGACCTGAGTGCTGGTGGACGCTTGCTCTGTCACTCTCTTCACAGCCAGAGCCTATGCAGTAGCGCAGTACTATATAGCAGAGCTGAGAATTGACTTGTACTATTCCTTTGCACTCCTCCGGACTGCACGGTCTACCAACCTGCATGGACCTATACGTATGGCTGCCATAGTGGGAATGAAACTGATTGGAAACTTACAGTGACAGTTGCCAGAGGTGTAAGGAGTGTGACTGGGAACTTACTGGGGACTATATTTACAGCTACCAGAGGTGGAGGAGACTGACTGGGAACTTACTAAGGACTGTATCTAAGTCTACCAGAGGTACAAGGGGAATGACTGGGAAATTAATGTGGGCAGTAGTAACAGCTTTCAGAGAGAAAGTAGACTGGGAACTTACAGTGGACTAGAGACTAGACTGCAGAGCGGGGATTGGCAGCCCCATAGGCATTTAGTGAGAGCTCCGGCAGGGATGGCGCTCGCCCTGCTTGGGAGAGTCGCCATACTGAAAGACCCGCCAGAAGGGGCAAAAATCGATTTGTGGATTCTTTTAAAAAACCAGAATTGTCAGACTCCTTAAGAGCAAATTAATCAAATCGTCCAGTCCTAACTCTAACCCTAGTGTGCATTCTTGGCCTCTTAGAACATAAAATACTCTTGAATTCACCAGCATATCCTGTATACTATATCAGGCACGTAAGATCGTGGCAGCACATTGGTTGCAACCTGTGGTCCCCACACAAGAAGCTGAACTCCATCATTAGATTAGAAAAACACCAAAATAATGCCACTTCTAAATTTGAGAAGGTTTTGGGGTCCTTGGCTGAGTACCCCTGCTATGCCATTCATTTGCTAGTACTTAGTACCGGCTAAGTATATAACCTCAATTCTACGTGTTATTGTGTTATCTATCTGATATGTATACCATGCCACTGGACTGGGTAGCGCTTTTTTCCTTTTACACTGCTTATCCACTGCACTGAATCCCATTGATACAGGGGTTGGATGCCCTGGTGGAACAATATGGGCCGTCTTCACCTATAATAATCTATACTGAATACCTTACCTTATGCATGTGCAGTAGTAATAATAAAAGCCAGATGCGGCCATGTTTTTACAACATATGCCAAAAGCTTTTGGAGACAGGCACCACTACCATATTATAAACTCACGTAGTGCTGTGAACATGCCAAAAATCTATATACAGCAAAGGAAAAACAAGATGGCATGAAAGAATTATGGGAGTTCCACCACACGTCCTCACTGGACCGAGATCGGTCACTGCCCCTGTTCATTTTTTTTCCTGGACAACCCCTTTAAGGATTTCTTTCATGCCATCTTGTTTTCTCTTTGATGTGTTTTCTACATTGCCACGATTGGCTTTTATTACTGCGCATGCGCAAGCTGATGGGATGCATGACGCGAACCTCTTTACTACAGTATTGCAGCAGCTTTGCGTCTCTTCTGTTCATCAATGTGAGTGACGCCACTCGGAGGGAACCAGCACCACCCGTGAGTACCCGTATTAATTCACCTCCACCTGCATCCCCCTGACGAAGTAAGGGCGAAACGCGTGGAGGTGGCGGTGGCAGCCATCCACTTCGGTATATACATCTGTATCCTCTTGTCTGTATACTGAGTGTATTGCTTGGTCACTTGTGGGCTAATGTTTCCCCGTGGTATAGTTCTTGTTCCAGCTTCACCATATCTGTATAAAACTATTGGCTACATCGCAGCTTTTTGTATAATTGTGCCATAAGAGGTTTATGTACATTTGTATGTAAAATCTCTCTATGCACGTAGCACTTTAGTGACTGACTATACACTGTGAACACTTGTTCAGTAGTTGTGACTCAGTATACATACGCACAGCACAACATAATAGTACGGCGCAGAGCGGGAAGGGGTTAAGCTGCGAGTTTACTGCACTGCAGTTTTATTGAGTTCAATGTATAAATCAGTATATAGTGAACTCCCCCTAGTGGTGACTGCCAGATATTTCCTATGTACCTTAATACCTGTGCAGAGGACCCAGAGCTCATTCCTATCATAAAGATAAACAATATTGGAAGGATTTTAAACTCCTTTAGGTGACAAATGACGGCCATTCACGTTATAGATCTGCCGTCTCTGACCCTCTTCTTTTACACAGCGATACTCATCCTGACATCCGAGCCCTCTGTATTGAAGAACTTGGCACGTGGATCAGTACTTACCCCCAGTCCTTCCTGAATGACAGCTATCTGAAGTATCTGGGTTGGATGCTGCACGATAAGGTGACAATCTACTGGGTTACATGAATATAACCTAACACTGATGAGATATATATATATACTGTATATATGTGTATGCTCTGCATGTTTTACAGCAAGGACATGTCAGATTACAGTGCTTGCGCAGCCTGCATGAACTCTACGTCTTGCCACAGGGGGCAGGAAAGTTGGAGCTTTTTACCAGCAGGTTTAAGGTAAGAAGCATCTATTAATTTGTGACCTGCAAAATAGGGGGCGTATAATGTTTGTGTGACCAGAATCTCCTGTCACAGAATAGGATGGTATCCATGTCCTTGGACAAAGAGCACCAGGTGTCCGCAGAAGCTATACAACTGATCACACTCCTCTACAAGTGAGTTATGGGTGCAGCGATTCACTATTAGATGTGTGTATGTATATGTATGTGACTGGTCTGACCTCTGGGACCCCGCTGATCCTGAGGATGAAGGTGCACATGCTATATGCCATTGCTTTATAACATGGGAATCCTGTAGTCAAACAGCACAGCCCCTTTAACACATCACTTATCTGTGTGATCCATAATGTGGACAGATCAAGCGGTGCCTTTAATCAAAGCATGCCCTGGTCATATGGAAAGGCTCAGCTCTCCGCTTGTTGATAGCAATATTATAGTCCATTACTCCCTGTGTAATAGTATACGGCCACCGATCAATAAGCCATCTGTCCTCAGCTGATGTATCCTAAACCACTTCATAGTGTCCACAGTCTTATAGTGTCCCTAGAGAGGAGTGACCTACAACTGAGGCCAGGATCGCAGCCCTTCATTGTGTCTGTATAAGACAGTATATGAAGGGAGCTATTAATCTGATATCCAATACTTTCAAGTCTCTGTACCCTGTTAGGGCCTATGGATATTACGTAGATGGGTTCTCTGCTCAGAACCTTCTAGTGTGAATTAGAGCAGAGAGTGGCTAAACAATATGCAGACTTGGTTCATCCATAACGTCACATTCATTGCCTCTGCTTTTCCAGCATTGGCCCAAGGAAGGGGTAATGTCTGGCCAGACGACGTTCTCTCTTACAATACCATCTGATTGCTGGGGTTTATAGAGGACCTTTCACCACCTCCACCAACGCCAGCTCTTTTCATCCTCTAATAGCCACCCCTGACACCCACTGATTCCAGCACAGTTGAAATTTTCCCTCTAGTCCCGACCTGAGCAGTTAGTGCTGTCAGTTTTGGTGCCTGATATGTTATCTAGACTCTCTAATGTCCATTGGATGGTGTCAGGCAAGGGGTGAGACTCAGCTCCAGTCAGAAGTGCAGTGTTAGAGCTCAGAATCACACCTCCTTGCCTGCCTCTGCCTGACACCACCCGCTTCACATTAGAAAGTCTAGTTATCATATCAGGCATCAAAGCTAACATTACTGACTGCTCAGGAATGGTGGCGGCCAGAAAGAAAAACTGTGCCAGAATCAGTGGAGCAGCGACTATAGAAGGGTGAAAAGAGATGGAGGTGGTGAAAGGTCCTCTTTAAAGAACCCGGACCTGATATGACCAGCTCTTCATGAGATGATGCTTTTAACCCTTTACTGACTTCCGCCGTTCTAGTACGGCGGATGCTGGGTGTTTAAAGATGGCGGCTGCTCGGCAGTCGTGCAGCTGCCATAACCATTGGGTCTTTGCTGTTTTATACAGCAAAGACCTGGCGCTATTGCCCGCAATCGGTGCCTGCATTGATCACGGGCATTAACCCCTCTGGCGCCTCGATCAAAGCTGATCGAGGTGCCATTTTACTGGAGGCGCGCGGGCGCCGCCATTTTGCCAGGGATCGCTGGCACCTGGAGCAAGTTCCGGGGCCGGCGTCCCGTTGCTATGACTGCCGGGAGCCTTGTGAAGGCTCCCAGGTCTGTCTTCCATTAACTTCTATAGCAGGCTACTCTATGTAGCCCTACAATAGAAGCGCCATTTTTTTGCAATGCATTAGCATTGTAATGCATTGCATTAGTGATCAGACCCCCTGGTGTTCAATACCCCTAGGGGGTTTAATAAATGCTAAATAAAAAATAGAAAAAAATAGAAGAAAAAAAAATATATATTAAAAGTTCAAATCACCCCCCTTTCCCTAGAACACATATAAAAGTAGTTAAATACTGTGAAACACATACACATTAGGTATCCCTGTGTCCAAAAACGCCCGGTCTACAAATCTATAAAAATATTTTTCTTGTACGGTAAACGCCGTAGCGGGGAAAAAAAAATCAAAAGGGCCAAACCACCATTTTTTCACTGTTTTGCCTCTGATAAAAATTTGAATAAAAAGTGATCAAAGCAATAGACATTCCCCAAAATGGTATAACTAAAAAGTACACCTGGCCCCGTAAAAAAAAAGACGCCCTATGCATCCCCGTGCACGGAAGTATAAAAAAGTTACAAGTGTCAGAATATGGCGACTTTAAAAAAAAAATATATATTTTTGTACAGTTTTGGATTTTTGTTAAGGGGTTAAAATGTCAATAAAACCATATAAATTTGGTATCTCCGGAATCGTACCGAAACATTGAATACAGGTGACTTTTGGCTGCAGAGTGAACGCAGTAAAAACGAGGCCTGTAAGAAAGTTGCACAAATGCACTTTTTCTTCAAATCCACCCCATTCTGAATATTTTTCCAGCTTCCCAGTACATTGTACAGAATAATAAATGGTAGCATCTTGCAGAAAAATTTGTCCCGCAAATATTAAGAGCTCATATGGCTCTGAGAGCGGAAAAATAAAAAGTTATTAGGTTTGTAAGGGGGGGCGGGGGGGTTGTCAAAAACGAAAATCGAAAAATGTCACCGGCGGGAAGGGGTTAAAGGGCTGTTTCGAGTTACAGAAACACCAGAGCAGACGTGTTCTCAGAAGTGAACAGAGAGCTGTGCGTGTATGCAGCCACCTTTCCTTTCTTCTCATGGAGGGGACATCCAGTGCCCACCTTGTCAGGCAGGAAACTGGTGTTTTAGAGATAGTTGCAGGTCCTGTATTCGCTGATGAGAATCACCCCTTTACTTTGTCTTCATAAAATACTAAAATCGCATAGTATTCTTTTTTAATAAGTTTGCATAGACTTGTGATGCCAGGTTCACACTACAGTCGTGTCTGCCTATCCAGAGGACTATATCAACAACTAGGCGGACCACTACAACTGCATCACATACAGGGTCCAACAGACCCCCTTAACTATAATGGGATCCTTCGGGTGTCCGGTCTTTAAAACTGAAACTGCTGGACAAAAAAGATAGACTTCCAGGACTCTTATCGTCTGACAATTTTTGTTGCGCAGTGTAAGGCCCGGTTCACATCTGCGTTCGGGTTTTCGTTTGGGGAGTCCGCTTGCAGCCCTTTCCTCTCCGCTTGCTTTGTACGGAAACCGAGCGGAAACCACACGGACCCCATTATAGTCTATGGGTTCTGCGGGTTTCCCAGGTTAACTGCTTTTATATGCGTATAGGTTTCTGAACACAGATGTGAAACGGGCCTAATCTTACTCCAACGCAGATGTGAGCATAGCCCAAGACAGACTATATATAACGCTCTCTTCACAAGTGCAAAAAAAAAAAAAAATCACCAGCCTTACGCCAGATGTAACTTTTAGTTGTTTCTGGCTTCTCTTTTATATACTTTTTTCAGTAGTGATAAGAAAAGTAGGAGGAGGGGGTTAAGTGGGGCGGGCCCCACGGCCAAACAGATTTATTGTATTTACACCAGAAAGTGGCATAAATTATTGCACAGATCTACCAGATCAGATCATAGCTGCTGTATATTCGCTTTTCTGTCACACAGATTGCTCTTCTTAGTAAATGTGGCTTATCTTGCTCAAGAGTAAGACGTCAATGGGAGTCTGAAATGCAGGCAGATCCTCAACGTGTGTGCTTGGACCAATGTCGTCGTCTTCTTTCTTACAGGAATATGGAAAACGTTTTGAGCAAAGAAGACTGTGAGACTATTGATCCCTTAGTATATGCGAGCAACCGAGCGGTAGCCGCTGCAGCGGGGGAATTTGTCTATCAGAGGTCAGTGTCAGGAGCTGCGTATAAAGAGCCTGTGATACCCAGGGCGGTGGATTCGATAGGCTACACCTCTGAGTCTGGCTTTGTCAGCCATCGTCAGACAGGAGCACTGGAGTCCTAGTCATGAACTTTTTTCCAAGTTCACCCTAAACTGATACCCTGACTGAGTCTCCACAGCTCTGGTGATACCGCACCAGGGCATAGCAAAACATTTTTGGTGACCATGGTGCGACATGCTGTGGCAGCCACTCACAGGGGTCAATGACTGCACGCGTTTGCTGATAACACTGAAGTATTCCCTGCAAATTCTTGCTGTCATTGGCCTGCACATGTAGCCTTACTCTAAAGAACAGAAGGTTTTACTTATTTTTTATATTTTTCAATCCACTACTGGTTTTGGCTTCAAAAACAGTATCCAAAAACGTGGACGGATTGTAGAAATCCCCTTTTGCAGTCTCACTTCTCCTGTCTCTTGGGGTGTTAGCACGTCTCTATCTGTAGTCCATCTTGATGTCTGTTTATCAGGTTATTGGACACCAGCACCGAGGAACGTTCTCCTGAGCGCAGCCATCGGCGCAGTGCACACACGTCCTTCTTTCATCTGCTGATTGATTTTTTTATTTCGGGCGAGGTGAGTGCCGCAGTCACCATTATTACTTATCAGCATGTCTGCCTCCACTTATATGATACGTTACTTTGGCTATGTAGCTGGGTCTCATGTGACTAACCAATGCTTTTACAGTTAGTTAGCTGGTGTATGATTTGGGTAAAATTACGGCACCAATTACGGCACTTTGCAGAAATCAGACTTATGTCTGTAGCCGGCTATATCCCTCTCTGTTACTTACCTGTTGTCTTCCTCTGCCAGCTTCATGAACATGCCGCTTACCTGGTGGACAGCCTGTGGGATTGCGCCTCAACTCAGCTAAGGGACTGGGAATGTCAGACCGATCTTCTCCTGATGAAGAAAACATGTAAGTATATCGCAGCAGGATGATGAGAGAGACAGTACTGTGCAGAAGTTTGAGGCAGTGGTGGAAAAATGCTGTGCAGTAAGAAAGCTTTCAGAAAGGGTTACTGTTTTATTTTTGTCAATTACCAAAATGAAGTGGATGAAGAAAAAAGAAATATAAACTCAATCAGTATTTGTTGTGACCTTTGGAGGAGTCCAGGAAGTGATGATCCGGCCCCCAGAGATATAGCCCTGATCTCATCATCATCCAGTCTGTCTGGGATGACATGAAGAGATAGACAGATTGGAGCAAGCAACATCCACAGAAGATCTGTGCTTAGTTCTCCAAGATGGCGGGAACAACCTCCCTGCCCAGTTCTGCCAAAAACTGTCTGCAAGTACCTAAAAGAATTGATGGAAGGCAAAGGTAACACCAAATATTGATGGGATTTACATTTCTCTTTTCTTCATTCACTTCATTTTGTTAAATGACAAAATCTATTAACCCTTCTGTTTCTGAAAGCATTCTTACTTTACAGCATTTTTCCACATACCTGTCTAAAACTTTTGCAGAACACACAATCTAGTACAGACCAGAGCAGAAGATGTATTTGTTTTTAGTGCATATAGATATAATCCTGGCTGTAAGAATGCAAAATAGAAACAAGTTTTCCGTTTGTATGAAGGTTTACAAATGTCCTCTTCTTGGTTCTCTTGGTTCTTCTTGGTTCTCTTTTCCCATTTCTAGGCTTAGATGACCAGGAGGAGAGCGCTCTGATCAAGATCTTGGTGTCTTCTGTAAGACAAGCAGTAGAAGGAACGTCTCCGGTCGGTAGAGGTCCTACAAAAAAGGTATGTATCAGATCGTCACAGTCTGCGACCATAAAAATGCTACTGGCACGACCTATACTCGTGGGGCTGTTCCCTCCAATGAAGTCAAAGAGATTGCGATTTTACAACAACCAGAAAAATCCTACGCTTAAGGAAACTGATTGCAGAATTTAGGATATAAAAATGTCATTTAATGATGGACATGGACTATGAAAAAAAAAAAAAAGAAAATTGAACCATAATGAGCAGAATGTAATGAACTTGTAACTTCTCATTTTAGACTCTGTCTGTGAAGGATAAGAAGACTCATTCCGAGGATAAACTTAGAATGAGCCGACACATGATCGTTACGTTACCCCATCTTCTGGCCAAGGTAACAGCAGTCTAATGCAACCCATACACTTTACATGGCTGTCGGACAACCCAGTCGTAACCTGGCACAACCCACACACACATCCATGCTCTGCTTGTAGGCAGTGGCTTATTTCCATGAGAGCAAAAGGATTGGGCAGTTAAAATCCAACTGTCCGAACCTAATCCTGAGACCTTAGATCAGGGGGTAGGCAAACCTCAGCACACCAGCAGTTGTGAAACCACAACTCCAAGCATGCGTACTTGCTTTCCTGTTCTTTAAACTCCCATAGACGTAAATGGAGCATACTGGGAGTTGTAGTTTCACAGCAGCTGGAGTGCCAAAGGTTGCTGACCCCTGCCGAATGGTCAGCCAAATATGTAGTAATTTTCAGATTGTATGGCTGACTTAAATGATGAGGGCTGACTATAATATCTTAATATGAAACTCTTGTCCCTAGCCTGTGTGTGGCGCTGCAGCTCAGCTCCATGCACTGGATATCAAATAGATGCCTATATACAACCTGTAATGGACTTTCTACAATGCTAACTACCCAACCCTGCGCCCCCTTGTTTTAAGTTTTCAGCTGATGAAGACAAAATGGCAGCTCTTCTGAAGGTGGTCTTGTACGTAGAACTGGAGATTTACTCAACAGAGAGGCTGGAGAAGGTGAGGACAGATCAGATGGAGCGCCATGTAGTGTAGCAGGGTTGTCAGGTGTGGTTATCCTTGTTCTCTTGTCAGAATTTAGACCTCCTCTTAACCCAAGTGCACAATATCATGGAGAAGCACACTGAGCCTCAGGTCTTGGAGGCCTGCGCACGCGCATTGTACATCCTGTGCAACCCGGACCTGGCATTCTGTAAGAGAACGGACATTATACTCAGCCAACTAGTGGACAATCTTGCCAGCCATTTCCAGAGTCTCCTACCAGACATTTTGCAGGTATCTACCATGCTAGCTCTAGCCACAGGTAGCTGACCGCTCTCAACCCTCTTACTGTATTGGTACAGTTGACTATACAGAGACTTCCTGTTAGAAAATGTAGATATCCCAAAGGAGCCGCTACCTCAGAACCTGCAGACTCTTCAGACTGCCATTATTTCACTCTCCAGCAGCAGTTCATGCTGGGTGCGTATACCCAAAGAGCTGGAAAATCCTTCCAGATTACACATCATTTATGCGTCGCACATGTCTGTAGTGCTTGCCTGATGGAAAGATTGGGTAGGCTGGATTTTAACCCCTTAATGACTACCATTCAACCTTTTAATGGTGATTTTTATGTGGCCTTAAAAGGGGTTTTCCAGACTAAGTCATCAATTGAAGATCAGTGTAGGTCCGACATAAGGAAACCCTGCAGATCAGCTGTTTGAAGCGGCAGCTGCTTCACAGACCATGTGACGTCACGGTTAACAGACACTTGGCCTGCTCGCAGCTCAGTCCCATTCAAGTGAATGGGGAACAGTTGCGATACCAAGAAAAGCCACTATTCAAATGTATGGCGCTGTGCTTGGTTTTATAGGAAAAGGCCACCGCGCTGAGGATTGGTCATCTAATTGTATAAAATACACAGTAATATGTGCACCAGAGCAAGGCACACGTGCAATTCCTTCCAAACAAACCTTACTAACCTTCCTTCCAAACTAACAATAGAAAGGTTATGTCTGCTGAAAGGCAGAGAGAGGGGAAAACACAAAAAAATGTACTACATTAAGGACCAAAAGGCTTTGTTATTAAGGGGTTAATCTGTGGTATGACTCTGCCTTATACTTAACTCCCTTAACCTGTAGAATTACCTTACCTTTCACATCTCGCCTCCCCTGCATTTAACCCCCTTTCCTCCACTTGCAGAGACCCTCGCTACATAGGTTCCTGTGGTTAATGTTTCTGGTCATTTCCTAGTTAAGCGCTCAGATGCCTGTTTTTTCTGGGTGGGGGTGTTATTGTAGAGGGCACTAGGACTAGTGGGGTAGTGATGTTGTCTGTGACTACTGAAGAAGGAGAGAGAGACTGCTGTGACTACAGAGGCCACTTTGTGTGTCTGTTGGGAAACATTCTTTCCAGTCTTAGGGTGGGTTCACACTTGCGCTGGCACTCCGTCCGCCGCGAATCCGACCTAAATGTCGGAAAACTGGATAGGCACTGGATAGGGAAAGGTTTGCAACACTTTGCTTAAAAACCCATTCACTTCTATGGGTTTTTAAAGCAATGCGCGGGTGTGAGATTGCACCCTCTGCGCTGTGAAGCCTTTTTTTTTTTTCATCGGACACAAAGTCCTGCATGTCCGACTTTGTTTCCGACGAAAAAAACGGTCTTCACGGCACAGAAGGTGTAAGCGCACTCCCGCGCTTTGCTTTAAAAACCCATAGAAGTGAATGGGTTTTTAAGCAAAGCTTCGCAAACCTTTCCCTATCCAGTTTTCTGACATTTAGGTCAGATTCGCGGCGGACGGAGTGCTGCCACAAGTGTGAACCCACACATACTTGCAGAGTAGATCTAATAAATAAGGGAAAAGAGATCATAGTCAGGATTTACCTGCCAGATTCTACAAGGCTGAAGCTCAATTTCCTTGACAGCCTGGGATTTGTTTTATTCATTTGCCTTTCCTGAAATAGCTGCAAAAAAAATGGATTGAAAGCATGTGTATCCTGTGCTTGTATCTTTCTGTCTGTCACACTCTAAGTGCCTAGTCACACAGCAGAATCCGCCCCAAAATCAGCAGCAAATTCCGTCACATGACCATGGACTGTACATCACATGACCATGGACTGTACATCACATGACCATGGACTGCTTTTTATCCCCAGACAGTAAGCAGAATGAATGACAGCAAGTTAGAAAACTGCAAGAAATTGATACAGAAAATATATTGGAAAATTGTACAACTTTTTATTATACGATACAATAACATTTGTCTCTCATTATTGGTCTGAAAGTGGACAACCCCTTTAAGTGTCCTGTTCGATCTTGCCATGGATTCTGTGGCTGATTCAGCTGCAGAGTCTGCGGGCCGAGTCTCCCTACTAATTAGGCCCATTCCGCATCGGGGAAAGGCAAATGGAGAGGAATTTGAGGTGGATGTCCACCTCAAATTCCTCTTTATTATCTGCTTTACTCCTGCTCTAGGTGACGGATCTGGATGAAGATGACGTGTGTAACACTGCAGCCATTATGAAGAGGCTTGCTGCCCTGTACAGGTGACACAGACATCATACATGTGTAGGTAACGTGTATCACATATCCATGATGCCATGACCTTATCCTGCCTCCGCTACTACTACAGCGCTCATGACCTGACCCGATGGGAGTTGTTTGAACCCTGTAGTCAAATCCTGCAGAAGGCTATAGACACTTCAGAGGTGCCAGAACAGGTGAGGTCCTGCCCTATATCATAGAGACATGACTCTTCTGCATTTACTAAGGATCCTCTCTTTTATAGATTGTCCTCCCAGCCCTTGTTTGCTGCCACTTCTCCCTGTTATGGGAACTCGCACACTTCTCCAAGCGCCGACCTTCAGAGGTGAGGTAGTGTGATATAGAGCTACAGTGTGTGCATCCGGCAAGCTGGGGACAAAACTCTGTACACTGGGAAGGCACGAGGCGCTTCTGTGCCGTAACTTAGCACACCACCGCTTGTACACTTCACCTTGCCTTTCTTTCTTAGAACTTATTTACGTGATGTCTAATAAACATGGACTACATGACCCTCTCATACAGCCCCATTAACAGAAAAAATATAGAAATTAAACCTGCAAAGTTAAACTTTTATTGATACCACATGGTGAACGCCTTAAAAGAGTTGGTGTTTTTCAATGTATTCTATGCAGGGGCATAACTATAGGGGGATGCCGTGGCTACCAGGCCCTGGAGTCTGAGTGGGCCCAGAGTCCTCTCTCAGCAGTGAATTAAGACACCAGTATTATAGATAGCACATGGTAAATGGGGGCCCTGTTAGAGTTTTTGCATTGAGGTCACAGCAAGTTACTGTCTACCGAGACCAGCGATTGCAGGTAAATGATCTGCAGAACTAAATGCAATGTAGAATGGTCAGTAGCAAGAAAAATTGCATAATGGTGTTACTATAGCTAAGAGGGGGTTGTCCGGTCACAGCAAGTTACCCCCTATCCATAGGAAAGGGCCCTACTGCTGGGATCCTCACTAGTCATGAGAACAGCTGTTTTTCAACCCAGTTTTGAATGGCGTATCTGATCGGACAGCATTCATTTCAAGAGAGTGGAAACATAGTATTCAGCTATCTGCTGCATTCCCATTGAAACGACTGGAGCGGCGCGCCGACCGACCAGGTCACTCCATTCAAAACTGGGGTGAAAAACCCTCCTATGGATAAGGGGATTGGACAACCCTTTAAAGCTACATTAACACCTTCATGCTGTTTTTCATGTTACAGACTATTCTACATTGCATCTAGTTCTACAGATCATTTACCTGCAAACAGGGTTGTTGTGTTATGGACACTTATCCCCATCACTGGGGACTCAGTCACCAGGTCCCTCAGTGATAAGTACAGGGGACCGAAAATCTCCCTAAGGCCTCCTCGTGAATAGAGCCCCACTGCGCTTGTGTGACCAGCCCTTCTACGGGGCTGTGGGAGCTGCCAGAGATTACTTTCCCAGCAGCCCCGTAGCAATGAATGGTGCGCCGGTCACACAAGTGCACTGGTGCTCCATTCACAAGGAGTCCTTAGGGGGACTTTCGGTCCCCTGTCCTTATTACTGGGGGACCTGGTGACTGAGCCCCCAGTGACGGAGATAAGTATCCATAACACGACAACCCCTTTAATTTTAATAGGCAGTGTTATTAAGCCTGAAATTAAAGAAGTGCTCCAGCAACATGTGCCTTCCTAGTGCAGCATAGGCTGTTACTAACGAATAGCGCTCAAGCTTTTGTGTATACATGTTATAGTTGATGTGGCATTTACATGTTGTCTGCATCTTGATTCCTTCTTCCCCTCTGATATGGTTTGCCTAATGCACCCTACATTTCCCATGATGCCTCTGGCTCTTTAGAAACACAAGGGCGGAGTCCCATCACCCTGCACTTGCCCTCAGTCAAATCTAATGGCAGCAAGCAATAGATCACTGACCTAGAACTGCTGTCCCCTAACTCACATTATAGAGGGTCAAATGTATTTCTATGATGTAGCTTCAGTCTGTCTCCCCGTCCTCTGCTTGTGATGGGTTACGCCCTGTCATCTCTTAAAAGCAGGAGGCAGGGAGAGCAGTGTGATGCTGCATCTCAGGATACACTGGAGACTCTGCACACAACACTCACAGATAGAATAGACTCTACCATATCACTGCTCTTGTGGTCTCTTACATTGGACAGGAATAATATCATTAGTAGCATTGAGGTGCTCTATATTCAGGAAAACAGAAAGGGCAGAGCTTTGTGGCGAAGAGAAAGATCTGAGAATTGCTGAAATGGATGATAGTTCTTGATGTCGTCCTGTAGTTCACAGGAGAGACTGACCAGATGTCTATGTAGGAGAGCAAGGTGTGAACTGGTAGTCAGCTGCCCATAGTGGAAAGGGTCATAATGTAAGGAGATATGTCGCTATCAGAGGAGTCTGGTTACCTGCCTTTTAGTCATACGCAGTCTGGGTTCAAGCAGCCATGACACATATTACATGGACGATGTTACTGTCAGAGGTCTAATGACCTGACTGTACAGCAGAGTGGATCCCTATGATGCTGCTAGTTTGAGTCATTAAATCTCTGAGCAGGACGGGATTTATATCTCTAATACGTATTATGGCCATATGAATGGGTTTTGTTCTGGGCTGTGTCTGGTGTATTGTATAAATTCTGTATTTTCTGATCAGGAGGAGCTGGCTGCTTTACGGAAGACGCTTCTCCTTTTCTTCAGCATGTGTCAGAGCCTGCTATCAGATCTTCACTGCAGCGTCAGAGAACAGGTACCGGGCGGTGACCTCACACTGTGCTCAGACCAGTCACTTCTCAGTCCTTCCCTTCCTTTTCCCCATAATATCTTGCTGTTTATAACTACACTATGGTTTGAAGCCTCAGGACAGGGTATTTTAGAGAGCTGGGTCTCCCTCATTATAATATTATAGGCCATTGATATCTGAGCCCACATGTTTTGAATATCACTTTCATTGAATCTCCACCCGTCATCATCATCATGATGGTGTTTTCTGCACTGGTTCATAGAAATATACACACATGGACAAAATTGTTGGTACCCCTCGTTTAATGAATGAAAAACCCACAATGGTCACAGAAATAACTTGAATGTGACAGACTGGAATTTGCCAAACTACATGCTGACAAGCCACAAAGCTTCTGGGAGAATGTCCTATGGACAGATGAGGCAAAAATCAACATTTTTGACAAGGCACATCAGCTCTATGTTCACAGATGGAAAAATGAAGCATATCTTGAAAAGAACACTGTCCCTACTGTGACACATGGAGGAGGCTCTGTTATGTTCTGGGACTGCTTTGCTGCATCTGGCACAGGGTGTCTTGAATCTGTGCAGGGTACAATGAAATCTCAAGACTATCAAGGGATTCTAGAGAGAAATGTGCTGCCCAGTGTCAGAAAGCTTGGTCTCAGTCGCAGGTCATGGGTCTTGCAACAGGATAATGACCCAAAACACACAGCTAAAAACACCCAAGAATGGCTAAGAGGAAAACATTGGACTATTCTGAAGTGGCCTTCTATGAGCCCTGACCTAAATCCTATTGAGCATCTTTGGAAGGAGCTGAAACATGCCGTCTGGAAAAGGCACCCTTCACACCCGAGACAACTGGAGCCGTTTGCTCATGAGGAGTGGCCAAAATACCTGCTGAGAGGTGCAGAAGTCTCATTGACAGTTACAGGAATCGTTTGATTGCAGGGATTGCCTCAAAAGGTTGTGCAACAAAATATTAAGTTAAGGGAACCGTCATTTCTGTCCAGGCCTGTTTCATGAGTTTTCTTTTCTAAAAAATTCTGTTGAAGCCTGGTTGGAAAGCAATGTCTGACTTTCATTTGTTCATTTTCATAGAATTTTTATATATTATTACTTTTGTCAGATTCAAGTTATTTCTGTGACCATTGTGGGTTTTTCTTTCATTAAACGAGGGGGAACCAACAATTTTGTCCACGTGTGTATATAATCTCCCTGTGATGTGACTGACTCCAATCTACTCTTGTTGCTGTTACTGTACATACAGTAGGGTTAGTCATGCGACCAAGAGTGTAAGCAGGGGAGGTAGAGGAATGAGACTTCTGGCCTGCCCTGCTATACTCTACAAAGGTAACCATCAGGACTCCAGAGGACCTGCATATATATTATCCAGTGCTCAGAATGCAGCGGTAAGCTTTATTTTCCCTACATAGCCCCTTTTAAAATTGCCACACCATATTTGTGCAAAAATTTGCAACTTTCGCTAGGATCACTCTTTCAGGTCCGCATGGGGACCTGAAAGACGGAGAGCCTGTCCGCTAAAAAAGCGGTCACCTGCAGACCGCATAGACTATAATAGGATCCGTTAGTTTTATACTGAAACTGGCGGAGAGAAAAGTCCTCCACGCAGGACTTTTCTCTCTTCGCTAACTTTAGACAGAATCTGTGGCTGAGTCTCCAACGCAGTGTGAACCTAGCCTTATGTGACTTCAGCACTACAGTCTCAACATTTATTTATTTATTTATTTATTACATGGGCGCGGCCAGCCGTGGTCAAGCAAATTTGCTATAATTTACACCAGAAAGTGGCATAAACTATAGCGCAAATCTACATTATGCAGAGAACTAAAGAAAAAAAAAACAAAACAGCGCTCATTGTCAGGATGGGCGGGTGTCCAGTAGGTCAGAAAAAGATGAAATATCCTCGCCATATGCCATCACTTTGTAAGATGGGGAAAGCCCAGCGAAGTCACTCCACCCCAGCGCCTCTTACACTCTCATCTTTTTGCTGTTTTCTGTGCAGGCTTTTAAACTCCTCAGTGATCTTCTGGTGATCTTCAATGATCGCGTTGGCCGCGGTGACCGCTCCTACCTTCAGACACTCGCCTACTCACCCGATCTCCCTCTCCAGGCTGAACTGGCAGGCTTCCTTGTCGACCATGTGTTCACAAACTCTGAAGATGAAGACAGTGGTGAGTATTCAGTCTTATCCTAAAGAATCGCACCAAAGCAGTGTGGTATGAACAAGGCTTCAAAGTGAATGTCCACCCTTTAACATTGTCATTTTAGGTCCACAATCCTCCACTGTTCATACCATGTCCCTTAAGTGATCAGAGCCCCAAATCCACCTCTTAGACATTGAGCGAAAAATTAAAGGGGTTTTCTGAGATCTAAATATTGGTCATCTGATTTGTGGGGGGTAGGTGACATTAAGGACACCCAGGACCGCCATAGACCAGTGGCTGCAGTGCTTGGGTAAACATTGCTTCAAATTCTCAGGCCACATTTATCCAGCACATGGCCTGTTTGCAGCTCAGTCCCATTCAAGTGAATGGAAGTGAGCTGCAAAACAAAGCCCAGCCGCTATGCATTGTACAGCACGGTGCTTGGTATTCATTGAAGAGGCCACAGCTCTCAACAAACGCTTTGATCCCTTCAAACAGTTGATATACAGGGGTCTCCGACCCCAATCAATCCAAAGGATAGGTTATTAGACTGCTTTCACATACAGTACCTCTAGGTGGAACACATTAGTTTATTCTATGTATAACCAGTATGCGGTGAGCTTCTTTGCTCCGTCTGGTGGTGACTTGAGGCAACCAGAATTTTATTATGTAGCTCTATGTATTTGCAAGGGGTTAATTTCTGCCTTTTCTCGTCTACTTCACTGGGGGACACAGCACCATGGGTATAGACCTGGTCACTAGGAGACAAGACACTAGGAAAAAGCAAAAGCTGTTGGCTCCGCCTCCAGGCTATACCCTGCCACAGCCACTGTGCATGAATCAGTTTGAAACCTAGTGTCATAGGAGGCAGACACGACCTGACTCAGGTCTTCTGTCTTGCATCGTTTTTATTTTTACCTTTCTTTCAGGTGCAGGGGGTAGTCAGCGTGTACGCCACACTAGTCATACCCTCCTGCGGGCGCAGCGCTCTGCAAAAGAGCAGCCTCGCCGGTCACCCAGTCCCCACTCACCATTCGCCGCACCCCGAAAGCGGCCGGAGTACCGGTGACCCCACTCCCACGTGCGAGGTCCTACCGAGGGGGTGACCCTGCGGCGCCTGAAGACGCCAGACAGGTGAGTATGAGAAGAATAGAAGGCTGGTGAGTATGAAAGTTACCTCAGCCCCTCTCCATCTCCCCTTCAGGCCCTCTCCACCTCCCCTTCAGGCCCTCTCAGCCCCTTAGTGCCATTTCCCAGGGGGACAATAGTATGGGTCCTGTTTAGGGGGGGCATCACAGGGTTCCCCTGAACTGGGCCTTAAATCTTAGTAAATAAGCCCCTTTTTTCTGGGGCGTTTTTGGGTTTTCTGGTCGCTCCTACCGAGCGGCCCCCGTCAGGGGGGGGCACCCGGTTCCCCCCCCCGCTCGTGTGGGGACCCCCTTTCCTGGCCCCCCGGTACCTTTTCCCAGGCCTCCGCGGAACCTCCGGAGTTCGCGGTCGCGCCGCCGACGGTGCCTCGCGGTCGGCCGCGTTGTACGCGAGTCCGAGGCCTGGCCGGGAACTAGGCCGCAACGGGCCCGTCCCTTTCCCGGGCTTTTCTGGTACCCAGACTCCGCCTAGGGCCTTCCATTGGCCAGGGGGCTGTCCTGGCAAGCCATCCAGCCTGCCCAGTAGCTACTGAGCCTGTTTTTACCAGGGGAAGAGCTTTGCTCTCCTCATATTCTTTATTTATTTATTTATTGGCTTATTTATTTATTTTTTGGCTTGCTGGGACAGCAGGGATTCTTCCCAGTTCCCTGGGAGACATTGCACCTGCGGAACCCTTGCTGCAGCAGTTTGTGAGCGGCCATCTTTTGCAGTCTGGTAGGCTAACCCCCTGGGTTACCCTAATTTTCTTGGGCTCCCCCTCTGGTTGCGTCACGTTTTTATACGTGCACCCGCTGTATCAAAAACAGTTGCCATGCGGACAGCCCGAGCCCATGTGCTCTCTCTGCCTTCCGCCTCAGCCAGTCAGTAACCTCCTGGCCCCTCTCCGGTTTTTCCATCCCCCGGATTGGGCGGCCTCCCTAACCTTGGCCATGGTGTCCTTACCAGACTTAACTAGTCAGTGCTGGAAACTTGGAATGGCTGCTTTCCCAGATCGCCGCTCAGTCGGCTGCTTCTAGGGATCTCCCTGGACACCCTCATAGTTCCCGTCGCAGCTCCAGGAGCCTCAAAAGGACCAGGAAGTCTTCCTACGGTTCACGGTCCGCCACCCCTTCCTCTGGGTACTCCCCAGATAGGAACTCAGCTCACGGCTCCACTCCGACAGGCGGATACCTTCCTCCCTCTGCTCGGTCTACTTAACTGGGGACGCCTCTCACTCCGACTCGGAGCTTCAGCTAGGCTCATCTATATCTGCTGCTACGCGGGAGTCATCTATGCGATAGAGACCCTACAGATCTCTGAGGACCCGGACTCATCCTCTCAGGTGGACATCTCTTTCTGCCACTGGATGTTTGATATCATCTTGAGGGCACAGTGACTTCTCCCTGGACCATCCTCTGTCTTCGACTAGGAAATCGGACATCCCTTCCCTTGACCTGTGTGTCTCTAAGTGGAAGGTGAGCTCGGGCAGTTCTGCCAGGTTATGCTGTGACACACGTCTCTAGCTCTCCCTGGCTGGCAATGATGAATGTCCGAGGTAAGGGAAGCAGGTTGCTCCAGTGGTGCAATCGGTTAGCGCACGGTACTTAGATATCAGTAACTAGTGAGCGCAAGCTGGCCTGTCTTGACATTTTGTCAGCGAGCCGCCCCATGTGTCCCTTCCTATCACTAAGAGCCTCCCACGGTGGATCCCATGATAGCTAGGCTCTCCAAGGCTTCTAGTCTGCCTTCAGCGGTTTTTGCCTACCTCAGTGATCCCTCGGAGTGAGATCGGATCGCATCTGTTGTATTGTTTGCAATGCAGAACTGATACATTGCATTGCCCTAAATGCTGGCTATTGCATTGCTGCAAGAAGGTGGCTTCCCTCACCAGGGTGGCCTTCGTAGTGGCTGGTTTCTCCCTGCGGCTCTCCTTCGCTGCCTCTTGGGTCATTGAGGCCTTCTTTTCCTGGGCCAAACAGCTTCAGTCAAACCTCCCTGATGCAGTTTCCCTCCAGCCGCTCGTCTCTGAGATCCTGAACGCTTCCCAATAACTGGAGATGCCTCCCAAATCTGCTAAGGCGGCCGCCAATGCAGTGATTATCTGCCATACCGTTGGGATCGGTTGTGGAATACTGGGTCCGCCTCCAAGAAGGTGAACGCAGCCCTTCTCCATTTCCAGGTCGTCCTGGGCCAAATTTTTTGTTAAGGGCGTCGAAAAGCTTATCCCTGAGGCCACGGGGGAATAGATTCTTCCTCCCTCAGAGGCGTCCTATGTGTCAGCCGTTCTCCTGCTCCAGAAAGCTTCTTTCACGTCCAGGCCTCCCTGGCGGTTCTGCACTAGGTCGTCCAGGTCTTCCTCTTCCTAGCCTCCTCGGCATGAAGATTTTTCCCCTCTCTGGGCATCTCAAATGGCGGGACGTCTGGAGCCTGGGCCTGAGAGGCGGTGTCGTCCGGCTACTCCAGTTTTCGCTGGAGTCTCTTTGCCTTCGCTATGTCGGACAATCCAGGCTGTCTCCAATCTCCAGCGGCAGGGAGTCAGCATCCCTGTTCCCGTTGCAGAGTGTATCTGGGGTTACTATTCCTACCTGTTCTCCATTCGCCTAGAAGGACGGCTTCCTCTGTCCCATCATGGACCTGAAAGGGCTCCACAGGTTCTTCCATGCCTGCAGGCTCCGTTGTAGTCTATGCAGTCTGCGGTGGCATCCCTGGAGATGGGCGAATTCTTCATCCATCTACATCATCTCGCTGTGCCGTCAGCGGTTTCTTCGTTTTGCTGTGGATCCTTGACCTTTCCAGTTGTCTCTCTCCCCTTCAGGCTGGCCTCTGCCACCGGGGGTTTTTTCCCTCAGTGATGGCGTCTCTCATGGCCATCCTCTGCGCCAGAGGTGCTGCCGTGTTTTCAGACTTTGACGACCTCCTGGTGAAGCCCCTCCAGGTCAGACAATCTGACCAGCTTGTAGTTCACCTTGGATGTTCTTCGCCGGTTCTGCTGGCTCATCTATGAGGATGTCTCGTGTCCTCTAAGCACATGGAATCCGGGACATGATCCTCTGCTCGCTCCAGGGTGTGATTCTCCCTCCGGAGGCCAAGATCCTGAGTGTCCCACCTTTGGAGGTACTCTCCTTGCTGTCTTTGAATCTGCATGTGGGTCCTGCGCACGATCGCCTCAACCATCTAGGCTGTACCTTTCATTCACTCTGTCGTTCTCTCCTCTTGAAGATTACGGCCTGCTGGGACAAATCTCCGGACAGCCTCATCTGCTTGGTTCTCTTTCCACCTTGGTTCACTGAGAGATTCTTTAGTGTATATTCCTCCCCAGGAATTTCTCAAGGGAAGTCCTTCTTCCCCTCTGTTGGTAAGTGATTCCCACTGCCGCCAATTTCCCCGGCTGGGGAGTGGTCCTCGATGCTTTGATTGTTCAGGGCCTGTGGTCCAGGGCCGATTCCTCCCTCTGGTTCAACCTGCTGGATCCCAGGGCTATCTTATTTGCCCTTACTCCTTGGACCTCTCTTCTCCAAGGACATCTGTCACAGTCCAGACTGACCTCTCCTCCATGGTCGCCTACTTGAACCCTCAGCGGGGCATCAGGAGCCGTGTGGCCTTACTAGAAGCCTCACAATTTCTTCCTTGGGTGGAGCGCCTTGTTCCAGCTCTTTCGGTGGTCAACCTTTTTCTGGGTGGCAGACTACTTGAGTCGAGAAAATATTGCTCCGGGCGAGGGTCGCTTTATCTGCAGATCTTCCATCCACTGTGCTCCCGCTGTGGTGTGACAAACGTCGACATTTTTAGCCTCCGCCGGAACCACAAGGTCCCCGGCTAAATTGCCAGGTCTCTGGATCCTCGAGCCATCACCGCTGGTGCTCTTGTAAGTTCGGTTTTTCACTTCCTCTTCTCCCTTGGGTTCTCCAGAATCTCAAGACCAAGGGGGTTCAAGCTATCCTGGTGGCACCAGATTGGCCCTGCCGGGTCCGGTATGTGGATCTCATTTTCCTGTTGGCGGATGCTCCTGGCCTCTTCCTCTGCTGGTCGACCTGCTGTCTCAAGGACTGCTGTTCCTCCCCACCTTGACTCAGCTGCGTTCACGGCGTGGCTGTTCAATCAGAGGTTTGAGGCATCGTGGTTTTTTTCGGAGTTTGTTATTCTAACATACTCAAGGCCCGGAAATTCCAGATAGCTTAGATCTGCCATCAAACGTGGAAGGCTTACGTCCACCGTTGGAAGAGTAACGATTCTCATCGGATCTTCTCCAGTCTGGTCTGGATCAAGGTCTTAGTCTTCTTTCTTTTTAAAAGACTTTCCTACAGGAGTGCCACTCTGTGCTCCTTTGGAACCCTTGGATCCGTGGGATCTTAACCTCATCTTTAAGGTGCTTCAGGTTCTCCCCTTCGAGCCTATGATATCCCTTTTTTTGCCTTCTGTCCTGGTAGAATGAGTTTCTGGTGGCCAATACCTCCATCCGCAAGGGTCCCTAATTGGCTGCCCCTTTTTTTCGGCAGCCTCCCTTTCTGGTCCTCCACAGAGATAAGGTTTTCCTCTGTCTGCCACAGTCTTTTTTTCTTAGGGTGTTTTTCCTGCTTCCACTTCGAGGACTTGGTCTTGCCCTCTTTCTGCTCGGTCCCCAGGCGTCCACGTGAGTGCTTGCTCTTCCCTGCCCGGTTGTTGCCCGGGCAATTTGCGTGTATACTGTTCCTCACGGATCCTTTCTCTTGTTCGGACGCTTTGCTCATTCTCCCTGAGTGCCCTTGCCAGGGCCTGCCTGCTTCTAGAGCTCCCATCTTCCGATGGCTTTGGTCTGAGATTAGGGAGACCTATTGGTTTA
Source organism: Leptodactylus fallax (assembly GCA_947044405.1). Taxonomy (NCBI): domain Eukaryota; kingdom Metazoa; phylum Chordata; class Amphibia; order Anura; family Leptodactylidae; genus Leptodactylus; species Leptodactylus fallax. The sequence goes on from CAMRHE010000758.1 coordinate 163,160, forward strand.
AGAGTACGGCTCTGCCTTCCTGTGTGACGGCTCTCTCCTCTAGAGCTGTTGGAGTTCCGGGGCCTCCGGCATCAGGCTTATGCTTCCCAGGTCTGTAAGTATCCCACTGGGCCTCCATCCTCTTTCTCTAAGTTTCTCCAGATTCATTCTGTGGCCTCTGCTGATGCCAATTTGGGTTGTAAGTTTCTGGAAGCGGTTGAGTATTACAGGTTTGCATGGCCGTGTTATTCCCACCCTCTGGGACTGCTTTAGGACATCCCATGGTGCTGTGTCCCCCAGTGAAGTAGACGAGAAAGTGGGATTTTTGTGTACTCACCGTAAAATCCTTTTCTCGTTGTATTCACTGGGGGACACAGATCCCTCCCTTGTTTTTTTCAGTGTTCCTGCCCGAACTGTGTTGGTTCCTTTTTGGGTTCAGGCATTGTTGGTGGTTGTTGGTTCCATGTTCCTTTGTGTCTCTCTCCTACTGCTACGGTACAAACTGATTCATGCACAGTGGCTGTGGCAGGGTATAGCCTGGAGGCGGAGCCAACAGCTTTTGCTTTTTTCCTAGTGTCTTGTCTCCTAGTTACCAGGTCTATACCCATGGTTCTGTGTCCCCCAGTGAATACAACGAGAAAAGGATTTTACGGTGAGTACACAAAAATCCCACTTTTTTTGCAGTCATCAGGTAAATTGGGCTTCATGGAAACTTTTCCATACATAATGTAAAATCTATTATATTGAACAGAGCCTTATTTGCACCTGACTTGCTCTCCATTTTTTTTTCACCCCATATCTTGCTCCATGAAGTTATGGATCATTGAATTTCATTTTATTTTTTTTTTTACTTATTTGTAGAGGATGAAGTCCATAAACTCCAACGGCTCCACGAGAGACGCCTACTTCTGGCCGGCTACTGCAAGCTCATCCTGTATAATACCCTGGAGCTCCGCTTTGCCAGTGAAGTCTTCAAGCACTATGCAAAGGTTTGGATTCTTTGGCTTCACTAGGACTGTAGAAGGATTAAATATCTGGTCACATGCTTGGGTCTGATTTTATAATGTGTTTGGGCACAGAAGAAATCTAATCCTGTCGTAATGGAAGAAGGTAGATAAAGTGGCAGTGCCATCTGCGGCATCACCTGCTTTTTGTTTGTATATTTCATTAATTTGTCGCACTGCGAAAGCTGAAATCCGCTGTGAATCTGTTCAGCATATAACCGCTGCTGACATGGTTATGGTAAAGTTTCTCTGCAGGATGAATATACTGTCAATTATAAAGACTCCAAAACTACAAACATACCTTTATTCTATGCTGGCAGCCGGCTCAGCGCTGCTGACGGGCTCGATGACAATATCTTGTGACCACTACAGCCAGTCACTGATAGGCCTTGGTGGCTAACCCACAGTGTATATGTCCCTCCTATGTCACCCCCTGGCCTAGAGGGATATATTGTGCAGTCAGGAGCAGAAGTACTGTAATACACAGCCACAAGTCTTTCCCAACACCGCAGCCCCGCTCTCTGTTGTTTAACCCTTTGGAATTCCACAATGAATTCTGGTTGAGCCATTTAGAAGGAGACGCAGAGGGAGGAATGGCTGTGACGTGATCCATACCTGTACCTAGTATGGGCACACGGCCATTGAAGGGGCTGGCTGGCTATAATCCCTGTTAGTACAGAGGCAGCTGGTAGGGGATACTATATGTATATAGATAAATGCAGAGAGAAATAAAATGCTGACCCTCTTATATTCCCATTGGTGTCATATTACAGTGATGTCATATAAAGCTGGGCACCATTTTGTTAATATGGTGTGTGTTCGCTCTTTGATCCATATGATGTAGTAAACCAAGTTCTTTTTTTTCCAGTATTATACAGATTACGGAGATATCATAAAAGAGACCTTGAGTCGGTCCCGGAGACTGAGCAAAGAAGAAAGCACCAGAACTATCCTGCTGTGCCTGACCCAGGTATGCAGAATTATAGGAGGATAAGCAGGCATGATACATAAGAGGCCACCGTGTACCCGAAAATAAGGGACCGATACTTACAACACACCTAGTCCTGTGTCCTCATGACAAAACATTCTGCCTATTCTTTAGCCATTTTTTTAAAGGAATTGTCATAAATTTTAATGTTCCTCCCAATCCATATGTTGATCTTTGGGTGTGTGTCCGACCGCAGGGACCTCTGTCAGTTACAAGAATAGGACTCTTATTCCCCACTCTCTATGGCACTGCCCGATGTGTTTGGCTATCTCTGGCAGCCCCATAGACACAGAATGGAGCAGAGGTGTGCATACTATGCATGTTTCTGCATTTGGGTGGGGATCGGGCCCCCCATTCTCATGATCAGCAGGGGTCCTAGTAGTTGGCCCTCCACCAATCATCATTGCTGTCGATAGGGGATAACATTAAAATGTGGGCCAACCTCTTTAATTTTGGGAAACATCTATTTATTTTGGGCTCCAAAGTATATGGCTACATTATGGAAGATCAAGTCCAAGAACGTATTAATGATGTAATATCATTCAGCCACCAGACTGCCCCTAGTGGGCCCAGTGGGGGCTGAACTGCCCTCTGCTATATCACATGACCCCACTTAGCCAGTATCTTTGAACGTAGGTCATGTGATCTGTGACTGGCGTATATGTCACACAGTCGAACTGGTGGCTTGGAGAGAAGGAGCATGGATAGCTTGCATGTCACAGAGGCTCTAACCTACGGTATATTTACTACCTGTATGTTATGCAGCCTCTACTTCGCTTTACTATGAAATTGGGACTTGACTGGCTCATTACAAAGACTGGAGGAAGCTGAATAGGTCTCCTTTACATATGGAAATGAGAACATCTGCCAACTGTAGTAAACCATCTGCTGATAAACGCAACCCCTGCAGCAGCTCCGGGGAACAGATGAGCCTGAAATGAGTGAAAAATGCAATAGTGAGCGAGTGTACTGCACGGGGGATTCATGAGGAATAGTGCACACCACCATCAATAGTGAGTGTACTGCACTGGGGGATTCATGAGGAATAGTGCACACCACCATCAATAGTGAGTGTACTGCACAGGGGGGATTCATGAGGAATAGTGCACACCACGATCAATAGTGAGTGTACTGCACGGGGGATTCATGAGGAATAGTGCACACCACCATCAATAGTGAGTGTACTGCACTGGGGGATTCATGAGGAATAGTGCACACCACCATCAATAGTGAGTGTACTGCACTGGGGGATTCATGAGGAATAGTGCACACCACCATCAATAGCGAGTGTACTGCACAGGGGGGATTCATGAGGAATAGTGCACACCACCATTAATAGCGAGTGTACTGCACTGAGGGATTCATGAGGAATAGTGCACACCACCATCAATAGGGAGTGTACTGTACAGGGGGATTCATGAGGAATAGTGCACACCACCATTAATAGCAAGTGTACTGCACTGGGGGATTCATGAGGAATAGTGCACACCACCATCAATAGCGAGTGTACTGCACTGGGGGATTCATGAGGAATAGTGCACACCACCATCAATAGGGAGTATACTGTACAGGGGGGATTCATGAGGAATAGTGCACACCACCATCAATAGCAAGTGTACTGCACAGGGGGGATTCATGAGGAATAGTGCACACCACCATTAATAGCGAGTGTACTGCACGGGGGGATTCATGGGGAATAGTGCACACCACCATCAATAGTGAGTGTACTGCACAGGGGGATTCATGAGGAATAGTGCACACCACCATCAATAGCAAGTGTACTGCACAGGGGGGATTCATGAGGAATAGTGCACACCACCATTAATAGCGAGTGTACTGCACGGGGGGATTCATGGGGAATAGTGCACAACACCATCAATAGTGAGTGTACTGCACAGGGGGATTCATGAGGAATAGTGCACACCACCATCAATAGTGAGTGTACTGCACAGGGGGATTCATGATAAATAGTGCACACCACCATCAATAGTGAGTGTACTGCACAGGGGGACTCATGAGGACTAGTGCACACCACCATCAATAGCAAGTGTACTGCACGGGGGATTCATGAGGAATAGTGCACACCACAATCAATAGTGAGTGTACTGCACGGGGGATTCATGAGGACTAGTGCACACCACCATCAATAGCGAGTGTACTGCACAGGGGGGATTCATGAGGAATAGTGCACACCACCATCAATAGCGAGTGCACTGCACGGGGGGGATTCATGGGGAATAGTGCACACCACCATCAATAGTGAGTGTACTGCACTGGGGGATTCATGAGGAATAGTGCACCCCACCATCAATAAGGAATGTACTGTACAGGGGGATTCATGAGGAATAGTGCACACCACCATCAATAGGGAGTGTACTGTACAGGGGGATTCATGAGGAATAGTGCACACCACCATCAATAGTGAGTGTACTGCACTGGGGGATTCATGAGGAATAGTGCACACCACCATTAATAGTGAGTGTACTGCACAGGGGGGATTCATGAGGAATAGTGCACACCACCATTAATAGCGAGTGTACTGCCCTGGGGGATTCATGAGGAATAGTGCACACCACCATCAATAGGGAGTGTACTGTACAGGGGGATTCATGAGAAATAGTGCACACCACCATCAATAGCGAGTGCACGGGGGATTCATGAGGAATAGTGCACACCACCATCAATAGTGAGTGTACTGCACAGGGGGGATTCATGAGGAATAGTGCACACCACCATTAATAGCGAGTGCACTGCACAGGGGGACTCATGAGGAATAGTGCACACCACCATCAATAGTGAGTGTACTGCACAGGCGGATTCATGAGGAATAGTGCACACCACCATTAATAGCGAGTGTACTGCACTGGGGGATTCATGAGGAATAGTGCACACCACCATCAATAGCGAGTGTACTGCACAGGGGGATTCATGGGGAATAGTGCACACCACTATCAGTAGGGAGTGTACTGTACAGGGGGATTCATGGGAAATAGTGCACACCACCATCAATAGTGAGTGTACTGCACAAGGGAATTCTTGAGGAATAATGCACACCACCATTAATAGCGAGTGTACTGCACTGGGGGATTCATGAGGAATAGTGCACACCACCATCAATAGTGAGTGTACTGCACAGGGGGATTCAAGAGGAATAGTGCACACCACCATCAATAGAGAGTGTACTGCACTGGGGGATTCATGAGGAATAGTGCACACCACCATCAATAGGGAGTGTACTGTACAGGGGGGATTCATGAGGAATAGTGCACACCACCATCAATAGGGAGTGTACTGTACAGGGGGATTCATGAGGAATAGTGCACACCACCATCAATAGGGAGTGTACTGTACAGGGGGATTCATGAGGAATAGTGCACACCACCATCAATAGGGAGTGTACTGTACAGGGGGGATTCATGAGGAATAGTGCACACCACCATCAATAGTGAGTGTACTGCACTGGGGGATTCATGAGGAATAGTGCACACCACCATCAATAGGGAGTGTACTGTACAGGGGGGATTCATGAGGAATAGTGCACACCACCATCAATAGGGAGTGTACTGTACAGGGGGATTCATGAGGAATAGTGCACACCACCATCAATAGGGAGTGTACTGTACAGGGGGATTCATGAGGAATAGTGCACACCACCATTAATAGCAAGTGTACTGCACTGGGGGATTCATGAGGAATAGTGCACACCACCATCAATAGCGAGTGTACTGCACTGGGGGGATTCATGAGGAATAGTGCACACCACCATCAATAGCGAGTGTACTGTACAGGGGGATTCATGAGGAATAGTGCACACCACCATCAATAGCAAGTGTACTGCACAGGGGGGGATTCATGAGGAATAGTGCACACCACCATTAATAGCGAGTGTACTGCACGGGGGGATTCATGGGGAATAGTGCACACCACCATCAATAGTGAGTGTACTTCACAGGGGGATTCATGAGGAATAGTGCACACCACTATTAATAGTGAGTGTACTGCACAGGGGGGATTCCTGAGGAATAGTGCACACCACCATCAATAGTGAGTGTACTGCACAGGGGGATTCATGATAAATAGTGCACACCACCATCAATAGTAAGTGTACTGCACGGGGGATTCATGAGGACTAGTGCACACCACCATCAATAGTGAGTGTACTGCACGGGGGATTCATGAGGACTAGTGCACACCACCATCAATAGCGAGTGTACTGCACGGGGGATTCATGAGGAATAGTGCACACCACCATAAATAGCGAGTGTACTGCACAGGGGGGATTCATGAGGAATAGTGCACACCACCATCAATAGGGAGTGTACTGTACAGGGGGATTCATGAGGAATAGTGCACACCACCATCAATAGTGAGTGTACTGCACAGGGGGATTCATGAGGAATAGTGCACACCACCATCAATAGTGAGTGTACTGCACTGGGGGATTCATGAGGAATAGTGCACACCACCATTAATAGTGAGTGTACTGCACTAGGGGATTCATGAGGAATAGTGCACACCACCATTAATAGTGAGTGTACTGCACTAGGGGATTCATGAGGAATAGTGCACACCACCATCAATAGGGAGTGTACTGTACAGGGGGATTCATGAGGAATAGTGCACACCACCATCAATAGTGAGTGTACTGCACTGGGGGATTCATGAGGAATAGTGCACACCACCATCAATAGGGAGTGTACTGTACAGGGGGGATTCATGAGGAATAGTACACACCACCATCAATAGGGAGTGTACTGTACAGGGGGATTCATGAGGAATAGTGCACACCACCATCAATAGGGAGTGTACTGTACAGGGGGATTCATGAGGAATAGTGCACACCACCATCAATAGTGAGTGTACTGCACTGGGGGATTCATGAGGAATAGTGCACACCACCATCAATAAGGAATGTACTGTACAGGGGGATTCATGAGGAATAGTGCACACCACCATCAATAGTGAGTGTACTGCACTGGGGGATTCATGAGGAATAGTGCACAGCACCATTAATAGTGAGTGTACTGCACGGGGGATTCATGAGGAATAGTGCACAGCACCATCAATAGTGAGTGTACTGCACAGGGGGGATTCATGAGGAATAGTGCACACCACCATCAATAGCGAGTGTACTGTACAGGGGGGATTCATGAAGAATAGTGCACACCACCATCAATAGTGAGTGTACTGCACAGGGGTATTCATGATAAATAGTGCACACCACCATCAATAGTAAGTGTACTGCACGGGGGATTCATGAGGACTAGTGCACACCACCATCAATAGTGAGTGTACTGCACGGGGGATTCATGAGGACTAGTGCACACCACCATCAATAGCGAGTGTACTGCACGGGGGATTCATGAGGAATAGTGCACACCACCATAAATAGCGAGTGTACTGCACAGGGGGGATTCATGAGGAATAGTGCACACCACCATCAATAGGGAGTGTACTGTACAGGGGGATTCATGAGGAATAGTGCACACCACCATCAATAGGGAGTGTACTGTACAGGGGGATTCATGAGGAATAGTGCACACCACCATCAATAGTGAGTGTACTGCACTGGGGGATTCATGAGGAATAGTGCACACCACCATCAATAAGGAATGTACTGTACAGGGGGATTCATGAGGAATAGTGCACACCACCATCAATAGTGAGTGTACTGCACTGGGGGATTCATGAGGACTAGTGCACACCACCATCAATAGCGAGTGTACTGCACGGGGGATTCATGAGGAATAGTACACACCACCATCAATAGGGAGTGTACTGTACAGGGGGGATTCATGAGGAATAGTGCACACCACCATCAATAGGGAGTGTACTGTACAGGGGGATTCATGAGGAATAGTGCACACCACCATCAATAGTGAGTGTACTGCACTGGGGGATTCATGAGGAATAGTGCACACCACCATCAATAAGGAATGTACTGTACAGGGGGATTCATGAGGAATAGTGCACACCACCATCAATAGTGAGTGTACTGCACTGGGGGATTCATGAGGAATAGTGCACAGCACCATTAATAGTGAGTGTACTGCACGGGGGATTCATGAGGAATAGTGCACAGCACCATCAATAGTGAGTGTATTGCACAGGGGGGATTCATGAGGAATAGTGCACACCACCATCAATAGCGAGTGTACTGTACAGGGGGGATTCATGAAGAATAGTGCACACCACCATCAATAGTGAGTGTACTGCACAGGGGGGATTCATGAGGAATAGTGCACACCACCATCAATAGTGAGTGTACTGCACAGGGGTATTCATGATAAATAGTGCACACCACCATCAATAGTAAGTGTACTGCACGGGGGATTCATGAGGACTAGTGCACACCACCATCAATAGTGAGTGTACTGCACGGGGGATTCATGAGGACTAGTGCACACCACCATCAATAGCGAGTGTACTGCACGGGGGATTCATGAGGAATAGTGCACACCACCATAAATAGCGAGTGTACTGCACAGGGGGGATTCATGAGGAATAGTGCACACCACCATCAATAGGGAGTGTACTGTACAGGGGGATTCATGAGGAATAGTGCACACCACCATCAATAGTGAGTGTACTGCACTGGGGGATTCATGAGGAATAGTGCACACCACCATCAATAGCTAGTGCACGGGGGATTCATGAGGAATAGTGCACACCACCATCAATAGTGAGTGTACTGCACAGGGGGATTCATGAGGAATAGTGCACACCACCATCAATAGTGAGTGTACTGCACAGGCGGATTCATGAGAAATAGTGCACACCACCATTAATAGCGAGTGTACTGCACTGGGGGACTCATGAGGAATAGTGCACACCACCATCAATAGCGAGTGTACTGCACAGGGAGATTCATGGGGAATAGTGCACACCACTATCAATAGGGAGTGTACTGTACAGGGGGGATTCATGGGAAATAGTGCACACCACCATCAATAGTGAGTGTACTGCACAGGGGGATTCATGAGGAATAGTGCACACCACCATTAATAGCGAGTGTACTGCACTGGGGGATTCATGAGGAATAGTGTACACCACCATCAATAGTGAGTGTACTGCACTGGGGGATTTGTGAGGAATAGTGCACACCACCATCAATAGTGAGTGTGCTGCACGGGGGGATTCGTGAGGAATAGTGCATACCACCATCAATAGTGAGTGTACTGCACGGGGGGATTCATGATAAATAGTGCACACCACCATCAATAGCGAGTGTACTGCACAGGGGGGATTCATGGGGAATAGTGCACACCACCATCAATAGTGAGTGTACTGCACAGGGGGATTCATGAGGAATAGTGCACACCACCATCAATAGCGAGTGTACTGCACAGGGGGATTCAAGAGGAATAGTGCATACCACCATCAATAGAGAGTGTACTGCACAGGGGGATTCATGGGGAATAGTGCACACCACCATCAATAGTGAGTGTACTGCACAGGGGGATTCATGAGGAATAGTGCACCCCACCATCAATAAGGAATGTACTGTACAGGGGGATTCATGAGGAATAGTGCACACCACCATCAATAGGGAGTGTACTGCACTGGGGGATTCATGAGGAATCGTGCACACCACCATCAATAGTGAGTGTACTGCACTGGGGGATTCATGAGGAATAGTGCACACCACCATCAATAAGGAATGTACTGTACAGGGGGATTCATGAGGAATAGTGCACACCACCATCAATAGTGAGTGTAGTGCACTGGGGGATTCATGAGGAATAGTGCACACCACCATCAATAAGGAATGTACTGTACAGGGGGATTCATGAGGAATAGTGCACACCACCATCAATAGTGAGTGTACTGCACTGGGGGATTCATGAGGAATAGTGCACAGCACCATTAATAGTGAGTGTACTGCACGGGGGATTCATGAGGAATAGTGCACAGCACCATCAATAGTGAGTGTACAGCACGGGGGGATTCATGAGGAATAGTGCACACCACCATTAATAGCGAGTGTACTGCACTGGGGGATTCATGAGGAATAGTGCACACCACCATCAATAGCGAGTGTACTGTACAGGGGGGATTCATGAGGAATAGTGCACACCACCATCAATAGTGAGTGTACTGCACAGGGGGGCTTCATGAGGAATAGTGCACACCACCATCAATAGTGAGTGTACTGCACGGGGGGATTCATGAGGAATAGTGCACACCACCATCAATAGTGATCAGTGTACTGCACAGGGGGATTCATGAGGACTAGTGCACACCACCATCAATAGTGAGTGTACAGCACAGGGGGGATTCATGAGGAATAGTGCACACCACCATCAATAGCGAGTGTACTGCACAGGGGGATTCAAGAGGAATAGTGCACACCACCATCAATAGAGAGTGTACTGCACAGGGGGATTCATGGGGAATAGTGCACACCACCATCAATAGAGAGTGTACTGCATAGGGGGATTCATGAGGAATAGTGCACACCACCATCAATAGCGAATGTACTGCACAGGGGGATTCAAGAGGAATAGTGCACACCACCATCAATATTGAGTGTACTGCACTGGGGGATTCATGAGGAATAGTGCACCCCACCATCAATAAGGAATGTACTGTACAGGGGGATTCATGAGGAATAGTGCACACCACCATCAATAGGGAGTGTACTGCACTGGGGGATTCATGAGGAATAGTGCACACCACCATCAATAGTGAGTGTACTGCACTGGGGGATTCATGAGGAATAGTGCACACCACCATCAATAAGGAATGTACTGTACAGGGGGATTCATGAGAAATAGTGCACACCACCATCAATAGTGAGTGTACTGCACTGGGGGATTCATGAGGAATAGTGCACAGCACCATTAATAGTGAGTGTACTGCACGGGGGATTCATGAGGAATAGTGCACAGCACCATCAATAGTGAGTGTAGTGCACAGGGGGGATTCATGAGGAATAGTGCACACCACCATCAATAGCGAGTGTACTGTACAGGGGGGATTCATGAAGAATAGTGCACACCACCATCAATAGTGAGTGTACTGCACAGGGGGGATTCATGAGGAATAGTGCACACCACCATTAATAGCGAGTGTACTGCACTGGGGGATTCATGAGGAATAGTGCACACCACCATCAATAGCGAGTGTACTGTACAGGGGGGATTCATGAGGAATAGTGCACACCACCATCAATAGTGAGTGCACTGCACGGGGGATTCATGAGGAATAGTGCACACCACCATCAATAGTGATCAGTGTACTGCACAGGGGGATTCATGAGGACTAGTGCAGACCACCATCAATAGTGAGTGTACTGCACGGGGGATTTGTGAGGAATAGTGCACACCACCATTAATAGCGAGTGTACTGCACTGGGGGATTCATGAGGAATAGTGCACACCACCATCCATAGGGAGTGTACTGTACAGGGGGATTCATGAGGAATAGTGCACACCACCATCAATAGTGAGTGTACTGTACAGGGGGATTCATGAGGAATAGTGCACACCACCATCAATAGCGAGTGTACTGCACAGGGGGGATTCATGGGGAATAGTGCACACCACCATCAATAGTGAGTGTACTGCACAGGGGGATTCATGAGGAATAGTGCACACCACCATCAATAGTGAGTGTACTGCACAGGGGGATTCATGAGGAATAGTGCACACCACCATCAATAGTGAGTGTACTGCACTGGGGGATTCATGAGGAATAGTGCACACCACCATCAATAGCGAGTGTACTGCACAGGGGGATTCAAGAGGAATAGTGCACACCACCATCAATAGAGAGTGTACTGCACAGGGGGATTCATGGGGAATAGTGCACACCACCATCAATAGTGAGTGTACTGCACTGGGGGATTCATGAGGAATAGTGCACCCCACCATCAATAAGGAATGTACTGTACAGGGGGATTCATGAGGAATAGTGCACACCACCATCAATAGCGAGTGTACTGCACGGGGGATTCATGAGGAATAGTGCACACCACCATCAATAGGGAGTGTACTGTACAGGGGGGATTCATGAGGAATAGTACACACCACCATCAATAGGGAGTGTACTGTACAGGGGGATTCATGAGGAATAGTGCACACCACCATCAATAGGGAGTGTACTGTACAGGGGGGATTCATGAGGAATAGTGCACACCACCATCAATAGTGAGTGTACTGCACTGGGGGATTCATGAGGAATAGTGCACACCACCATCAATAAGGAATGTACTGTACAGGGGGATTCATGAGGAATAGTGCACACCACCATCAATAGTGAGTGTACTGCACTGGGGGATTCATGAGGAATAGTGCACAGCACCATTAATAGTGAGTGTACTGCACGGGGGATTCATGAGGAATAGTGCACAGCACCATCAATAGTGAGTGTACTGCACAGGGGGGATTCATGAGGAATAGTGCACACCACCATCAATAGCGAGTGTACTGTACAGGGGGGATTCATGAAGAATAGTGCACACCACCATCAATAGTGAGTGTACTGCACAGGGGGGATTCATGAGGAATAGTGCACACCACCATCAATAGTGAGTGTACTGCACAGGGGTATTCATGATAAATAGTGCACACCACCATCAATAGTAAGTGTACTGCACGGGGGATTCATGAGGACTAGTGCACACCACCATCAATAGTGAGTGTACTGCACGGGGGATTCATGAGGACTAGTGCACACCACCATCAATAGCGAGTGTACTGCACGGGGGATTCATGAGGAATAGTGCACACCACCATAAATAGCGAGTGTACTGCACAGGGGGGATTCATGAGGAATAGTGCACACCACCATCAATAGGGAGTGTACTGTACAGGGGGATTCATGAGGAATAGTGCACACCACCATCAATAGTGAGTGTACTGCACTGGGGGATTCATGAGGAATAGTGCACACCACCATCAATAGCTAGTGCACGGGGGATTCATGAGGAATAGTGCACACCACCATCAATAGTGAGTGTACTGCACAGGGGGATTCATGAGGAATAGTGCACACCACCATCAATAGTGAGTGTACTGCACAGGCGGATTCATGAGAAATAGTGCACACCACCATTAATAGCGAGTGTACTGCACTGGGGGACTCATGAGGAATAGTGCACACCACCATCAATAGCGAGTGTACTGCACAGGGGGATTCATGGGAAATAGTGCACACCACCATCAATAGTGAGTGTACTGCACAGGGGGATTCATGAGGAATAGTGCACACCACCATTAATAGCGAGTGTACTGCACTGGGGGATTCATGAGGAATAGTGCACACCACCATCAATAGTGAGTGTACTGCACTGGGGGATTTGTGAGGAATAGTGCACACCACCATCAATAGTGAGTGTGCTGCACGGGGGGATTCGTGAGGAATAGTGCATACCACCATCAATAGTGAGTGTACTGCACGGGGGGATTCATGATAAATAGTGCACACCACCATCAATAGCGAGTGTACTGCACAGGGGGGATTCATGGGGAATAGTGCACACCACCATCAATAGTGAGTGTACTGCACAGGGGGATTCATGAGGAATAGTGCACACCACCATCAATAGCGAGTGTACTGCACAGGGGGATTCAAGAGGAATAGTGCATACCACCATCAATAGAGAGTGTACTGCACAGGGGGATTCATGGGGAATAGTGCACACCACCATCAATAGTGAGTGTACTGCACAGGGGGATTCATGAGGAATAGTGCACCCCACCATCAATAAGGAATGTACTGTACAGGGGGATTCATGAGGAATAGTGCACACCACCATCAATAGGGAGTGTACTGCACTGGGGGATTCATGAGGAATCGTGCACACCACCATCAATAGTGAGTGTACTGCACTGGGGGATTCATGAGGAATAGTGCACCCCACCATCAATAAGGAATGTACTGTACAGGGGGATTCATGAGGAATAGTGCACACCACCATCAATAGTGAGTGTAGTGCACTGGGGGATTCATGAGGAATAGTGCACACCACCATCAATAAGGAATGTACTGTACAGGGGGATTCATGAGGAATAGTGCACACCACCATCAATAGTGAGTGTACTGCACTGGGGGATTCATGAGGAATAGTGCACAGCACCATTAATAGTGAGTGTACTGCACGGGGGATTCATGAGGAATAGTGCACAGCACCATCAATAGTGAGTGTACAGCACGGGGGGATTCATGAGGAATAGTGCACACCACCATTAATAGCGAGTGTACTGCACTGGGGGATTCATGAGGAATAGTGCACACCACCATCAATAGCGAGTGTACTGTACAGGGGGGATTCATGAGGAATAGTGCACACCACCATCAATAGTGAGTGTACTGCACAGGGGGGCTTCATGAGGAATAGTGCACACCACCATCAATAGTGAGTGTACTGCACGGGGGATTCATGAGGAATAGTGCACACCACCATCAATAGTGATCAGTGTACTGCACAGGGGGATTCATGAGGACTAGTGCACACCACCATCAATAGTGAGTGTACAGCACAGGGGGGATTCATGAGGAATAGTGCACACCACCATCAATAGCGAGTGTACTGCACAGGGGGATTCAAGAGGAATAGTGCACACCACCATCAATAGAGAGTGTACTGCACAGGGGGATTCATGGGGAATAGTGCACACCACCATCAATAGAGAGTGTACTGCATAGGGGGATTCATGAGGAATAGTGCACACCACCATCAATAGCGAATGTACTGCACAGGGGGATTCAAGAGGAATAGTGCACACCACCATCAATATTGAGTGTACTGCACTGGGGGATTCATGAGGAATAGTGCACCCCACCATCAATAAGGAATGTACTGTACAGGGGGATTCATGAGGAATAGTGCACACCACCATCAATAGGGAGTGTACTGCACTGGGGGATTCATGAGGAATAGTGCACACCACCATCAATAGTGAGTGTACTGCACTGGGGGATTCATGAGGAATAGTGCACACCACCATCAATAAGGAATGTACTGTACAGGGGGATTCATGAGAAATAGTGCACACCACCATCAATAGTGAGTGTACTGCACTGGGGGATTCATGAGGAATAGTGCACAGCACCATTAATAGTGAGTGTACTGCACGGGGGATTCATGAGGAATAGTGCACAGCACCATCAATAGTGAGTGTAGTGCACAGGGGGGATTCATGAGGAATAGTGCACACCACCATCAATAGCGAGTGTACTGTACAGGGGGGATTCATGAAGAATAGTGCACACCACCATCAATAGTGAGTGTACTGCACAGGGGGGATTCATGAGGAATAGTGCACACCACCATTAATAGCGAGTGTACTGCACTGGGGGATTCATGAGGAATAGTGCACACCACCATCAATAGCGAGTGTACTGTACAGGGGGGATTCATGAGGAATAGTGCACACCACCATCAATAGTGAGTGCACTGCACGGGGGATTCATGAGGAATAGTGCACACCACCATCAATAGTGATCAGTGTACTGCACAGGGGGATTCATGAGGACTAGTGCAGACCACCATCAATAGTGAGTGTACTGCACGGGGGATTTGTGAGGAATAGTGCACACCACCATTAATAGCGAGTGTACTGCACTGGGGGATTCATGAGGAATAGTGCACACCACCATCAATAGTGAGTGTACTGCACAGGGGGATTCATGAGGAATAGTGCACACCACCATCAATAGTGATCAGTGTACTGCACAGGGGGATTCATGAGGACTAGTGCAGACCACCATCAATAGTGAGTGTACTGCACGGGGGATTTGTGAGGAATAGTGCACACCACCATCCATAGGGAGTGTACTGTACAGGGGGATTCATGAGGAATAGTGCACACCACCATCAATAGTGAGTGTACTGTACAGGGGGATTCATGAGGAATAGTGCACACCACCATCAATAGCGAGTGTACTGCACAGGGGGGATTCATGGGGAATAGTGCACACCACCATCAATAGTGAGTGTACTGCACAGGGGGATTCATGAGGAATAGTGCACACCACCATCAATAGTGAGTGTACTGCACAGGGGGATTCATGAGGAATAGTGCACACCACCATCAATAGTGAGTGTACTGCACTGGGGGATTCATGAGGAATAGTGCACACCACCATCAATAGCGAGTGTACTGCACATGGGGATTCAAGAGGAATAGTGCACACCACCATCAATAGAGAGTGTACTGCACAGGGGGATTCATGGGGAATAGTGCACACCACCATCAATAGTGAGTGTACTGCACTGGGGGATTCATGAGGAATAGTGCACCCCACCATCAATAAGGATTGTACTGTACAGGGGGATTCATGAGGAATAGTGCACACCACCATCAATAGCGAGTGTACTGCACGGGGGATTCATGAGGAATAGTGCACACCACCATCAATAGGGAGTGTACTGTACAGGGGGGATTCATGAGGAATAGTACACACCACCATCAATAGGGAGTGTACTGTACAGGGGGATTCATGAGGAATAGTGCACACCACCATCAATAGGGAGTGTACTGTACAGGGGGATTCATGAGGAATAGTGCACACCACCATCAATAGTGAGTGTACTGCACGGGGGATTCATGAGGACTAGTGCACACCACCATCAATAGTGAGTGTACTGCACGGGGGATTCATGAGGACTAGTGCACACCACCATCAATAGCGAGTGTACTGCACGGGGGATTCATGAGGAATAGTGCACACCACCATAAATAGGGAGTGTACTGTACAGGGGGATTCATGAGGAATAGTGCACACCACCATCAATAGTGAGTGTACTGCACGGGGGATTCATGAGGACTAGTGCACACCACCATCAATAGTGAGTGTACTGCACGGGGGATTCATGAGGACTAGTGCACACCACCATCAATAGCGAGTGTACTGCACGGGGGATTCATGAGGAATAGTGCACACCACCATAAATAGCGAGTGTACTGCACAGGGGGGATTCATGAGGAATAGTGCACACCACCATCAATAGGGAGTGTACTGTACAGGGGGATTCATGAGGAATAGTGCACACCACCATCAATAGTGAGTGTACTGCACTGGGGGATTCATGAGGAATAGTGCACACCACCATCAATAGCTAGTGCACGGGGGATTCATGAGGAATAGTGCACACCACCATCAATAGTGAGTGTACTGCACAGGGGGATTCATGAGGAATAGTGCACACCACCATCAATAGTGAGTGTACTGCACAGGCGGATTCATGAGAAATAGTGCACACCACCATTAATAGCGAGTGTACTGCACTGGGGGACTCATGAGGAATAGTGCACACCACCATCAATAGCGAGTGTACTGCACAGGGAGATTCATGGGGAATAGTGCACACCACTATCAATAGGGAGTGTACTGTACAGGGGGATTCATGGGAAATAGTGCACACCACCATCAATAGTGAGTGTACTGCACAGGGGGATTCATGAGGAATAGTGCACACCACCATTAATAGCTAGTGTACTGCACTGGGGGATTCATGAGGAATAGTGCACACCACCATCAATAGTGAGTGTACTGCACTGGGGGATTTGTGAGGAATAGTGCACACCACCATCAATAGTGAGTGTGCTGCACGGGGGGATTCGTGAGGAATAGTGCATACCACCATCAATAGTGAGTGTACTGCACGGGGGGATTCATGATAAATAGTGCACACCACCATCAATAGCGAGTGTACTGCACAGGGGGGATTCATGGGGAATAGTGCACACCACCATCAATAGTGAGTGTACTGCACAGGGGGATTCATGAGGAATAGTGCACACCACCATCAATAGCGAGTGTACTGCACAGGGGGATTCAAGAGGAATAGTGCATACCACCATCAATAGAGAGTGTACTGCACAGGGGGATTCATGGGGAATAGTGCACACCACCATCAATAGTGAGTGTACTGCACAGGGGGATTCATGAGGAATAGTGCACCCCACCATCAATAAGGAATGTACTGTACAGGGGGATTCATGAGGAATAGTGCACACCACCATCAATAGGGAGTGTACTGCACTGGGGGATTCATGAGGAATCGTGCACACCACCATCAATAGTGAGTGTACTGCACTGGGGGATTCATGAGGAATAGTGCACACCACCATCAATAAGGAATGTACTGTACAGGGGGATTCATGAGGAATAGTGCACACCACCATCAATAGTGAGTGTAGTGCACTGGGGGATTCATGAGGAATAGTGCACACCACCATCAATAAGGAATGTACTGTACAGGGGGATTCATGAGGAATAGTGCACACCACCATCAATAGTGAGTGTACTGCACTGGGGGATTCATGAGGAATAGTGCACAGCACCATTAATAGTGAGTGTACTGCACGGGGGATTCATGAGGAATAGTGCACAGCACCATCAATAGTGAGTGTACAGCACGGGGGGATTCATGAGGAATAGTGCACACCACCATTAATAGCGAGTGTACTGCACTGGGGGATTCATGAGGAATAGTGCACACCACCATCAATAGCGAGTGTACTGTACAGGGGGGATTCATGAGGAATAGTGCACACCACCATCAATAGTGAGTGTACTGCACAGGGGGGCTTCATGAGGAATAGTGCACACCACCATCAATAGTGAGTGTACTGCACGGGGGATTCATGAGGAATAGTGCACACCACCATCAATAGTGATCAGTGTACTGCACAGGGGGATTCATGAGGACTAGTGCACACCACCATCAATAGTGAGTGTACAGCACAGGGGGGATTCATGAGGAATAGTGCACACCACCATCAATAGCGAGTGTACTGCACAGGGGGATTCAAGAGGAATAGTGCACACCACCATCAATAGAGAGTGTACTGCACAGGGGGATTCATGGGGAATAGTGCACACCACCATCAATAGAGAGTGTACTGCATAGGGGGATTCATGAGGAATAGTGCACACCACCATCAATAGCGAATGTACTGCACAGGGGGATTCAAGAGGAATAGTGCACACCACCATCAATATTGAGTGTACTGCACTGGGGGATTCATGAGGAATAGTGCACCCCACCATCAATAAGGAATGTACTGTACAGGGGGATTCATGAGGAATAGTGCACACCACCATCAATAGGGAGTGTACTGCACTGGGGGATTCATGAGGAATAGTGCACACCACCATCAATAGTGAGTGTACTGCACTGGGGGATTCATGAGGAATAGTGCACACCACCATCAATAAGGAATGTACTGTACAGGGGGATTCATGAGGAATAGTGCACACCACCATCAATAGTGAGTGTACTGCACTGGGGGATTCATGAGGAATAGTCTACAGCACCATTAATAGTGAGTGTACTGCACGGGGGATTCATGAGGAATAGTGCACAGCACCATCAATAGTGAGTGTAGTGCACAGGGGGGATTCATGAGGAATAGTGCACACCACCATCAATAGCGAGTGTACTGTACAGGGGGGATTCATGAAGAATAGTGCACACCACCATCAATAGTGAGTGTACTGCACAGGGGGGATTCATGAGGAATAGTGCACACCACCATTAATAGCGAGTGTACTGCACTGGGGGATTCATGAGGAATAGTGCACACCACCATCAATAGCGAGTGTACTGTACAGGGGGGATTCATGAGGAATAGTGCACACCACCATCAATAGTGAGTGCACTGCACGGGGGATTCATGAGGAATAGTGCACACCACCATCAATAGTGATCAGTGTACTGCACAGGGGGATTCATGAGGACTAGTGCAGACCACCATCAATAGTGAGTGTACTGCACGGGGGATTTGTGAGGAATAGTGCACACCACCATTAATAGCGAGTGTACTGCACTGGGGGATTCATGAGGAATAGTGCACACCACCATCCATAGGGAGTGTACTGTACAGGGGGATTCATGAGGAATAGTGCACACCACCATCAATAGTGAGTGTACTGTACAGGGGGATTCATGAGGAATAGTGCACACCACCATCAATAGCGAGTGTACTGCACAGGGGGGATTCATGGGGAATAGTGCACACCACCATCAATAGTGAGTGTACTGCACAGGGGGATTCATGAGGAATAGTGCACACCACCATCAATAGTGAGTGTACTGCACAGGGGGATTCATGAGGAATAGTGCACACCACCATCAATAGTGAGTGTACTGCACTGGGGGATTCATGAGGAATAGTGCACACCACCATCAATAGCGAGTGTACTGCACAGGGGGATTCAAGAGGAATAGTGCACACCACCATCAATAGAGAGTGTACTGCACAGGGGGATTCATGGGGAATAGTGCACACCACCATCAATAGTGAGTGTACTGCACTGGGGGATTCATGAGGAATAGTGCACCCCACCATCAATAAGGAATGTACTGTACAGGGGGATTCATGAGGAATAGTGCACACCACCATCAATAGGGAGTGTACTGCACTGGGGGATTCATGAGGAATAGTGCACACCACCATCAATAGTGAGTGTACTGTACAGGGGGATTCATGAGGAATAGTGCACACCACTATCAATAGTGAGTGTACTGTACAGGGGGATTCATGAGGAATAGTGCACACCACCATCAATAGTGAGTGTACTGCACAGGGGGGATTCATGAGGAATAGTGCACTCCACCATCAATAAGGAATGTACTGTACAGGGGGGATTCATGAGGAATAGTGCACAGCACCATTAATAGTGAGTGTACTGCACGGGGGATTCATGAGGAATAGTGCACAGCACCATCAATAGTGAGTGTACAGCACGGGGGGATTCATGAGGAATAGTGCACACCACCATCAATAGTGAGTGTACTGCACAGGGGGGATTCATGAGGAATAGTGCACACCACCATTAATAGCGCGTGTACTGCACTGGGGGATTCATGAGGAATAGTGCACACCACCATTAACAGCGAGTGTACTGCACTGGGGGGATTCATGAGGAATAGTGCACACCACCATCAATAGTGAGTGTACTGTACAGGGGGGATTCATGAGGAATAGTGCACACCACCATCAATAGTGAGTGTACTGCACAGGGGGGATTCATGAGGAATAGTGCACACCACCATCAATAGCGAGTGTACTGTACAGGGGGGATTCATGAGGAATAGTGCACACCACCATCAATAGTGAGTGTACTGCACAGGGGGGATTCATGAGGAATAGTGCACACCACCATCAATAGTGAGTGTACTGTACAGGGGGGATTCATGAGGAATAGTGCACACCACCATTAATAGCGCGTGTACTGCACTGGGGGATTCATGAGGAATAGTGCACACCACCATCAATAGCGAGTGTACTGTACAGGGGGGATTCATGAGGAATAGTGCACACCACCATTAATAGCGAGTGTACTGCACTGGGGGATTCATGAGGAATAGTGCACACCACCATCAATAGGGAGTGTACTGTACAGGAGGATTCATGAGGAATAGTGCACACCACTATCAATAGCGAGTGTACTGCACGGGGGATTCATGAGGAATAGTGCACACCACCATCAATAGTGATCAGTGTACTGCACAGGGGGATTCATGAGGAATAGTGCACACCACCATCAATAGCGAGTGTACTGCACAGGGGGATTCAAGAGGAATAGTGCACACCACCATCAATAGAGAGTGTACTGCACAGGGGGATTCATGGGGAATAGTGCACACCACCATCAATAGAGAGTACTGCACAGGGGGATTCATGAGGAATAGTGCACACCACCATCAATAGCGAATGTACTGCACAGGGGGATTCAAGAGGAATAGTGCACACCAACATCAATAGTGAGTGTACTGCACTGGGGGATTCATGAGGAATAGTGCACCCCACCATCAATAAGGAATGTACTGTACAGGGGGATTCATGAGGAATAGTGCACACCACCATCAATAGGGAGTGTACTGCACTGGGGGATTCATGAGGAATAGTGCACACCACCATCAATAGTGAGTGTACTGCACTGGGGGATTCATGAGGAATAGTGCACACCACCATCAATAAGGAATGTACTGTACAGGGGGATTCATGAGGAATAGTGCACACCACTATCAATAGCGAGTGTACTGCACGGGGGATTCATGAGGAATAGTGCACACCACCATCAATAGTGATCAGTGTACTGCACAGGGGGATTCATGAGGAATAGTGCACACCACCATCAATAGCGAGTGTACTGCACAGGGGGATTCAAGAGGAATAGTGCACACCACCATCAATAGAGAGTGTACTGCACAGGGGGATTCATGGGGAATAGTGCACACCACCATCAATAGAGAGTACTGCACAGGGGGATTCATGAGGAATAGTGCACACCACCATCAATAGCGAATGTACTGCACAGGGGGATTCAAGAGGAATAGTGCACACCAACATCAATAGTGAGTGTACTGCACTGGGGGATTCATGAGGAATAGTGCACCCCACCATCAATAAGGAATGTACTGTACAGGGGGATTCATGAGGAATAGTGCACACCACCATCAATAGGGAGTGTACTGCACTGGGGGATTCATGAGGAATAGTGCACACCACCATCAATAGTGAGTGTACTGCACTGGGGGATTCATGAGGAATAGTGCACACCACCATCAATAAGGAATGTACTGTACAGGGGGATTCATGAGGAATAGTGCACACCACCATCAATAGTGAGTGTACTGCACTGGGGGATTCATGAGGAATAGTGCACAGCACCATTAATAGTGAGTGTACTGCACGGGGGGATTCATGAGGAATAGTGCACAGCACCTTCAATAGTGAGTGTAGTGCACAGGGGGGGATTCATGAGGAATAGTGCACACCACCATCAATAGCGAGTGTACTGTGCAGGGGGGGGATTCATGAGGAATAGTGCACACCACCATTAATAGCGAGTGTACTGCACTGGGGGATTCATGAGGAATAGTGCACACCACCATCAATAGTGAGTGTACTGCACGGGGGATTCATGAGGAATAGTGCACACCACCATCAATAGTGATCAGTGTACTGCACAGGGGGATTCATGAGGACTAGTGCAGACCACCATCAATAGTGAGTGTACTGCACGGGGGATTTGTGAGGAATAGTGCACACCACCATTAATAGCGAGTGTACTGCACTGGGGGATTCATGAGGAATAGTGCACACCACCATCCATAGGGAGTGTACTGTACAGGGGGGATTCATGAGGAATAGTGCACACCACCATCAATAGTGAGTGTACTGTACAGGGGGATTCATGAGGAATAGTGCACACCACCATCAATAGCGAGTGTACTGCACAGGGGGGATTCATGGGGAATAGTGCACACCACCATCAATAGTGAGTGTACTGCACAGGGGGATTCATGAGGAATAGTGCACACCACCATCAATAGTGAGTGTACTGCACAGGGGGGATTCATGAGGAATAGTGCACACCACCATCAATAGTGAGTGTACTGCACTGGGGGATTCATGAGGAATAGTGCACACCACCATCAATAGCGAGTGTACTGTACAGGGGGGATTCATGAGGAATAGTGCACACCACCATCAATAGTGAGTGTACTGCACAGGGGGATTCAAGAGGAATAGTGCACACCACCATCAATAAGGAATGTACTGTACAGGGGGATTCATGAGGAATAGTGCACACCACCATCAATAGCGAGTGTACTGCACGGGGGGGATTCATGGGGAATAGTGCACACCACCATCAATAGTGAGTGTACTGCACGGGGGGGATTCATGGGGAATAGTGCACACCGCCGTCAGTTTCAGTTCACTACAGTCACAGCTACATGATGGATCAGAGCTTCAGATACTAAAGTGGAATAAAGTTATATGTTTAAGGAGGGGGGTTCTTGGAGTAACATATTAATGTCCTACCCCTTGGTCATCAGTATCTGATCAGTGGGGTCTCCTACTCAGGGACCCCCACTGATCAGCTGCTTAAAGTGACAGTAATGTTTGTGAATCACACCACCTGTTTGTAGCTCAGTCCATTGGATTGATATTGCTCCAGCAGATAATGGCCTCTATTCACTTACCGTGCTCCTACCTAGGGTCGCCTCCGCTACCCCTTCAGCCCCCAAGGGGGCACCCAACTGCCTGTTTAAAAAAAAAAAAAAAAACGGCAAGGGCCTGACTTGTAGCTCTACCTCTGAATAAGTGATAACATGAAGCCAGAAACCGCTTTAATAAAGATTAATAGCGGTCCCTATAGAAAGTGAGCGCTCCTGCACTGGAGGGCCTGGCCTGTCATGTGTTACATAGTCTGCCATTGTAATTTAACAAGGACCTTTCATGTCGTTGGAGATCAGTGGTAATATATACCACTGAAAGTCAGCTTTCCCTGTATGCGTCCAGGTGCCAGAGAGATCTGCTGTTAGTTTAAGCACCCATATCCCTCCACTGTCAGAAGGGCAGGGCCGTACAGCCTCGCGGCATCACTGGGTTGTGAGGAACGCCCCCCCCTGACAGTGTAAGGCTATGGAAGAGTACAGTTAGGCGGAGTGTTCCTCACAGCCCAGCAATGACACTAGGCTGTAAGGCCCTGCCCTTCTGACAGTGGAGGGACATCGGAGCTGAAACTAACAGCACTGATATCTCTGGCACCTGGACGCATACCGGGAAAGCTGAATTCAGTGGTATATAATAGCACCGATCTCCGAGGACATTAAAAGGGAATTGTTACAAGTAAAGTGAGCAGATTTCTAATCCTCCTGTACTATATAATATATTGTTGATGTAAAGCTGCTATTCCCTCTCCACAGGCATACACAGGCCTCAGCCTAGAGGATGACTCCCCTGACCGCCGCTATTCACAGGCTTTTCTTGAAATCCGGGATCTTGCCAGACGCTTCTCCCTTCTGATGGGGCCTGATCAGATTAGAAATCGCCAGGACATTGTCCTCCTGCATAAGTGAGTGTCCAGCTCTGCTGTGTACATTGTATACTTGTTTTCCCAGCCTGCCTTTGACCTCTATAATGACAGGCGCCCAGTTCCAGGTTGTGGCGGCAGATTTTCTGGATCCGTGTAATTCATCACATGTGACGGCTGCACAGATTGCTTCTCTGCTGTCCTGATGGCTAATCTGTCCAGCCACCGCGGTCTGCAATTTATTAGTCTCATGTTATAGGGGGAGCGTATACTGTATATACAGACCATTGTGTCCTGTATACTCCGGGTACCCCACTCCTCTGGGGAGTGTTATATGTCCTAAGCCTTTGCAGTTCATTTATTTGTCTATAACTTCTGTTATTGGTTGTTTTCAGTCTATGGTCACATTATGCATTATATGACATAAAGTATGTGGACCCAGGACAGTTTTAATACATTAGTGAGCCACCACACACACACACCATAATGACCCTCAAGTAGCTCCCACATAATACCGCCCTATATACACACATGGACAAAATTGTTGGTTCCCCTCGTTTAACGAAAGAAAAACCCACAATGGTCACAGAAATAACTTGAATCTGACAAAAGTAATAATATATAAAAATTCTATGAAAATGAACAAATGAAAGTCAGACATTGCTTTCCAACCAGGCTTCAACAGAATTTTTAAAAAAAGAAAACTCATGAAACAGGCCTGGACAGAAATGATGGTTCCCTTAATTTAATATTTAGTTGCACAACCTTTTGAGGCAATCCCTGCAATCAAACGATTCCTGTAACTGTCAATGAGACTTCTGCACCTCTCAGCAGGTATTTTGGCCACTCCTCATGAGCAAACTGCTCCAGTTGTCTCGGGTTTGAAGGGTGCCTTTTCCAGACGCCATGTTTCAGCTCCTTCCAAAGATGCTCAATAGGATTTAGGTCAGGGCTCATAGAAGGCCACTTCAGAATAGTCCAATGTTTTCCTCTTAGCCATTCTTGGGTGTTTTTAGCTGTGTGTTTTGGGTCATTATCCTGTTGCAAGACCCATGACCTGCGACTGAGACCAAGCTTTTTGACACTGGGCAGCACATTTCTCTCTAGAATCCC
Source organism: Leptodactylus fallax (assembly GCA_947044405.1). NCBI lineage: Eukaryota > Metazoa > Chordata > Amphibia > Anura > Leptodactylidae > Leptodactylus > Leptodactylus fallax. Next base: position 189,029 of record CAMRHE010000758.1, read on the forward strand.
TTGATAGTCTTGAGATTTCATTGTACCCTGCACAGATTCAAGACACCCTGTGCCAGATGCAGCAAAGCAGCCCCAGAACATAACAGAGCCTCCTCCATGTGTCACAGTAGGGACAGTGTTCTTTTCAAGATATGCTTCATTTTTCCATCTGTGAACATAGAGCTGATGTGCCTTGCCAGAAATTTTGATTTTTGTCTCATCTGTCCATAGGACATTCTCCCAGAAGCTTTGTGGCTTGTCAACATGTAGTTTGGCAAATTACTTTTGTCAGATTCAAGTTATTTCTGTGACCATTGTGGGTTTTTCTTTCATTAAACGAGGGGTACCAACAATTTTGTCCACGTGTGTATTACAACTAAAAAAAGAAAAGACGAAGTTCTACTCGCCTACTCCTGTTCCCTTGGAGCTGTCTGCAGGCTCTGTCTGTGGTTCAGCACTCATCTGAGCATCCCGAAAGCCTGAATGGTGCAGCATGGAGATGATAGCCCACCACCCCAGCATCATACTTCACTTTATCTGCGTCTTAAAGAGTTAGAATCACTACCTGCAGCCTGAAACAGCACCCAAAATGTGGGACTGTCCTGCTCAGTCTGGGTCAGCTGAGGAGTCCCCCGACTATCATAGGGTCTTATGCAGGTACACCATGCCCTATGGTTAAAGCAGTCAACCCCTTCAAGGTGCTGAGCTACACACATTGTAATTGATGCATAAAATTAAGCACACAGCCTACAGTCTCCATAGACAATCATTGGTAGGGCCTGGGTCCTACTGACTGCTAAGTACTCTGATACCACCTTTATACATGTCAGGTTGCAAAATTTTTGATCTGCTGCAGATGCCTTACATCCCCAAGTGATGGTGTGGTGTAAAGTACAATGCCAAGTGACAGATGGAGGGGTGTAAAGTGCACTTGTTTTTTCTTGTAGAGAAGGTATAAAGTTTTCTCTGAGGGCCTCCCGGGGCGCCCCTTGGTCTCCACAAAATGTCCTATTCCTGGATGTATTAAGTGAATTCTCTCCAAAACTCCTGAAACAAGACAAAGCTGCACTGTGAGTAGATCTAGATTGTAAGGGGGCGATATAACTGATGTGACTGTTTACAGTTCTATAGTATAGGGGTTTTCTGGGACTTAAAGTACATATTAATAATCTATCCTTAGTATAGATCATCAGTATGTGATGGATGCGGATCCGCCATAAGTGCTGCAGCCTCTTACTTGTGCCGATGATGTCTCGTTCATTGGTCACACTCTGCATTTACATTACATGAGAAACATTACAGAGGTAGAGATAAGATACCCAGGAAGAAGTGAGCCGCATAGTGGGCACCTCCGTAGTCTACAGCCAGACTAGAGGGGGCGCGCAGTGCACACTATGGCATCCAGGGAAAGTGGCATCAGTACATTCAGTGTAGCAGTTCTACCTATAGGAGATATCGGAGTGTGCAGTGCCGAGTCCCTCGATGTCTTGTGTGGCGGCACTTGTGTCATCCCTTCCCTCACTCTTTTTCCAGCTTACAGTACCTGGCGGAGACGCGTCAGCAGTGCATCCCCCGGGAAGATGTGCTCAGTGCTGAGGGTGAAGGTGATGAAATTTGGGCACCTCTGCATGCCTATAAAAAGTCACTAGGTACAGACAGTGACTCCAGACCTACCACACCCAGCAGCCGCAGGGCAAGGGAGAGGAGAGCGGCTCGCTCACCCTGGATCTCTCCACTGAGTAAGAAGAGGAGGTTCAGTAAGGGTGAGTAGTCTGTGGCATGAATGCTATCATTGTCTAGACATCTACAATCTCAATGCCATGTCAATGAAGTCCAGTAGGCTTAGATTTCCATTTTATGACATGCTAGGCCTGGTGTGTACGATCAGTATTTGTACGGGTACATGCACACATTGGGGACAGTTAACACTGCATCAGAAAAAAAAATGCATGCGGATTTTGGTGCTTTTTAATAATTTTCTACGTCAAACATGTTAAATAATTCTGCTTTGCCTGTAAGATTAAGAAACTGCACCAAAAACCACATCAAAACTGCACACTCTCTAAACCAGAACCAGGAGTGGAACCTGCAGGGACAAAGTATAGTGGAAAAGGTTTCCACCTCTTCTGCTTTTTGGACCCGCTCCTGGTTTTGGCTTACTGGTGCAAAATACTGCCTGTGTGGTGCAATGAGATGGTTCAGATAAAAACTGCACAAAAAATCTGGAAAAATCACACGCACTTTGGGCTAAAGATATATATTGTTTTTTTGTCGCACTTCCTTTTTATTTCTCCGTCCTTTTGTCCAGTTGTGTTTTCTACACATGAAACACATTTAGTAGACCTGTAAAGTGAACCTCGCAGGTGCAGGACTGCAGCCGTCTGCACCATCTGAATACACTCTGAAACATATAGCAAGCTGTGTATGTCTACAGTAATACTTCCTAGATTCTGATGTGTGTGCGGGCGCTCTAGACATATATTTTGGATTATTTTCCTGCCGTCAGATGATTCCAGCAGTGTCCTAGCGGATGAAGAAGACCAGCAGTCACCATTAATGTCTTCCACCATGCTTCAGAGGAGGAAGAAGGCTACCCCGAGCCCTACAGACAACAGAGCAGGGTCCGATTCTGATTTTGATACCAGGTCAGGAGCTCCAGTAAACTGTTATGCAGACTGCTACATTCACATGTCCATTTTCACGCTGGTTTTGCACCCAAGGGGCGTTCGTTTTCATGGATCCTTCATACATTTGAGTATGTGGAGGGATCTGTGAAAACGGACAAAAATAGGACATGTTCCATTTATTTGTCATGGACACGTGTTCATCAAAAAGTTGGTTATGTGAATAGCCCCCATTCACATGCACTGAGATTAATGCGGCCGTAAAAAAAAGTCCCTTGCAAGGCCGTTATTCATTGTGGTACAAATATAGCTTGAATTTGGGATACATCAGAATAAGTTAAAGAGGACCTTTCATGTCCCCATCACATGCGGTTTTACATACCGCTAGAAAGTAGACAGTGCGCTGAACTCAGTGCCGTTAGTTTTGGCACCGATCTCTGCCCACTGTCAGAAGGGCGTTCCTGACAGTCTAGCTGGGCTGTGGGGAACGCCCCCCTGACAGTACTCATCCATAGCCCTGTACTGGGGGGGCATTCCTTACCGCCCAGAGATGACGCTGAGCTGTGAGGAAGACCCCCCCAGTACAAGTCTATGTACGAGTACTGTCAGGGGGCGTTCCTTACAGCTTAGCTAGACTGTCAGGAACGCCAAAACTAACAGCACCGATAGCTCCAGCACCAGGGCACATAACAGGAAAGCCAACAGTGTGCTGAATTCAGCGCACTGTCTGCTTTCTAGCGGTATATAAAACCGCATGTGCCTGGGAACATGAAAGGTCCTCTTTAAGTGCTGGACTATTGGGTAAATGACCTGATGGTATGGCAGTGGCATCTCCCACAGCAGCCGTCTGATTTGTCATGTTGATATGGATGTCTGCCATGTCCTACACAGCCCTATAATACATCTTCTCTGACAGCCAATCCTTCAGCATCCGCCGCCCCATGAAGTCTATGCAGAAGACACAAGGAGAAGCCTCGTCTGCTTTGGGCAGCAGTCTACATCGGTGAGAGCGTTTTTCTCTTGACTAATTTACAGCTGGGCTTTATAGTACTACAGTTTGTAAGGTACGGTCAGAGCATTAATGGAGTTGTCCAGTATTAGAAAACCGCGCCACACTTGTCCTCAGGTTGTCTGTGGTATTGCAGTGCATCTCCATTAACCTCTGTGGAATGGAGCTACAATACCAGACACAAACCATAGACAGGGGTGCCACTGTCTCGGCCATGTTTTTCTAACATGTTTTTTAACCCCTTTGCTGCAGCCACTCTTCTTTTTTCTTTTTTTTCTCCCGCCTTCCAAGAGCCATTTTTATTTTTCTGTTCACAGAGCTATATCAGGGCTTATTTTTTGCAGGCAAATTGTACTTCCTAATAGCACCATTTAATATATATATCTGTAGATAGATATATCTCTCTCACTCTTGCCCCCGAATCTTGCATTGCGGGACAGCGATCCTCTTCAACATGGCAGTTCTGGTTGCATCTGACTGAGGCATCTGAACAGAACAGGCTTGTAATCAGATAGTATCTCATTGCGGGTCTTAAAGGGACCACCACCACCTCCACCAAATCCAGCTATTTCCATTCTTCATGGAGGTCGATGTCCAGGAAGTCATTATCTGGCCAGTCATCTCTATTGTATTGTATGTTACAGGCTCAGTTTAATGGAGGAGGAGGAAGATGAGGAAGAACTGGTGATAGATGACAGGGAAAGCAGCGTGGCGTCTACAGCAGGAGAGGAGGAGGTAAGGATTAATGGGAAGCTCAGCTCTGTAACCAGGTTTAGTATTTATCTCTGGCCAATGACATCATCACCTTTATTGGTGACATGGCCAGGCTGCAATACCCAGCACAGCCACTAATACAGTGTATGGCGCTGTGCTTGGTATATAGTGAAGGGTCCACAATAATCAATATCCTAGTCCTGGGGTTTAATCTCAATATATCCAACAATCTGTGTGGAGGGAATAAAGTTCCGTAGCAACACCAGAAATGCATGACTGACATAATTTAACTTAATAGGGGTCAGAACTATGATCTCCTGATACAAAGCTCCAAATCCCCTGCTACAATAATATAATAAAATTCTCATTGGCAGTGTTCACCACTAGAGGGAGCGCCCTGCACGAGGATTCATTATTGAGTTCAATGAGAGTTGCAGAAGTCCATGTGCAGTAAACTCCCCCTAGTGGCAGGTGTAGGTCGCCAGTGGGTCATTTTAGGTTCACCTACAGTACATGCCTTTTTCACCACTTTGGCACAAAGACTTATAATGTGTAGTTGCTTGCCCTGTAGGACATCGGTTCAGCCATTTATATTCTCTCCCTGCAGCAGCCGGACCTCTTCGATTCTGCTATTCTGGACAGCGAAGAATGAGACCAGAAGGCGCCATGTGCAGCTGCGTCGTACTGATTCACAGGATGCAGGGCCTGCAGTTCACTCTATTATAAGGATTAAGAGTTTAGTTTTCCTACTTGAAAGTTTGTAGTTTTTGAGTTGAGTTTGGTGGCAGAACATTGTATCTCTGCAGAACATTGCACCGGACTGTTAGAGGAAGGTTTGTTGTGTTTACAGCACTTACATGAAAATACAGACAAAAAGCAGCAGTGTTGTGTAACATTACTATAAGGTATGAGAGTGCCCCCTGTGGTGTCAGTATAGTATGTATCAGAAGGATTGCACTGGGCTAATGGATCAGTAGAGGATAAATAATGTAATGTATGTACACAGTGACTGCACCAGCAGAATAGTGAGTGCAGCTCTGGGGTATAATACAGGATGTAACTCAGGATCAGTACAGGATAAGTAATGTAATGTATGTACACAGTGACTGCACCAGCAGAATAGTGAGCGCAGCTCTGGAGTATAATACAGGATGTAACTCAGGATCAGTACAGGATAAGTAATGTAATGTATGTACACAGTGACTGCACCAGCAGAATAGTGAGCGCAGCTCTGGAGTATAATACAGGATGTAACTCAGGATCAGTGCAGGATAAGTAATGTAATGTATGTACACAGTGACTGTACCAGCAGAATAGTGAGCGCAGCTCTGGAGTATAATACAGGATGTAACTCAGGATCAGTACAGGATAAGTAATGTAATGTATGTACACAGCGACTGCACCAGCAGAATAGTGAGCGCAGCTCTGGAGTATAATACAGGATGTAACTCAGGATCAGTACAGGATAAGTAATGTAATGTATGTACACAGTGACTGTACCAGCAGAATAGTGAGCGCAGCTCTGGAGTATAATACAGGATGTAACAGGATCAGTACAGGATAAGTAATGTAATGTATGTACACAGTGACTGTACCAGCAGAATAGTGAGTGCAGCTCTGGAGTATAATACAGGATGTAACTCAGGATCAGTACAGGATAAGTAATGTAATGTATGTACACAGCGACTGCACCAGCAGAATAGTGAGCGCAGCTCTGGAGTATAATACAGGATGTAACTCAGGATCAGTACAGGATAAGTAATGTAATGTATGTACACAGTGACTGCACCAGCAGAATAGTGAGCGCAGCTCTGGAGTATAATACAGGATGTAACTCAGGATCAGTACAGGATAAGTAATGTAATGTATGTACACAGTGACTGCACCAGCAGAATAGTGAGCGCAGCTCTGGAGTATAATACAGGATGTAACTCAGGATCAGTACAGGATAAGTAATGTAATGTATGTACACAGTGACTGCACCAGCAGAATAGTGAGCGCAGCTCTGGAGTATAATACAGGATGTAACTCAGGATCAGTACAGGATAAGTAATGTAATGTATGTACACAGTGACTGCACCAGCAGAATAGTGAGCGCAGCTCTGGAGTATAATACAGGATGTAACTCAGGATCAGTACAGGATAAGTAATGTAATGTATGTACACAGTGACTGTACCAGCAGAATAGTGAGCGCAGCTCTGGAGTATAATACAGGATATAATGTATGTACACAGTGACTCCACATTCCTGTAGATATGTATTTTTACACTGTACAGTTGTCAGATCTTGCACCAGTATGCGCCTCTGCTGCTCTTCTGGTACATTTACATAGTAGTGGAGGAAAACAAAAATGGTGGTAAGCAGTTACTGTATTTTCAGTGCAATTTATAACATGAAAGCAGTGACTGGTCGCTGTAAACATCTCCTCCTATTCAGTCCATATCAGTTTTGGGCACCAGTGGCCCCTGGGGATGGCACAGTCTTTACATCACCACATAAAGTATACAGGCATAGGTCCACAGCTGTCAGCTAGCCAAGCCGGACACTGTAAGAGTCACTCTGGGTGAGGTATCTGACCCATGTGTGGATTGGGGTCGGCCGTTCACTGCGTAGCCGGAGGAATCTGATCTGTAGCCCCGAGCAGGTGAGAGATGGTACCTGGAAGGAGAGGTTGATAGGAGGGAGATCCAGAACAGAGGGAAGGGAGAGGCATCCAGAGACATCCACCTGGGGAAAGATGAAAATCCTGGTAAGGGTCTTCCCATCTCACAGTGATGGCGTATTGCTTAGGACTGAACAGCCAGTACTCAAACCACTGAAATGGTGACCATATTGTCACCCAGCTTTCCCATCAGTATGATGACATCCCGGATCTTGAGGGTACGTTACCTTGAACAGTGCAGATAGCTGGCTTCCTCCACGGATCCTGGGAATATTCCATGATACAGACTGGGTGTTCAGTGTCAGCTCTGCACTCTGGTCAGGGCTGCTCAGGTCCTGAGAGACGCTGCACAGAAGAGGGTTAGGAGGGGGTCATTCAGCCGTCTATGTGTGCACAAGTCTATACAACTACTATGACCGACCTACCTGGTGGCACCCTTTGGCACAGGTATCTGGACACGAACATTAATAGCCTGGCTGTATGGGGGGAAACATTTACAGGAAGATGATTAGTTCCTTGTAACCTTATAACCAAGCTGAGTGACCACAAATACGGCTACCCCTACAGCTCCTGCAGAGGTCGTCAGCCAGCCTACTCAGACTACTAAATAGCAAATAGACTTAGTTGGGCAGTGATACATTTCTTACTGCTTCATAAAAGAACTGGCCATTCAGGATCTTTGGGAAAGCTGGGTGAAAATCCCTGGAGGAGCTGTACTTGTAACCTATATATTATCTCCAACCTTTCCATATATACGCGACAGAGCTGCACACTCTGACATGAAAAAGTATGTTTCTCAGGGCTGAGCGTACATCCGAGGGTAATCTATTTTCATGGATCCTTCATCGACTCTATTGAGGGATCTGTGGAAACAGCCCGATATATGAGAGGTTCTAGATTTTCTCAGATCGGTCACGCGGAACATTAATAACAGCTGTGTGAATAGACCCATTAGTCTGTGGGGCCGGGTGCTGGCAACTAATACAACGTCGTGTGAATAAGCACTAAATGCCCAACATACAGAAGAATCATTGCATTATCCTGTATCTACCACAAGGGGGAGCTGACTGCATAGAGATTGTTACAGCTTCCATGGAACATAATAGTGACTATAAATCCATATACATTGAGCTCCACCTAGTGGTGGCTGCAGGCAGTTCTATTATTTCCTCTGTAATGGAAGAGAGTTATCAGTTTACCCCTTAGCGCTGTCACTTGAAGCTCCTGGGCCCCAGTGTAGAATCTGTAATGGGGCCCCTACCTATCTTGTGCCATTTAGAATAGTGCTATATTTTATGTGGCAGAGGGACATTTGAGACTCTCTAAGGGTCCAGGGCCTGGTCACTACTGCTGCACCCCCTATAGTCACACCCCAGCTCAGATTGAGCACTGTAGTTATAAAGCTCCACAGTACTCATTTGGCACCAATGTAAAAGGGGACTTCGTAAGTTTTGGTATGTGCCCTATGATGTAGTGATGTATGTAGAGATGTGACCTAATAGCAGCTATATTGATTGTCACCCAGCTTTCCCAGAAGATGATGCCATTCTAGAAGAGGGTGCTTACTGTCACTATTATCTGCTCCTCACCTCTTTGGGCTTAAGTCGCAGCGCAGCTTCAAGTAGATCCGGAGGCGGCTGCAAGAGAAGGATATGATGGAGAGAATGCAGTGCAGGGGTGTCACATGTTATTCATCTCTTGCAATATTTGCTTAGCTACCACTAGTCACCTGGGCTGGGTGACTACTATTGGAATACATGCAGCTACTATAGGCTGTCCTTATATGTCTTACCTGCTGCCGGGGTCTCTCTCCAGGCTGGTGAACAGATGGAAGGGCAGGCTAGTGGGGAGGCTGTCACAGATCTGGTACTGCATCACTGTGAGCTGCAGGAAACACACAAGGCTGTGAGGACTGTCCAGGATTACAAACACTTGGCAGTCTTCGTCCAAAAACATTGCCACACCGGTCCACAGGTTGTATGTGGTATTGCAAGCCAGCTCCATTCCCTTCAATGTAGCTGCAGTACCAGACACAACCCATGCATGAGTCTGGCAAAAAGCAGCCAAGGGATAAGAGTGTAAACAGCTTATCATTGTTAAAGGGGTTCTCCAGGGAGTCTGTACATTTCTTCCAGGGTTTTTAGGCGCCATACCTAGGGGTTCTGACGTGATCTAAACCAGCACCCGGCCCCCAATGTTGCTCTGCCTCCTTTCCTGTGTTCACAGGAAGCCCCAATAGCACAAGCGACTAGCTGTGAATAGGGTACAGGTGCGGTGACTTGGGGTCCTGGTGCTGGTTCCGATCATGTGAGTCAGAACCAACCTGGAAACCCTAGGTACAGTGCCTAAAACCACCACAGGAGGTAAATGTATAAAGACTTTCAGGAGATGATGATCAGATAGGATACTTGTATTCTGTATTTCTCACCTCACCCTGCGGAGGGAGCACTTTCAGGATCCGACTGATCTCAAACTCATCCAGTTTTACCGACTCGTGGAACTGACAGCTGTCCACCCGCACTGCAGAGCCATATCCTGTAGGGGGCAATGTGCATGTGAACATAAGATACTGAATTGTAACTGCACTTTAAGGGATTTCCCCAGTCCTATTTAAAGAGGATTTCCATTTAATGACATTTATCCACAGGAAGATAAATGTCTGATCACTGAGACCCCTAGCAAATATGAGAATAGGGGTCTGAAAGTTCCCCTGAATGCTCCATGGGAATGGGAACGGAGCTGGCCACCACTCCAGATATGTCTATGGAGTTGCAGCATGGCGATCTCCAGCAGTCCCATAGAAGTGAACAGAGCAGTGGCCAAGTGTAAGCACATGGGGTACTCGGGGACCTTGCCGTACCTTGATTTCCAGCCATTACACACTTGTCCTCTCTCTACTGACATGCTTAAAGTCTAAATAGTGTAATGAAAAGTTTTTACAACTTTCTAATATACTTTGTGCTCTATTGTCTCCAAAATCTCAGTTTGCTGTCAGTGAATGGAAACATGTTCAGGGCAGAAAACAAAAACTATATACTGTATTTGTGAGGTCACCTGAGTCCCTCCTGTGGATATAGTCAAGGTAGCTTTCCCCTGTTTGCAATATATAAGGTAACATTTGCAGCAATTGCATATGAAAACTGCAACAAAACAACACAATTTGGTGCAGATTTTGCCAGATTTGCACACTGTTGACTTTCATGGCAGACATAAGAGATGAAGCCCAAAATCAAAATGTCATTCCCTTATGATGCCCCTAGAGGGTAGCAGAAATGTAGAAATGACTTTCCCTTTAAGGGTTAACATATAAACCTATGGCTGCAGTGAGGAAAGGCTCAGCACAGCAAGGACAAGATAGCCATGGTGTGTAATCCACATAGTCACATTCAGTTCATGGGGTGCCATAGGGAGGGCGTTATTTTTAACCCATACACCGTGACACCAAGTATTAGTAAATCTGCCCCAAATCTATCACAGTGGCTGACCATGCTGGGCGATACATTTGGTGCATCTTTAGACACTCTTGGCTAACTCTAGCACACTTTCTAGTGGGTTAACTTTTCACCAAATTCTGGCACATTATCGCTGCACTATTGATGTGTTTTATGCTGAAGTGTCCATGACCGTCACATTCATGGACAGTCCATACACATGCTGTAGAAACCCCCCCTGTAGAGGTTACTGAGGCTTCACGCACATGACCCTAGCTTGTTGTGTATATTATTCCCAATTACAGCTCTGTATTTGCAGATAATATACAGACCCATTCATGTCTGTGGCCCCATACACACATCTGTAGAAAACAGCTGCAAAATATGGAGCGGGTCCTATACCTGTCTATTTTAAGGCTTTGGCCATTCATTCAAGTGTATGGGTCAGTGAAAGACATGAATACCAATCCGTGTGCCATACGTTCTGGTTTTACTGACCCACACACTGCTCATGTGTATGAAGCCTGAATCTGCCGTGTGTGTAGCCATGTGTAGAGTCCATGCCTGCAGTAAGACTTTTAGGAGGAATTTCCGGCACTGACCTCTCAGCTCTGAGCTCCCCACACAGAACTCTTCACTCAGCCCAATTCTTAGCTCTGAAAAGACAAGACAGGAACAACGTGATCCCAAATCATACACTCCACCCGTTCCTATAGACAGGATTTTCTTATTTTCCCACTACATCCATCACAACATCATAGCACGTCAGAACGTAATCTTATACTAGTAACTGACTGCTACAATGTTATAGGTGATCGCTATCCTCATCCTCTCCTCCGCTACCGCACCCCCAATACCCTCATCCTCTCCTCCACCACCGTTCCCCAATACCCTTATCCTCTCCGCCGCCACCACTCCCCAGTACCCTCATCCTCTCCACCGCTCCCCAATACCCTCATCCTCTCCTCCCCCACCGCTCCCCAATACCCTCATCCTCTCCTCCGTCACCGCTCCCCAATACCCTCATCCTCTCCTCTGCCACCGCTCCCCAATGCCCTAATCCTCTCCTCCGCCACCGCTCCCCAATGCCCTAATCCTCTCCTCCGCCACCGCTCCCCAATACCCTCATCCTCTCCACCACCGCTCCCCAATGCCCTAATCGTCTCCCTCCGCCACCACTCCCCAATACCCTCATCCTCTCCTCCACCACCGCTCCCCAATACCCTCATCCTCTCCTCCCCCACCGCTCCCCAATACCCTCATCCTATCCTCCGTCACCGCTCCCCAATACCCTCATCCTCTCCTCCCCCACCGCTCCCCAATACCCTCATCCTCTCCTCCGTCACCGCTCCCCAATACCCTCATCCTCTCCTCTGCCACCGCTCCCCAATGCCCTAATCCTCTCCTCTGCCACCGCTCCCCAATGCCCTAATCCTCTCCTCCGCCACCGCTCCCCAATGCCCTAATCCTCTCCACCACCACTCCCCAATACCCTCATCCTCTCCTCCACCACCGCTCCCCAATACCCTTATCCTCTCCTCCACCACCGCTCCCCAATACCCTTATCCTCTCCTCCACCACCGCTCCCCAATACCCTCATCCTCTCCGCCACCACCGTTCCCCAATACCCTCATCCTCTCCTCCACCACCGCTCCCCGAAACCCTCATCCTCTCCTCCGCCACCGCTCCCCAATACCCTTATCCTCTCCGCCGCCACCGCTCCCCAATACCCTCATCCTCTCCTCCACCACCGCTCCCCAATACCCTCATCCTCTCCTCCACCACCTCTCCCCAATACCCTCATCCTCTCCTCCACCACCTCTCCCCAATACCCTCATCCTCTCCTCCGCCACCGCTCCCTAAATACCCTCATCCTGTCCCCCGCCACCCTCTTCCCTACCTCCCTCTTATCATAAAAGATGCGACCCCCATATTACTATGAACACTTCTGGATTTCCAGATGTTCATTTACATATTGTTGATTGCACCAATTTAATAAAAACAGCAAAAAAATAAATAAACTCCACCTATTCCGATTTTTTTTTTTATTGTCTTTACTGACCTGGACAATTTTGGTAGAAACTTTTCAGTCGCAATTCTCCCTGAACATCGGCTTTTAATAGCGACCCCTGAAAAATAAAAATTTTTGCCATCCATATATTTTGTAAAATCCATACAGTATGTATCCATTCAGACAATGGGTTCTCAAAGAATAGAAAACGGAAGAAGATTCAAAATTTTAGATGCATGCACACACACACATACGTATATGTTGCTGATACATGTTTATCACATCATGGACTACAGGACCATGAAAAAAAATGGATGATATCTGTGTGTCGTTTTTTTGACAGACCCAGAGACATAGAAAGTATAGGAAATGTATTTATTTTATTTATTTTTGGTGAAAAACTGATCAAACATGCACAGCCCTCCATCTGCAAATAACCAGTGTGGGGCGCTGTCTGTGAAAAGTACAGATATCAGCAAAGTGCTGAAGTATGACTACTGCAGTATGACGGCCAGGTCTAGGAAGAGTTCTGGTCGTCCCAAACTTCTTCCATTTAAGGATTATGGAGGCCACTGTGCTCTTAGGAACCTTGAGTGCTGCAGAAATTCTTTTGTAACCTTGGCCAGATCTGTGCCTTGCCACCATTCTGTCCCTGAGCTCCTTGGGCAGTTCCTTTGACCTCCTGATTCTCATTTGCTCTGACATGCCCTGTGAGCTGTGAGGTCTTATATAGACAGGTGTGCGCCTTTCCTAATCAAGTCCAATCAGTTTAATTAAACACAGCTGGACTCCAATGAAGGAGTAGAACCATCTCAAGGAGGATCAGAAGGAAATGGACAGCATGTGAGTTATATATAAGTGTCACAGCAAAGGGTCTGAATACTTATGTCCATGTGATATTTCAGTTTTTCTTTTTTAATAAATTTGCAAAAATATCTACATTTCTGTTTTTTTTTGTGTCAAGATGGGGAGCTGAGTGTACATTAATGAGAAATAATGTCAGAGGAGGAGGAGGATAAAGTGTAATATCACAGAGGAGGAGAATAGCGTGTAATGTCACAGAGGAGGAGGAGGATAGAGTGTAATGTCTCGGAGGAGGAGGATAGAGTGTAATGTCTCGGAGGAGGAGGATAGAGTGTAATGTCACGAAGGAGGAGGAGGATAGAGTGTAATGTCACAGAGTAGGAGGAGGAGGATAGAGTGTAATGTCACAGAGGAGGAGGATAAAGTGTAATGTCACAGAGGAGGAGGAGGATAGAGTGTAATGTCACAGAGGAGGAGGAGGATAGAGTGTAATGTCACAGAGGAGGAGGAGGATAGAGTGTAATGTCACAGAGGAGGAGGACAGAGTGTAATGTCACAGAGGAGGAGGATAGAGTGTAATGTCACGAAGGAGGAGGAGGATAGAGTGTAATGTCACAGAGGAGGAGGAGGATAGAGTGTAATGTCACAGAGGAGGAGGATAGAGTGTAATGTCACAGAGGAGGAGGAGGATAGAGTGTAATGTCACAGAGGAGGAGGATAGAGTGTAATGTCACAGAGGAGGAGGAGGATAGAGTGTAATGTCACAGAGGAGGAGGACAGAGTGTAATGTCACAGTCCAGAGATCTTTCCAGTGGTCTCTTTACCCTATGTGTTTGGGGCATCCTCTACGTCTACAGGAAAGACCATTTCACCATCATCATAGGGATTCTTTACACTAACAGCGGTGAGACTATAAAACTCCCCAGCAATTATTACTTACATTAGCCCCGATCGCCACGGTCATGCGTTCTATGACATCCAGGAAGATCTCGTTTTGATCGCCCTAATGAGGAGAATAGTTTTATTAAATATTTGCCCCTTCTTTGCACACACAAACTAAATTTACAGACAGTACTCACTTGTGGATGACGTGAGGACAGTACAGGCCGACTGGCGGCAGAACTCGGGGCAACTTTACTCTGCTGAGTCTCTGCTCCGAACTGTAGATCATCAAAGTAGGAGAAGACATGTTATCGAGAGATGGCAGTATATCTGTAGTGGTGGTACACGCACAGGAGGGGACGTATATATGGTATATACATGGTCCTTACCAGCCCCACGCTGCTCAGGTCCAGGAGACTAAATGGTTTTGTGACCACTGGATCTGATTGGATGAAATTCTTCAGCACATCGGTGGAGGTTGTTTGGATGAATCCATAGTCCTGCAGAGGGGGAAGTAGATATAGTATATAGCACTCAGGTACACAGTTATCATAATGATAACCCCTCCAGCCCCCGCCTACCAGAACCTCATCCAGCAGCTCATAGATCAGGGCAAAGTTGAGTCGTATGACGGCCTCGCTGAGGTCACCGCAGTAGTCACGGATCAGGGCAGCCAGTCTAGGACGGGAGGAGGAGTGTTAGGAGTTAGGAACTGCGCCATAATCGAGAAGTTTTATGTTTATTATGTAAGCGGTCAGGGGGGTCGCATGCTCAAGTCCCCTACTGAAGTCAGTGTGAAAAATGGTGATCCCAGCCTTCCAGACGTACACTCACCGGTTCAGAAGATCCAGATACATGAACGGAGAATCATCAGGCCGAATGTTTATGACAAAATACAGACCTCGGTGACGGGTGTGAAGGAAGTGGCCGCCGTTGTGTTCCTACAAGACAATAGTGAAGTGACTTTTCAGACGTGTGTGTGAGGAATAACACTATGTCTGGACATTATATGACTTGTACTCGGCATCTTTTACCAGTTTTCCCCACTAAAGACTCTAGCGGAATTTATTAAGACTGGCGAATCTTACTCTAGTCTTAATGGATTACCCGACAGGCCTGTGACTGGAGAATTACTAAGAGGCTCTAATCTCTTACAAATTCTAGCACGTGTAATTGCACCAGATCTCAAATCTACACCAGTCAGGGACTGGTGTAGATTTGTGCTATAGTTAATGATGCATTCATTTTGATAAATGTGGACCTCTGCCTTTAATTCTCTTCCCACCGAACTAGGTGAAGACTAGCTGCTGTACACTGCACACAGAACGTAGAGGAGAATCTGCTCAGAACTCTAGAAGCATTAGCAGGATTTTATAGGACATTATAGAGAAGTACTGACTTGTACTGATGTGAATAAAGCACTTGGGGCGAAATAGAAACTTTGCTCAGCTGCAGCAGCCTGTGTCTCTGCCCTCTTTCTCAGCTCCTGCTCACTCCTCCCCCTTGGTCTCTCCATAGACTTCTATGGACACATGTAATTTGATACTTCAGGGAGCATACAGTCTGTCTTGAGAAGCCAAGATGGTCTCAGCAGAGATTTCACAGTGAGTGAAGAGCTTAGGAGGAAGGGGGAGCCTTAAAATAGCCTGATCAGTGTAGAAAGAAGCATTTTTCTCTGATAAGATGTAAATTTCTTATATTCGTCTGTATTACGTGTGTCCATTACGTCTTGGTGGCCAGTGACCCCCTCGCCCTACAACTGGTTGTAAAGTTAGCCCCCAAAGACCATTACCCAGCTATATTGGTGTTCATTCATCTTTCCCAGATACAGATGAAATTATACATTTTAACATCCTAACAGAGAAGGATGACCCTAACATTCATAGATAAGGAAACATGCAGGAAATATCCACTTCTTACCATGACCACAGGGGCCTGGTCTGATGGCAGAGATGACAGCTTCAGGTAGAGGCCGTCAGCCGCACTGGAGTCTGTGGAGAGGCCGTGATCTGAGACATACATAAGGAAAGCAACAAGAGACATCTCCACTGCTCAACCTGGAATAAAACTCAATATGACAGCCATAGGGGTTCTCACCCAGCTTTCCCAGATAGGAAAAACAGGGACAGGATCGGTAACAGTTTTACAACCACAGTCTGGATTATCAGATGTTGGATTAAAGACATTAAAGCCTATAACGAAACCAGAGAAGGGGACTGACTGGGAACTATATATCTATAGCTGCCAGAGGAGGAAGGAGACTGACAGGGAACTTACTGATGACTTAATATATATGTATACAGGTGCCAGATGGGGAGGAGACTTACTGGGAACCTCAGAGGGTGAAGGAGACTAGGGCTGGGCAATTTATCAAAAAATAACCAAAACCGAACATCAACCATGATAACCGATGTGATTTTGTTCATGTTGGTTATTTTGGTTCGGTTATTATGGTATTCGCGAGGTTCCACCTGATGTTTTGTTGAGACCAAACATGTCTGAATCGGAACTATTATTATACTCTGAGGTCTTTTCAGGCCCCAGAGTATAATGAGCGGAGGCCCAGGGGAGGCGTAAAATATAAAAAAGTGTTACCTCTCCTGGGCTCCGGTGTGACTCCCTGTTCTCTTCTGGTCTTCAGACTGACATCAGGGCCTTCAAGCCTCAGTGGGTCACGTGGCATGGTGACACTTAGACGTAAGCGTCACAACGCCGCGTGACCCAAGTGCTTGTGATTGGGCCTCAGCGGTCCATGATGTCAGGAAGAAAACCCAAAGACAGCAGGGAGTCACGCCGGAGCCCAGGAGAGGTGAGTAACTGTGCAGAGACCCCACAGTATAAAAGCAGTGCCAGTTTGGATCGAATTAAACTGCTGTGCAAACCTTCCCACGCGAATCTTGTGAAATTCGCCCAACACATAATTATACTGTAAAAGGGGCGTGACCTAAATAATTGCCATTAATTGTAATCAAAGTAAAATGCTCGATTAATTGCGATTTTGCTTTAGGCCATAATCGCCCAGGTTATAGTGCAGACTATGTTTATCTCCGCTCATGACCCCGGTGTGTGGGATACAGTCCTTGTGTATGAGGAGGTCGCCCTTGGAGGACAGGATAAAAAGCTGCGAGATCATGACTCCGCTTCAACCCTGTGAAAGAAAAGGACAATGGAGAATTATAGACAGAGGCGCCCCCTGGACAGGTGTCCATGACATGACAAGTGACATTCATTTTAATGGGACGGAGATGTGGCATTGCCAAGTGACCAATGGAAGTGATGTCACTTCCCGAGAAGGAAGCAGCCATGTTTTTGTAGTCCTGTACCACCTCTTTCACTATATTGTTTCAAAAAGTATCTTTTTGGTCCCGCTCCCTACCCGTATCTTATCTTATAAAGGCCTATTCAAGCACATAGGTGCCCCTCCATAGTTTAGTGTCCCATCAAGTACCCCACCATTGTATTCAATGGTATCAGGACACAGATAGACTTTAAATCGCTGCCTGCTGCCCCAAACAGCGAGCAAGTCCTGTACAGAGAACTTTTTCTCGCTGCCACTTTCCGTTTTGAAACGCAGGACATAGTCAATGGGGTGTGCCGGTGTCCATGTGTGCAGGGCCGTTGTTGGGGGGAGCAAACCAGGCAATTGCCCATGGCCCTTGTCTCCAAGGGGGCCCCCGGGATCTGGAGCATCAGGCTTTTGGCCTAATGACTTGAATCCCGGGAGCTCCACAGATGTATCAGTGTGCTGTGCCATGCACGCTGATACAGCTTAATCCTATGACAGAGCAGAGAGCTGAAAAGTCCCTGCTCTGCCATTGAGGACCACCGGTGACACACATGACGTCACGGCGCAGGTGCAGTGATGACATCATAGCATCGCGCCACCTGTGCCACTACTACAGGGAGAGTCCTCGGCTGCTCCGCTCGTCGTGGGAGCGCGGTAAGGTGAGTACAAGATTTATTGTTTTCTGATAAGGGAAAGCGATTATCTGCTAAGGGGGTAAACTATTATTTATAATGGAGGAACCGTTTTATATAAGGAGCGCTATAATAAGAGAGGAATTATATATAAGGGGGCTATTGTAATAGAGGAACTGTTATATATAAAGAGGGCTATTATAAGGGGGGACTGTTATATATAAGGGGGCTCTTATAGGAGATCCCGAGGCAAATGTGAACCTGGCCTAAGAATCCCTCTCTGACAGCCCAATAAGTGGTCAGGTAGGTCTATATGTGCCTAGGTCTATATGTACATGTATATATGGATATGTAAATGTTTAAACATTGACATCCCCGCTGACACTGCAGCCATCTACACAGTCACCTCAGCTCATCACAAAGACTGAAAACCGCGGGAAAAATCTCACTTGTCTCCGCCCCCATTGGCCGTCCCAGCACAAGGGGCGGGCACATAAATTAGCACGTCGGCTACCGATTGGCTAAATGAACTGTCAATCGCCCGAAGAAGGCGGCGCCCGGTGGTTTCCGTCTACACCAAGACGAATCGCTCATTGGCTCCACGCTTGGTCACGTGCCACGCGCTCGGTTGCTATGGGGCGGCGCTCTAAAATCTGCCAACCAACAACCAATCAGAGCGCTGCTTGGGGAGAAAGCCCGCGAAAAAAAAAAGCCCGGGAAAAGAGAGACGGAGCGCGAGTCAGTCAGAGCAGAGAGCGCAGCAGCGGTGTCATCATGCCCCGGGATTACCAGGCCGAGAAGGGTAAGGAGACGGCTGGGGGAGCTGGAGGAGGCTCGGGGTGAGAGGAGGGATGATAACAGCCTGCATCTATAACCCCTCTGGAGTACTATCGGCTCCCGGTGTGCTGGCCCTGCCGCCGTGGTCTGTGTGACTGGAGACCCGCTGAGCTGAGGCCCCGGTGATCTCCGCCGCCTGTTTATCTATATTCTCTATAGACACCTGCAGTTACGGTCCTCCACCAGGAGAGGGCGCTCGCCTGTTTATCCGGCAGTTCGTTGGTCGCTGCGCCCCGTCCCTCTACATCATTAGTCCCTGATACCGAGCCTTCCCCGTACACTGGCCGGCCTAGTGCTCACCCGTCCGGGGCTCCGCTCCTCCACACGGCGGGCTGGGGCAGGCGATGATTCGGTTGCCGGTGCTAGTGCTTCCGTATCCGGGTCACACACGTCATGTGACTGTAGAAGGCGGCAATACGCCGGGGGTCATCATGGCGTCCGCTTCTGGCTTTTACCTCATGGATGCCTATGAAGACAGCAGCCAATCAGAGCACGGCTTTCATTCTGTATCCTGTGCTGGGCAAACGAAAGCTGTAATCTGATTGGCTGCTGTAGTAGATGGCTGTGCTGTCCTCCTGCTGGTTATGGCGCCGCCTTATTGCTATGGACATTGAGGGGAGTACATGAGGAGCTTTTTGTCTACTCGGGGTGTGCTCCTTAGTCGTCATAACATGTCCCTGCTGGTATTCCATGGGATCTGCAGAGTGGTAGTGCACATTTGGCCATTGCTCCAGGCATTTCTATAGCACATAGACACTTACAAATATCCATGTAGTGACCTGACCGCAATAAAGACATCGTAGCTGGGCTTCTAACAAGTCCCTGACCATAGAAAGTCCTGGTTGTATCCATTGGCAACACAAAAGATGTCACCACTAAGATGGTGAGGATATCTTTAAAATTCTGCAAAATCACTTATATTTGCCAAAAAAGTAACTTTTTAATTGTCAACAGCTATAAATATGGTTATGTTCTCTGGTAAATCCCATTTTAAGGGCTGTTGTGGACACTTATCTCCTACACACAGGACAGGATAAGTGTGATCAAGAGGACGGAGTCAAAAGTCCCCTTAAAGCCTCCTTGTGACCAGCACTCCATTCACGTCTATAGACTAATCTCTGGCGCCGCCTGTAGCACCTTGGAAGTGAATAGAGCGCCGATTATGCAAGTGCACTAGAGCTCCATTCACAAGTAGGACTCTTAGCCCCTCGTTCTCTTGATCACTGGTTATCCAGCGACTGGACACTTATCTCCGATCCCATAATGGGGCAACCTCTTTAAAGAGGACCTTTCATGTCCTCGGAGATGTGCTGTATTACATACCACTAGAAAGTAGTGCACTGTTACTTCTGCTGCTGCTGTGTGTCTGGATACTCTTCCATGGGGGGTGGGGGTGTTAATCATCACCCATGCTGATGCTGAGCAGTAAGACCCGCCCTTCTGACAGTGGAGGGATATTGGTGCCAAAATTAACAGCACCAATATCTCCAGCACCAGGGTGCATACCAGTAAAAATGGCAGTGTGTTGAATTTAGGCCACTGTCAGCTTTCTGGTGGTATGGAATACCTTGGATGCCAAAGGATGTGAAAGGTGCACTTCAAAGAGGACCTTTCACGTCCTCATGTATATGCTGTTTTACATACCGCTAGAAAGCCGACAGCACGATGAATTCAACGGCTTTCTCGGTATGTGCCCCGGGGCTGGAGATATTGGGGGTCTTAGTTCCACCGTTCACCGTCAGAAGGGAGTTCCTGACAGTCTAGCTGCGCTGTTGGGAACGCCCCCTCAACAGTACATGGCTATGGGACAAATACAGAGAGAGGGGGCTTTCCTTATAGCCCAGTGATGACTCTGAGCTGTAAGGAACACCCCCCAGTACAGGGCTATGGACAAGTACTATCAGGGTGGCGTTCCTCACAGCGCAGCTAGACTGTCAGGAACGCCCTTCTGACGGTGAACAGTGGAACGAAGATCCCTGATAACTCCAGCCCTGGGGCACATACTGGGAAAGCCGGCAGTGCGCTGAATTCAGCGTGCTGTCGGCTTTCTAGCGGTATGTAAAACCGCATATACATGAGGACGTGAAAGGTCCTCTTTAAGGCATAATAATAATATACGTTTTATTTATATAGCGCCAACATATTCCTGGTTTCTATTGATGGCCTGTCCTTGGAATGGGCCATCAATACTAGATCTGTGGGGGTACTGGGTGTCAGACCGTCACAGATCAGCTGGCTCTTGGTATTGTTTACATCCTGCACTGCTCACTTGCTGTATGATCTGTAGCAGCAGGCTTTGGTACTGCAGCGCCGCCCCATTGAAGTCTGTGGCAGGCCATCAATAGCAGATGTTGATAACCCCTTTAAGCCCATGGTGAATTCTTGGGGTATGTTCACATGTCATAGCCTCTAGTGCAGAGTCCACTGGGGATCTGATCAATGAGGCCCTGGGAGAGCAGGAGCCCAAAAGTCCCTCTGAATGAAGTGCCAGTGCACCATCATAACCAGCACTCCACTACCTTCTATGGGGCTGCAATCAATGGCAGCCTATTAGAAGTGACCGGAGCGCCGGTCAAGCCAGCGTGCTGGTGCTTCATTCAGAGAATGTAAGGGGAACTTTGGGCCTCTCTTCTCCTGATTGCTGGCTGTCCCAAGGGTTAGAAACCTCCTACCCCAATGCAGGTGAGAAAGACGTGTCTGTAACAGTGCAACCACCATCTTGGGTACAGGCTGGCTACAGGGATTGGGGGGTTTATTTCGCCTCTGAATCCATGCCATATTCCACCTCCCATTGTCTTCAACGGGAGGCAGAGATCACAGCAGGACACTGAAATAATGTCTTGCTTGATCTTGTCACGGCCAAATACAACAGCAGAAAATGAAGAGTAGACCATGTAAATCAGTGCGACACCTTGATGGACTTGTCTGTGTGTTCAGAGCGCCCCCTGCCTTTAGGGTATGTTTTGATTATTGCAGCAAAATCAAGTGTCTCAATTTTTTTCCAGAAAAATTCAAGACCTTCCTGCAGGAATTCTACAAGGATGATGAGTTGGGCAAGAAGAACTTCAAATATGGCACCCAGCTGGTGAGTGCTCGTGTACTTAGCCGGGCCTGTGGCTATATTTACAGGAGAGCCCCAATCTAACCTACCTCCTCTCTTCTCTCAGGCTAACATCGCCCACAGAGAACAAGTCTCCCTGTACATTGACCTGGATGACCTTGCAGAAGAAGACCCTGAGCTGGTGGATGCCATTTGTGAGAACACCCGCAGATACACCAACCTGTTTGCTGATGCAGTGCAGGAGCTGCTGCCCCAGTATAAGGAGAAGGAGGTGAGTGCTGAGCCTTGTGAACTCCTACAAGATACATCGGTCTCTAGGCAGTCTCTAATCATGGTCTGTCTCTTCAGGTGGTGAACAAGGACTCCCTAGATGTGTACATAGAGCATCGACTAATGATGGAGCAGAGGGGCCGGGACCCCACCGAGATCCGGGATGTTCACAACCAGTATCCTGCAGAGCTCATGCGCAGATTGTAAGTCATGTCCTACTGCTCCTCCTTGTTGGAGCCCCTTGAAGAAGCTTGTGTGGTCCAGTTATGACTTACGACTTTTCCCTTCCTCTTACAGTGAGCTGTACTTCAAGGCTCCTTCCACCACCAAAGCTCGTGTTATCCGTGATGTGAAGGCAGACTCCATAGGGAAACTTGTAACCGTGCGAGGAATTGTCACCAGGGTCACAGAAGTGAAGCCCATGATGGTGGTAGCAACATACACATGTGACCAGTGCGGGGCAGAGACCTACCAGCCTGTACGTTCTCCACTATGGTTAGGATGAACAGCTCAATCCCTTTATCCTCCATACAATATAACATTGTGTCCTCCCATTACAGATCCAGTCTCCAACATTCATGCCCCTGATAATGTGCCCAAGTAAAGAATGTCAGACCAATCGCTCCGGTGGCCGCCTCTATCTGCAAACCAGAGGCTCCAAGTTCATAAAGTTTCAGGAGCTGAAGATCCAGGAACATGTGAGCATGGATGACAGTGTGCCCTATTACATCAACACTATGGGGCATCAGACTAATGGGGTCTGTTTTTGTAGAGTGACCAAGTCCCTGTGGGTAACATTCCTCGCTGTATGACCGTCTACGTCCGCGGAGAGAACACACGTCTGGTGCAGCCTGGTGACCATGTCGGTATCACCGGCGTGTTTCTGCCCATGCTGAGGACTGGCTTTAGGCAAGTAGTTCAGGTAAGATCATGGCAATTGCTCAGGTTGATTCTCCTAGACATTGTGTACATGGCCCTTATACACCCTCTCCTGCAGGGGCTGCTGTCAGAGACCTATATGGAGGCTCATCGGATGGTGAAGATGAACAAGACTGAAGATGATGAGCTGGGGACAGAAGAGCTGAGCGAGGAGGAGCTGCGGCAGATCACAGGTGAGCAGGGCACAAGAGATGACACCATGGAAGTAGCTGTAATGTTGGGGCTCAGTATTCTAATCCTGTTCTTAAATGGCCACCAAACTTTTCACATGTACTGTTGACTTAGATGGCTTATTAGGCAATAATGCCACTTTCTCCACTTCAGGCTTAATCTACCTTGCTTGTGCTAGACAGCAGCTCAGGTATCAGATCACGCAAGTGTATGGGGAGGGAAGTAGTGAGCAGGGTGAGACACGGCTGCTGCAGCTAATGGGAAGCTTCTATCTCACCCATAGTGCTTTATTCACATCTATACAGGTTACTACTTCTCTATAATGCCCTATAAGATCCTGCTGATGCTTCTGAATGAGGGCTTATGAGCATGATCTTATGTACTGTAGGTCAGACATTAGCAGCTAGTCTACACCCACCAGCTCAGGGAGAACTGACAATTGCCTAAAACCAGTGTGCAGAATACAATCCCTACCAGGGGTAGGCAACCTTTTTTGTTCGTCGTGCTGATTTCAATAAAAAAAAAAAAAATCAAAGTTGAGGTACTCAGAGTGCCGGGCAATAATTGTAAGTCTGACGACCCCTGCTCACGGTGTAATATTCTAACTTTATAATATTACAATTGTCACAATTCACTAGCTATTATACTGTAGGACCTCTTCAGATCCCAGAGTAGTAGAAGTGCAGGGCCAAGAGAGGTGACAAACATAAATAAATAATGTTACTCACTTTTTCCTGCACTCCGCAGCCGCTCTGTGCTCTTCAGGTACTTCTGCCTGTAGTCAGCGACCGCTGATTGGGTCTCAGGGGTCACGTCGCATCATTATGCGTAATGACGTCGGACGTGACCCCTGAGGCCCTGTCAGCGGTCTCTTACGTCAGGCAGAAGTACCCGAAGAGCACAGAGCGGCTGCAGATCCAGGGAAGGTGAGTTAACTTTTTTTTTTTTTTTTGTTCACCTCCCCGGGGCCTCCGCTTATTATACTCGGGGGTCTGAAGACACCCCACAGTATAATAGCAGTTTCGGTCGTGTTTGGTCCGATCGAAACTGCTGGGTGAGGACTAGGGTCGCCGTTCCACGTCAGTAAGCCTCGTGTGCCACTCTTGGCACACGTGCCAGGGGTTGCCAACCCCTGAACTATACAATGGCCAGACGTGGTATTGTGCCTCATGAATGTTCTGTTATTGGGTCATGTACAGTTTGGAGGGTTCTGTAGACTAACAGGACTTCTTATGTCTAGAGGATGACTTCTACGAGAAGCTTGCTGCTTCCATTGCCCCTGAGATCTATGGACATGAGGATGTGAAGAAGGCTCTGCTGCTTCTCCTGGTGGGTGGTGTTGACCACTCGCCCCGGGGCATGAAGATCAGAGGTTGGTGCTTGCACAATATGGCGTTCTGGTAACCTGTTCATTGTCTTGCATTTTATTCACACTGAATATTCCCACAGGTAACATTAACATCTGCCTGATGGGAGATCCAGGAGTGGCCAAATCTCAGCTCCTGTCCTACATCGACCGCCTGGCTCCACGCAGTAAGTACACTTCTGATGGCTTGTTGATCGGGTTGCCCTCCAGTCTGTGTTACATCACCTTTCTCGCCACTCTTAGGTCAGTACACCACAGGACGAGGCTCCTCCGGCGTTGGTCTGACGGCCGCTGTGATGAAGGATCCGGTGACCGGAGAGATGACTCTGGAGGGGGGCGCCCTGGTGCTGGCAGATCAGGGAGTCTGTTGTATTGATGAGTTTGACAAGATGATGGATACTGATCGTACCGCCATCCATGAGGTCATGGAACAGCAAACCATCTCCATTGCCAAGGTAAGAAGTCCCTACACTCAGCACTGGAGTGTGAGCGTCTGTAAGGGAGTGCAGGTATCCTGTCTGTGGCTCAGCATGCTGGGAGTTGTAGTTTTACAACAGTGATGTGATCTTGCACAGCTCAGAGCTGCTCTTAAAACCTGCTTAACTAAATGATTTCTTGTTAGGCTGGGATAATGACTACCCTGAACGCTCGCTGCTCCATCCTCGCTGCTGCTAACCCGGCCTATGGAAGATACAACCCCAAGAAGACGGTGGAGCAGAACATCCAGCTCCCCGCCGCCCTCCTGTCTCGATTTGATCTGCTTTGGCTCATTCAGGACAAGCCGGACAGAGACAATGACCTCAGGTTGGTGTCCCTGTAGTTAGGACCTTCCTCTGTACAGAGGCCTCTGCTGTGTACTTACCTCTGCCTCTCCCGCCAGGCTGGCTCAGCACATCACCTATGTCCACCAGCACAGCAGGCAGCCGCCCTCTCAGTTCCAGGCTCTCGATATGAAGCTCATGAGGTCAGTCCATGTTCACCTTTAGGGTTTCACCCCCTGCAGTTACAATCCGCACCTGCTAAATCCATTTTGGCTTTTCTATAGGCGTTATATCACAATGTGCAAGCGTAAACAGCCCGCCATCCCAGAATCCCTAGCTGACTACCTGACGGCAGCCTACGTGGAGATGAGGAAAGAGGCCCGAACCAACAAAGACACCACCTTCACCTCCGCCAGAACCCTGCTGTCTATCCTGCGGCTCTCCACTTCTCTGGTAAGACGTCTTTGGGGGTTTTGCTGACGTCACACTGGGATTCTTTCTTTTTAGAGCTGCTGCTTTAGTCCACTGAGCTCCAAAGTGCTGTTCGTGCAGGTAGCTGTGTACAGATCCTACTGTAGGGACAGCACTTCCGCCGCTCGCTGTGACCCGACTCTGCGCTGCCACTCCTCCCCAGACTGGCCGATGTTGACAGGCAGAGACAGGAGCAACTGCTGGTGTGTCCTGGGAGCATTGCACTTGTCTCGGTCTGACAGTGTTGGCAAAACGCTCCAAGATGTGACGTCGCCCAGGGCTTGGCTTCAGGTGCTGCCTCCTACTGGCCACATCTGTTCTGCAAATACTTTGCCTTTATCTTCTCCTCCTTTGTGCATTGTCTTGTCTGATGCTCTAGTCACTACCAAAGATGCTTTGTAATGGCACTAACACCTTGTGTAACAGATATCTAGAGGGTTGTTGTGACTATGCCACTTTAGCAGTTCTTGCAAGCCTGAATGACTCTTCCCCCTTAAAGGGGTGGTCCAGGGCTGATGATAACCTCCACTTCCTGTTCTCTGGCCAGTGACATATCCATTGGCCACTTGACCGTGCTGCAGCATTGACAATGGACATGAAATCACTGGCCTGAGGAGAGGGTGGTGGTGGGGGGGGGTGTCATGTAGTCTTGCACCACCCCTTTAAGGGGGGGAAGTCATACAGGCTTGCAAGAACTGCCCGATGACTAAGTCCTTCCTTATATACTGCCCCCTAGGCCCGTCTACGTCTGGAGGATGTTGTAGAGAAGGAAGACGTGAATGAAGCCATGAGGTTAATGGAGATGTCTAAAGACTCCCTGCTGGCAGACAAGGGGCAGACGGCGAGGTAAGTGACGCTGCTCTCCATAGTCTCTCTCCATGTGATAATGGTGGTCTATTATAACCCGTCTGCTCCTCTAGGACCCAGCGGCCTGCTGATGTCATCTTCGCTACAATTCGTGAGATGGTCCCAGAGAAGGGGCCGCGCAGCATCAAGTTCTCTGAGGCGGAGCAGCGCTGCGTGTCTAAGGGCTTCACCCCCGCACAGTTCGAGGCAGCTCTGGAGGAATACGAGGAGCTGAACGTCTGGCTGGTCAACCAGGCCCGGACCAAAATCACCTTTGTGTGATCTGCACCCACCACAGACTAAGAAACTGCTAACCCCGGCCCTATGGGAGCTGCGAGTAACTTCTGGCCCCTCGGATGTTACTGGTGCCATGTTTTAACCCCCCCTTCCCCCATATTTTGAGGAAAGCTTTGTATGTTACAGAAGACTTTGTCCTCTGGATGCCATTTCTCTTCGCTATGGAGGAGATTTCTACAGACCGTGCTCTCTGGACCAGGCTCAATAAAGACTTTTTACTAGGAAAACTGCTTTTTCATTATATACACCGGCCCCGCAATACCCTAAGTGTGAGGGGGTGCCCAGGACTAGAGAAACATGGCCGCCCGGGGACATTACATTGTAGGTTGCGGTTTATCTTCACTGTAATGCATATGGCTAAGCTGCAGTACCAAACACAACCTGCTGGCAGCTGTGGCGCTACATTTTGGAAGAATATGGCCATGTTTTCCTACTCCTGGGCATCCCTTTTAAAAGGGTTTGCACCATTATGAACACATATTGTGTGTCATGTTAAGGAGATAAGCGTCTGCCAGGTTTCCCAGCGAGGAGGGAAAAAGGACCGCAAGTCCTTCTAAAACCTCCTTGTGACGGGAGCCCCATTCACTTCTATGTGGGCGCTGCTAGAGATTAGTCCCTACAGCCCCGGTCACACAAGTACACTGCTGCTCCATTCACAAGGAGGCCTTAGGGCAGTGTTTCCCAACCTTTTCCATAAGACAAAGTTTTTGAGTTTGGGCTTTTTTTTTTTTTTTTTTTTTTAAAAGCAGTTTTTGAATTTACAGCTGTGACATAAACTTGTTCTACTTGCATTGTTCTGTCGCAGTTCTGATGCAATTGTAACTGCCCCATGTGAATGCGCTCTCAAAGGTAGAACATACTAGCACCAACACATACAGAAATTCATTTTACCCTCAAGCTCTTAGTGGCCCCACATGCAGTATGTGCTCCCCAGGGGCCACAGGCAAAACGAATGTTCTACAGTAACCCCCAAGCAACTACTATATAAATAACCACTTTCCCATCCTCGGTCCCCGCAGCTCTGTGATTCTCCTCTGCAGATGGATGCAGCAGACATCACTAGCTGATGCCTGAGTAATAGAGCAGAAAGCTAAAGCCTTCCCGCTGCAGCGTTATATTCAACTACATGGGCAGCCTAAGGATGTAGTTATAAGGGGACGTGCGGCCGTGTCCCCACTGGATTGGTATGGCACTCTTGTTGGGAATTGCTGCTGTAGGGGGATAAGTACCTATAACAGCACAACCCCTTTAAGGTCAGGCCTCTTACTAGTCCCAGAGTCAGTAACTGTCCACCTAATGCTGCCAGATGACATTCCAGTATAAATGACAGCCACACATTTATATACCCTACTATTTCTCGTAGGGGCTGTCACACCACGGCAGGTCCCCCCATAGCTGGTGGATTTGTCCCATTGTCTGTCCAGAGACTTTTAGGGCACTTGATTCCACCATCGGCTCCAGTTTTCCTAGGCCTGAGTCCTGCTGGCCCTCACTATGCTCCATCTAAACTACTTAATCTTATCTGCCAGGATTCACTCGGCATTCAAATGGGGGTCACTGAGTCTATCAATATCAGACGTCAAATAAGTTGACTCAATCAACGCCACCGTATCTGATACTCTGACAAGGCGCGGTCTCCCAGGGTCAATAGATCTACTTCGGTAGAGGCCCCTATTGTGAGGGCTGGCGCTTCCCCCTTTTATCAGTTCCATTCTCTTTAGTAATGTACCCAATTACTATTGTTTAGCATTTTTGCTTTATGTTTGTTCTGTTTACCATTCACTGGCATTAAAGGGGGGTACTCCCAGCTCAAAGATCCTGAATATACTGCTAAATTATGTAAAGTCACAGGTATTCCTAAATACAGTGCTTTAGCAATGCTGCTTTGTCTGCTATATTCGATTATTGTTTCCATGGAGCCAGACCTGTCTGATTAGACAGGACAGATGACATCACTCACTGCTCTCTATGGAGCTGAGTGCTCTCACTTATCTACATTGCTCCCTGTAGGAAAATCAGGTCCGCTAATTGCAGCTTGCTGATAACAGCTCTGTGTCTGTTATATCTCTCTATGTAAGCACACACATAACTGAGTCCATTCTCTCTAGAAGCGTGGTAAGTGTTCTATACAAACCTGTGTAATGTAATAGACATTTACTGTGCATATTATTTGATCTGCATTTGTATTATAATAGTAATCGTAATAAATCTCTTATGGTAAAGGCAAAGTCTATATTGTGATACTTCATAGTGTCCTGTTTGTCAAACACTCAAAGCTGCCGCCTCCTCCCAGCTTGCTGAATAATACAGGAAGTGAGAAGGCGATAGGAAAACCCCTTTAATTGTTAAAAGGATTGAACAGGATCACTCATTTTAGGCAAGGAGGCTGGGGAAGGTGAAAAAACAAAAATCATACTCACCCTTCCTGGTGCTCTGGTGTCTCCCACTGTGGTCTGGTCCCGCTGCTCCCGGGTTCTTGTTTTGATGGAAGTGACCAGCCAATCAGAACAGGGGAGTGACGTGTCCTTATCTTAGGCCACTGATTGGCCTCAGCAGTCACATACAGAGATGACTACTGCCAAAACAAGACCCTGGTGCAGCAGGACCAGACTGCAGTGGGGGACATCAGCGCACTGCAGACAGGCAAGTATGTTTTTTTTCTCACCTTCCCCAGACTTCTTGGCTGTAACAGTTCTCCTGGACATCCCCTTTAATACTCTCTCAGGACACTTCGCTGCTGCTGCTGTTTCACTTCTCTATTGTATTTTTCTGTTTCATTCAATAAATACCTTTTGAAACTAAAGAAAGTGAGATCCTGGACGAAGGGTTAAACCAAATGCAGGGTGACCAATGCACATGCTGCTGGCTCCGCCTCCTCCACCATTACTGTGCGTATAACAGACTACGGCGGGCGCAGGTCACATGACCGTTACAGGCTCTTTATTTCCAATAACATAACACAGAGCTACGGTCACAGTTCTGATCACTAAAGTCCATCTTGTCCAGTAGGGGCGGAGCTTAGAAGAAGAGGCCTCTCATCCGCCGCCCAATCCCCTGCCGGTCGTACAGGATGTTGAATTTGTTGACGAATTGGTTCATGGTGTTGCAGGTCTTGGTGATGGTGCCCAGGTAAGACATCAGGCCCACGTCGTTACATTGCTGCCGCCAGAGAAGAGAGAACATGAGGTTAGACGCCACCTAGTGTCACCATCTTGTCCTATTACTCCTCACAGCTGAAGGTTTGTTACAATTGTATCCAGTCCAGATATTCCTAACGATCAGGGCAGGACAGGGTGTTGTGTTAGCTCACAAAGGATTGTCCAGACCGGATGCAACTGTAACGAACCCCTAGTTGTAAGACGTATCAGCTGTGTACAGGCTTTCTATTCACTGACTGTGAGCAGAAATCCAGATAGAAGGTGATGGTCTGACAGTATACTGGAAAGTTCTAGAAATCACGCTCATGTGACTTGGGCTCACCAGTAGGGGGCGCACAGTTATGGCCTCCATACTTACATCATAGAAATCTGTCTTGAACTTGTCTGTGCTGAGTACGGGGAGGCAGTGGCACAGGGCCGAGGCCTCACGCAGGATTTCATGGTTAAAGGGAACTTCCCCTACAAAAAAAGGGAACAGCTCAGAGGTCAGAAGATTTGCAGACGGAGGGCACAAGCCGGGGCGCGTGGTGGCAGATCGGTGCACTTACCTGACTCTGCCGCCCTCACGTACTCCAGGATGAGTCGGACTCTGCTGTGCAGCATCTTGATGGCGCTGTGCTGAGCGATGAGATGTTCTGCCACTACAACAACAACACATTGATAACATTACTGAGCCATGTAGCAGAGGGGATTACTAAAAAAAAAAAACAAAACAAAAAAAAAAAAACAACTGCAATTTTCACTCTGACCACTAAGCCTAATAATAAACAGACACTTGCCAATTCTGTAGTGGTTTTCTTTGCAGCAGTCACCTCATTTACATCACAGACAGGATTATAATAGAAGATAACACCTCTAACCCATCATGACATCACTACTGACAACAGATGATGTCACGATTTATCTCCTCCCCCTCCCTGCACAGAGTATGTCTAAAATAGACATAGACCAACCCATAGTCTAAAGACCAAACCATAGTCTAAACCATAGACCTCAATGAGTCGGCTCCAGTCTATGGCCATGAATGTGCTGTAAAGCAGATCACTAAATGCTGTTAAGAGCAGAGGAGAAGCTCAGTCAAGATGGCCGCCACTATAATCATGTACAAAAAAAATAGAATAAAAAAAAAAATCATCATAAAATAAAAACAGATTAATAAAACCTAACTGTAATAAATTAAAAATGTCCGACAGTCTTTTTAATCTGATCTCCCGGTCTTCTTCTCGGCCTATAAACCGATGTGATCTTACGCGTCCCCTTGACCTATTGCGTTATGCTGTGACAATCCCAGCTCTGCTACATCACACTGCCACCTCTCACCTGTGGAGTTTTCTCCGCTGCCGGTGGCGGTCATACGAGCCACGTGATCGACTCCGATTCTCTCTGCTTCTTCTGTGGCGAGTGTGTACGGGAGCTCAGCCAACAACATGGTGGCCTGAGGAGGAGGAGGGCGGACAAAAGAGGGGGGGAGGGTCAGCGGGCATAGTCAGGTGACCAGGACCGGCAGGGTCAGTGGGACTTACCTCTCCGTTCACTATGTCAATGACCGATTCGTAGACGCTGACCGGAAGCTGCAGAGGACACAAGAGCGTTATCTACACAGGGCAGGAGGACAAGGGGGCGGGGCTACCGGGGTCAGCAGAGGCTACTCACATCGGTGTGCTTTGTCATAGGGTTCAGCTTCAGGAAGAGCGGCGACTCGATGATCTCACACACCTGGAAGGAGAGGGGAGGAGCTTAGAAGATATGAATATTCATGAGGGATTGAGCAGGTGACCCAGAGACAGCCGTCACAACATCAGGCTGCAACTGCGCCAGCTCTGCTGCATCACACTCAAGTACATTGTGGATTGTGCTGGTGACTCGCCCCCTGCTGGTTCACTGTCTGTACAAGGCATGGTGTAGTGCATTATGGGAGGTCTAGACGAATTGTGAATGCAGCTCTGGATGCGAATGGAGTAGACATAATGATCTAATAGAAATATGAACGCAGCGTTCCCCACAGTATAACACGTGAAGTCATGGCAGAAATGTGAATACAGCTCTGGATGCGATTGGAGTAGATCAGAGGAAGATCTAATAGAATTGTGAATGCAGCTGTGGATGTGACTAGAGCAGAAGAAATGATGTAACAGCAGAAGTGAAAACACAGCTGTGGAAGCGACTGGAGTATAAGACAAGATGAGCAGCAGAAGTATGAATGTGAAGTAAAAACAGTATTGTGAATGCAGCTGTGGGCGTAACTAGAGTATAAAGTATGACGTGACTGCTGAATTGTGACTGTGGATGTGTCCAGAGTATAAGACAGCTCTGGATGTGACTGGAGTACAAGACATTATTTAATAAAGTGCTGGATGCTGTTGTGGAAATGACTAGTAGATGATGTCATAGAAAAAGTGCAGCTGTGGATGTGACTGGAGTAGAATAAATTATATAACAGAATTGAGAATGCAGCTGTGGAAGTGACTGGAGTACAAGAAATGATGCAATAGTGGACTTGTCAGTGGAGCTGTGGATGTGTGTGGAGTATAAGGCCTGATGTAAAAGCAGAATTGTGCCTGCAGCAGTGGATGTGACTGGAGCATAAGACATAATGTAATAACAGAATTGTGCCTGCAGCTCTGGGAGTGACCCTGCACGCAGACTCTCAGTACCTGTTTGTGGACATGAATGTCGGAGGGGTCGGGCGGACCCCCTGTTGTGTACCAGCCCAGGAACTCCATGTCTTTAAACACCTGCTTAACTGCAGAGGAAATCAGAGGAAGATGTCAGTACAGAGGATGTGGGGGAGGGGCCGGGGTATCAGGGTGCAGAAAGGGTTAAACGTTCACGGTGACTCTGGAGAATGGCGCCCTCTGCCGTCTCACATCTGTAACTGCTGAATCCACTGACAGTTTCCACCTGCAGGACACTATATATAAACTACCTGACTGGCAGGTATACTGACTGTTTCCACCTGCAGGCCCCTCCCCCGGGCACTCACACTGCTCCTCCTTGGTGTAGTAGTACTCCTTGTTGATGGTGATCTTGTCGTCGGTGATCTGGGACAGAAGCTCGAAGGAGTTCATCACCTCGATGTTCCTTCCCTCCTGTTTGCCGATGAGCGCTCCGATCACTGCAGGGAGAGAAAGAAGCTGAGCAGAGACCAGCAGGGGGCGGCAGGTATCACGAGGGCACAGCGGGGGGTCTCTTACCCTGGACGGGGCGTCCTTCCTGGGACCTCATTCGGATCCAGTGGTCGGAGATATTTAGGATGACCAGGGGGTGTAGAGCCACAGCCACGCTGCCGGTGACCCCCTGAGCCATGACTGTGGGGAGCACTGCCGGGAGAGAAGGGGAGCGAGAGACGTTAGCTGACCTCACCTATACTCCAGTCACACCCAGAGCTGCGCCTACACTACCGCTTATACTCCAGTCACACCCAGAGCTGCGCCTACACTACTGCTTATACTCCATTCTCATCAAGAGCACCACCTACACTACAGCTTATACTCCAGTCACAACCAAAGCTGCACCTACACTACAGCTTATACTCCAGTCACATCCAGAACTGCACCTACACTACAGCTTATACTCCAGTCACAACCAGAGCTGCACCTACACTACAGCTTATACTCCAGTCACATCCAGAACTGCACCTACACTACAGCTTATACTCCAGTCACATCTACAGCACCGCCTACACTACAGCTTATACTCCAGTCACATCCAGAGCACCACCTACACTACCGCTTATACTCCAGTCACATCCAGAGCTGCACCTACACTACCGCTTATACTCCAGTCACATCCAGAGCTGCACCTACACTACAGCTTATACTCCAGTCACATCCAGAGCTGCACCTACACTACAGCTTATACTCCAGTCACAACCAGAGCTGCACCTACACTACAGCTTATACTCCAATCACAACCAAAGCTGCACCTACACTACAGCTTATACTCCAGTCACATCCAGAACTGCACCTACACTACAGCTTATACTCCAGTCACATCTACAGCACCGCCTACACTACAGCTTATACTCCAGTCACATCCAGAGCTGCACCTACACTACAGCTTATACTCCAGTCACATCCAGAGCACCACCTACACTACCGCTTATACTCCAGTCACATCCAGAGCACCGCCTACACTACCGCTTATACTCCAGTCACATCCAGAGCTGCACCTACACTACAGCTTATACTCCAGTCACAACCAGAGCTGCACCTACACTACAGCTTATTCTCCAGTCACATCCAGAGCTGCACCTACACTACAGCTTATACTCCAGTCACAACCAAAGCTGCACCTACACTACAGCTTATACTCCAGTCACATCCAGAGCTGCACCTACACTACAGCTTATACTCCAGTCACAACCAGAGCTGCACCTACACTACAGCTTATTCTCCAGTCACATCCAGAGCTGCACCTACACTACAGCTTATACTCCAGTCACATCCACAGCACCGCCTACACTACAGCTTATACTCCAGTCACAACCAAAGCTGCACCTACACTACAGCTTATACTCCAGTCACATCCAGAGCACCACCTACACTACAGCTTATACTCCAGTCACACCCAGAGCTGCGCCTACACTACTGCTTATACTCCATTCTCATCAAGAGCACCACCTACACTACAGCTTATACTCCAGTCACAACCAAAGCTGCACCTACACTACAGCTTATACTCCAGTCACATCCAGAACTGCACCTACACTACAGCTTATACTCCAGTCACAACCAGAGCTGCACCTACACTACAGCTTATACTCCAGTCACATCCAGAACTGCACCTACACTACAGCTTATACTCCAGTCACATCTACAGCACCGCCTACACTACAGCTTATACTCCAGTCACATCCAGAGCACCACCTACACTACCGCTTATACTCCAGTCACATCCAGAGCTGCACCTACACTACAGCTTATACTCCAGTCACATCCAGAGCACCACCTACACTACCGCTTATACTCCAGTCACATCCAGAACTGCACCTACACTACAGCTTATACTCCAGTCACATCTACAGCACCGCCTACACTACAGCTTATACTCCAGTCACATCCAGAGCACCACCTACACTACCGCTTATACTCCAGTCACATCCAGAGCTGCACCTACACTACAGCTTATACTCCAGTCACATCCAGAGCTGCACCTACACTACAGCTTATACTCCAGTCACAACCAGAGCTGCACCTACACTACAGCTTATACTCCAATCACAACCAAAGCTGCACCTACACTACAGCTTATACTCCAGTCACATCCAGAACTGCACCTACACTACAGCTTATACTCCAGTCACATCTACAGCACCGCCTACACTACAGCTTATACTCCAGTCACATCCAGAGCTGCACCTACACTACAGCTTATACTCCAGTCACAACCAGAGCTGCACCTACACTACAGCTTATTCTCCAGTCACATCCAGAGCTGCACCTACACTACAGCTTATACTCCAGTCACAACCAAAGCTGCACCTACACTACAGCTTATACTCCAGTCACATCCAGAGCTGCACCTACACTACAGCTTATACTCCAGTCACAACCAGAGCTGCACCTACACTACAGCTTATACTCCAGTCACATCCAGAGCTGCACCTACACTACAGCTTATACTCCAGTCACATCCACAGCACCGCCTACACTACAGCTTATACTCCAGTCACAACCAAAGCTGCACCTACACTACAGCTTATACTCCAGTCACATCCAGAGCACCACCTACACTACAGCTTATACTCCAGTCACATCCAGAGCACCACCTACACTACAGCTTATACTCCAGTCACATCCAGAACTGCACCTACACTACAGCTTATACTCCAGTCACATCCACAGCACCGCCTACACTACAGCTTATACTCCAGTCACATCCAGAGCTGCACCTACACTACAGCTTATACTCCATTCACATCCAGAGCTGCACCTACACTACAGCTTATACTCCAGTCACATCCAGAACTGCACCTACACTACAGCTTATACTCCAGTCACAACCAAAGCTGCACCTACACTACAGCTTATACTCCAGTCACATCCAGAGCACCACCTACACTACAGCTTATACTCCAGTCACATCCAGAGCTGCACCTACACTACAGCTTATACTCCATTCACATCCAGAGCTGCACCTACACTACAGCTTATACTCCAGTCACATCCAGAACTGCACCTACACTACAGCTTATACTCCAGTCACATCCAGAACTGCACCTACACTACAGCTTATACTCCAGTCACATCCAGAGCTGCACCTACACTACAGCTTATACTCCAGTCACAACCAGAGCTGCACCTACACTACAGCTTATACTCCAGTCATATCCAGAGCTGCACCTACACTACAGCTTATACTCCAGTCACATCCACAGCACCGCCTACACTACAGCTTATACTCCAGTCACATCCAGAGCTGCACCTACACCATGGCTCATGCTCCAAACATCTAGAGTTGCACTGAATTCATGGTTAATACTCTGGTCACATCCAGATCTGCATCTATCCTATGGCTTATACTCTGCTGTCAGGTCACGTCTTATACTGCAGTCACATCCAGAGCTGCTTTCACAATTCTGGAGCATGATGCATGCTATAACAGCAGAATTGAGAATGCAGCTCTGTCTTGGAGTACAGTTAAGGCCATGCTGTAATAGGAGAATTGTGAATGCAGCTCTGAGTGTGACTACAGTATAAGACATGATGTAGTAGAATTGTGTATGCAGCTCTGGGTGTGACTACAGTATAAGACGTGATGTAGTAGAATTGTGTATGCAGCTCTGGGTGTGACTACAGTATAAGACGTGATGTAGTAGAATTGTGAATGCAGCTCTGAGTGTGACTACAGTATAAGACATGATGTAGTAGAATTGTGTATGCAGCTCTGGGTGTGACTACAGTATAAGACGTGATGTAGTAGAATTGTGTATGCAGCTCTGGGTGTGACTACAGTATAAGACGTGATTTAGTAGAATTGTGAATACAGCTCTGGGTGTGACTACAGTATAAGACGTGATGTAGTAGAATTGTGAATGCAGCTCTGGGTGTGACTACAGTATAAGACGTGATGTAGTAGAATTGTGTATGCAGCTCTGGGTGTGACTACAGTATAAGACGTGATGTAGTAGAATTGTGTATGCAGCTCTGGGTGTGACTACAGTATAAGACGTGATGTAGTAGAATTGTGAATGCAGCTCTGGGTGTGACTACAGTATAAGACGTGATTTAGTAGAATTGTGAATACAGCTCTGGGTGTGACTACAGTATAAGACGTGATGTAGTAGAATTGTGTATGCAGCTCTGAGTGTGACTACAGTATAAGACGTGATGTAGTAGAATTGTGTATGCAGCTCTGGGTGTGACTACAGTATAAGACGTGATGTAGTAGAATTGTGTATGCAGCTCTGGGTGTGACTACAGTATAAGACGTGATGTAGTAGAATTGTGTATGCAGCTCTGGGTGTGACTACAGTATAAGACGTGATGTAGTAGAATTGTGTATGCAGCTGTGGGTGTGACTACAGTATAAACGTGATGTAGTAGAATTGTGTATGCAGCTCTGGGTGTGACTACAGTATAAGACGTGATGTAGTAGAATTGTGTATGCAGCTCTGGGTGTGACTACAGTATAAGACGTGATGTAGTAGAATTGTGAATGCAGCTCTGGGTGTGACTACAGTATAAGACGTGATGTAGTAGAATTGTGTATGCAGCTCTGGGTGTGACTACAGTATAAGACGTGATGTAGTAGAATTGTGTATGCAGCTCTGGGTGTGACTACAGTATAAGACGTGATGTAGTAGAATTGTGTATGCAGCTCTGGGTGTGACTACAGTATAAGACGTGATGTAGTAGAATTGTGTATGCAGCTCTGGGTGTGACTACAGTATAAGACGTGATGTAGTAGAATTGTGAATGCAGCTCTGGGTGTGACTACAGTATAAGACGTGATTTAGTAGAATTGTGTATGCAGCTCTGAGTGTGACTACAGTATAAGACGTGATGTAGTAGAATTGTGTATGCAGCTCTGGGTGTGACTACAGTATAAGACGTGATGTAGTAGAATTGTGTATGCAGCTCTGGGTGTGACTACAGTATAAGACGTGATGTAGTAGAATTGTGTATGCAACTCTGGGTGTGACTACAGTATAAGACGTGATGTAGTAGAATTGTGAATACAGCTCTGGGTGTGACTACAGTATAAGACGTGATGTAGTAGAATTGTGAATGCAGCTCTGGGTGTGACTACAGTATAAGACGTGATGTAGTAGAATTGTGTATGCAGCTCTGGGTGTGACTACAGTATAAGACGTGATGTAGTAGAATTGTGTATGCAGCTCTGGGTGTGACTACAGTATAAGACGTGATGTAGTAGAATTGTGAATGCAGCTCTGGGTGTGACTACAGTATAAGACGTGATGTAGTAGAATTGTGAATGCAGCTCTGGGTGTGACTACAGTATAAGACGTGATGTAGTAGAATTGTGAATGCAGCTCTGGGTGTGACTACAGTATAAGACGTGATGTAGTAGAATTGTGAATGCAGCTCTGGGTGTGACTACAGTATAAGACGTGATGTAGTAGAATTGTGTATGCAGCTCTGGGTGTGACTACAGTATAAGACGTGATGTAGTAGAATTGTGTATGCAGCTCTGGGTGTGACTACAGTATAAGACGTGATGTAGTAGAATTGTGAATGCAGCTCTGGGTGTGACTACAGTATAAGACGTGATGTAGTAGAATTGTGAATGCAGCTCTGGGTGTGACTACAGTATAAGACGTGATGTAGTAGAATTGTGTATGCAGCTCTGGGTGTGACTACAGTATAAGACGTGATGTAGTAGAATTGTGAATGCAGCTCTGGGTGTGACTACAGTATAAGACGTGATGTAGTAGAATTGTGTATGCAGCTCTGGGTGTGACTACAGTATAAGACGTGATGTAGTAGAATTGTGTATGCAGCTCTGGGTGTGACTACAGTATAAGACGTGATGTAGTAGAATTGTGAATGCAGCTCTGGGTGTGACTACAGTATAAGACGTGATGTAGTAGAATTGTGTATGCAGCTCTGGGTGTGACTACAGTATAAGACGTGATGTAGTAGAATTGTGAATGCAGCTCTGGGTGTGACTACAGTATAAGACGTGATGTAGTAGAATTGTGTATGCAGCTCTGGGTGTGACTACAGTATAAGACGTGATGTAGTAGAATTGTGTATGCAGCTCTGGGTGTGACTACAGTATAAGACGTGATGTAGTAGAATTGTGTATGCAGCTCTGGGTGTGACTACAGTATAAGACGTGATGTAGTAGAATTGTGTATGCAGCTCTGGGTGTGACTACAGTATAAGACGTGATGTAGTAGAATTGTGTATGCAGCTCTGGGTGTGACTACAGTATAAGACGTGATGTAGTAGAATTGTGTATGCAGCTCTGGGTGTGACTACAGTATAAACGTGATGTAGTAGAATTGTGAATACAGCTCTGGGTGTGACTACAGTATAAGACGTGATGTAGTAGAATTGTGTATGCAGCTCTGGGTGTGACTACAGTATAAGACGTGATGTAGTAGAATTGTGTATGCAGCTCTGGGTGTGACTACAGTATAAGACGTGATGTAGTAGAATTGTGTATGCAGCTGTGGGTGTGACTACAGTATAAACGTGATGTAGTAGAATTGTGTATGCAGCTCTGGGTGTGACTACAGTATAAGACGTGATGTAGTAGAATTGTGTATGCAGCTCTGGGTGTGACTACAGTATAAGACGTGATGTAGTAGAATTGTGAATGCAGCTCTGGGTGTGACTACAGTATAAGACGTGATGTAGTAGAATTGTGTATGCAGCTCTGGGTGTGACTACAGTATAAGACGTGATGTAGTAGAATTGTGTATGCAGCTCTGGGTGTGACTACAGTATAAGACGTGATGTAGTAGAATTGTGTATGCAGCTCTGGGTGTGACTACAGTATAAGACGTGATGTAGTAGAATTGTGTATGCAGCTCTGGGTGTGACTACAGTATAAGACGTGATGTAGTAGAATTGTGTATGCAGCTCTGGGTGTGACTACAGTATAAGACGTGATGTAGTAGAATTGTGTATGCAGCTCTGGGTGTGACTACAGTATAAACGTGATGTAGTAGAATTGTGAATACAGCTCTGGGTGTGACTACAGTATAAGACGTGATGTAGTAGAATTGTGTATGCAGCTCTGGGTGTGACTACAGTATAAGACGTGATGTAGTAGAATTGTGTATGCAGCTCTGGGTGTGACTACAGTATAAGACGTGATGTAGTAGAATTGTGTATGCAGCTGTGGGTGTGACTACAGTATAAACGTGATGTAGTAGAATTGTGTATGCAGCTCTGGGTGTGACTACAGTATAAGACGTGATGTAGTAGAATTGTGTATGCAGCTCTGGGTGTGACTACAGTATAAGACGTGATGTAGTAGAATTGTGAATACAGCTCTGGGTGTGAAGTGAAGTACAAAACATCTTGTAACAACAGTCACCTCCAGAGCTGCATGCACAAACAGCCAGAATACTAGACT
The DNA here is from genome assembly GCA_947044405.1 of Leptodactylus fallax. Classification (NCBI taxonomy): domain Eukaryota; kingdom Metazoa; phylum Chordata; class Amphibia; order Anura; family Leptodactylidae; genus Leptodactylus; species Leptodactylus fallax. Next base: position 229,795 of record CAMRHE010000758.1, read on the forward strand.
GAGCTGATCCCACCGGGTTTGGGGTGACCCTGAGGTGGGTCCTGCCTGTAGCAGTCAGTGGGGCAGCCCAGAGGGCCCCAGGACAGGAGGGGCCCCGCTCTAGGTCACCTCAATCTCTTCACTGTATGTGAATAACAGGACAACTCTGGAGTGCAACAGACTGAGCTCTGCTACATCAACACTGCTGATTCAGGTCAGACTAGTCATATGTAGCCGCCATTACTGACATATGACATACTCAGCTCTGCTACACTGGGACATTCATTCTGCTGGCTACAAACTCCACACTGCTGCATCACAACTCCTATAACACACTCAGCTCTGCTACATCCAGACTTGTATCCACACCATGGTTTATACTCCAATCACATCCAGAGCTGCATTTACACCAGGCAGACACCCCACTATGACAGGGGTACAGGGGCGGTGCTGCTCCCCTCAGTGTTGCCTTGGTAACCAGTTTCAGGGTCCCGACCCTCTCATGGTGTGCATTACAGGGCAGTCTATGGCTCTGCAGTAGGCACATAGTATTCTGGGTACCGCAGCCACTACGCTACCATGCAGACAGCTGCAGGGACACAATTACCGCATCACCCTCATAAAAACCGCAATAAAAGCGCTTTAGTCAAACAAAAATAACAAAGCTATGACGTCATTTCCTCTCCACCCCAAACTGACAGGACTATCAGCCAATCAGAGCCCTAGATTCAGGACACGCCCGCCCCCTCCGGCACAGAGCGGTAGGTCTGTCACGCTCAGCGGCCATACTACCTACTGGCCTCGTCTCCTGCGCCGCTTACTCCCGCCCCTGGCTGACCGGTGTTCTACCCCGTCCGCTCCACTAACCGCAGGGATACTCACCAGCGCCGTCCACCTCCATCTGGCTGCCGTTCGAAGCCGCAGCAGACGCCATCTTGCTGCACCCACCTCGCAGCGTCCCTCACCACGGCTGCAGTGAACTAGCACGGCCGGTTACGCATGCGCGGGATAAAAACGAGTTGCGGCTGCGCGGTTTGCGTGCTGTGTGTTCTAAATGTGGCCTGTAGGGGCGCTGTAGTAGTGTCTGTACAGTATGTAGCTGAGAGGACTCATCACAAAAGCAAAGCTACATATAATAGCGCCCCCAATAGGAGGGAAGTATGTCATGCACAGCAGCTCTGATCATTCTTAAGGTCTCAAAGACTGAACTACTGCTGTTTTCACCATCTAATAGATCTGTCCCAGATATCTCCATTGCAGTCTCTGGCCTTACCATATCTCCTAGGCAGTATGCCCGCTGCCTCGGGGTTTTGTTTGACTCAGACCTTTCCTTCACCCCCCATAGCCAATCACTCGCACGCTCTTGTCATCTCCACCTCAAAAACATCTCCAGAATCCGCTCTTTCCTTACCACAGATTCACTAAAGACACTTATTGTTGCCCTGATTCACTCTCGCCTTGACTACTGTAACTCCTTACTAATCCATCTTCCTCTTACTAAACTCTCCCCTCTATAATCTATTCTGAATGTGGCGGCCAGGCTCATCTATCAGTCTAGACGCTACAGCGATGCCTCCGGTCTGTGCCGGTCACTACATTGGCTGCCTATTCAATACAGAATACAATATAAACTTATCCCCCTCATCCACAAGGCTCTCCATAATGCGGCACCTCCCTACATTTCCTCCCTCATCTCTGTCTATCGCCCAACCCGTCCTCTCCGCTCACTCAATGACCTAAGAGTAACATCCTCTATTATCAGAACCTCCCACGCTCGTATACAAGACTTCTCCCGAGTTGCACCACTTCTCTGGAATGCTCTATCCCGGACTATCAGATTAACCCCCAATGTCCACAGCTTCAAACGTAAACTAAAGACACATCTTATCAGACAGGCCTATCATAACTCCTAATGTAAACCCTTCCGTAGTTAGAATCCCTAAAACGTACCCTCCTCTGTTTATGCTTCAACATTACCTCACAGGATATGATGCCGTATCAGACTAACTTTATATGTTCAGGCACCATCTGCATGTTAAAGGACACGACTGGTGACGGCTCATACAGCTTTATATATATGTAATGACAGTAACCTCTATTACAGAATTGTCTGACCATTGTACAAGCAATGCTACCTCCGATGCCGCCCCTGCTACCTCCTGTGTCACCCCCTCTACCTCATAGATTGTAAGCTCTTGCGAGCAGGGCCCTCAGTCCCAGTGTGTGAATTCACTAATAGTGTATCTTTTTTTGTCTGTTCTTGAACCCTACAAATTGTACAGTGCTGCGGAATATGTTGGCGCTATATAAATAAAATGTATTATTATGCTTACTAATACTGATACAGTGTAACAAAGTACAGCTGTGTGAACATGACTATATCCTGTTCTGGAGCTGATTAGCTGGTAATATAGACCCCGGAGACATATTAGGGTTCCATATTGACCACTAGGCCCCAGGCTGGCCAGTAATATATTAACAGATGGGAAATGTAGTAACCAACCAAGATGGCGGACAGTAAGGGGCAGTTTACATGGAGGAAATTTTCCTAGCTAAAAAATTCACCTTCAGGAATTTGAAGTGAATTTTTCCGCTTGTCCAAATTCTGCATCAAAATCCTCATCGTTTGACAATTTTGATAATTGAAGTCATGTAGAGGTGCTAGGAGAAAATCTCAAGGTGGGAATTTATAAAGGTGGACAAGAATCCCATGGCAAAAACGAGACATGGTAAACCAATGATGATATAGGACCGGCTAACAGGGTCAGGGTGATATCAGAGATGGTGAAAGTAACAATTCATATGAGTACAAGTTACTTTCTTGTACATAGGGGGCAGTATTATAGCTGAAATTTGCATTTCCTGGAGTCCGGAGGCAGCACGCTATTGGGATATTTTTCCTCTAGGTACAATTAGAAGAGACAGGTTAACAAGCAATATTAGTTAATTAATCAATTAGGACCCGCCTATAAGAGGCTAAGAGACACCCCAAACTCTTGTATGGTTTGCAGCAATAGAAAAATATTTATTTAGGATGGGAAAGCTGTGCTACCTCTGGACTTTCCTGGTCGTTCGTGGGCAGTATACCATTGGGAGTTAAAAAGCAATGTCACATGGGAGGGGATTCTGTCACCTTCATAAGCACCATTTTGCCAAAGGCCAAATCCTCAGAGGCCATGATATCCAGTCTGTAGTGTTTAATAAACGTAGTAGGAGATGACCATGTTGCCGTTTTACATATTTGATCTAGCAGTACTCTGCCAAATTCCGTCCATAATGCTTAAATGACTCGAGTAGAGTGTGCCCTCAAGGATTCTAGTGAGGGTTGTTCTTAGATATAATAGCAGATTCTAATGGTGTCCTTGATCCACCTTGCTTGTGTTGATTTGCTGGCCTTGTAGCCTTTGGAGCTTCCATGAAACTAAAGAAACAATTATTCTGATCTTCTAAATCAGGGATCCCCAACCACAGGTCCACTGGGCGGCAAGCTGGCCTCGGTAGACGCGGATCCCGGCACATCATGTGGGGCGGTTCGGCGATCTGGCCACAGTCTTGTTGCTCCTAGCCTAGCTAATGGCCCTACAGCGCTGTACACCGAGGTCCCACCAGCACGTCCGATCTACAGCGCTGTTTAGTGTATAACCCTGCCCCCATATGACCAAAGCCCTGCCCCTAAACCACCCACCCCCGCTCCCTGCCCCAATTATAGTAGTCATATTCTTGTACTTAGGAGCAGTATTATAGTAGTTATATTCTTGTACATAGGAGCGGTATTATAGTAGTTATATTCTTGTACATGGGGGCAGTATTATAGTAGTTATATTCTAGTACATAGGAGCAGTGATATAGTAGTTATATTCTTGTACATAGGAGCAGTATTATAGCAGCAATATTCTAGTACATAGGAGCAGTATTATAGTAGTTATATTCTTGCACATAGGAGCAGTGATGTAGTAGTTATATTCTTGTACATAGGAGCAGTATTATAGTAGTTATATTCTTGTACATAGGGGGCAGTATTATAGTAGTTATATTCTTATACGTTGGAGCAGTATTATAGTAGTTATATTCTTGTACATAGGAGCAGTATTATAGTAGTTATATTCTTGTACATAGGAGCAGTTTTATAGTAGCTATATTCTTGTACATAGGAGCAGTATTATAGTAGTTATATTCTTGTACATAGGGAGCAGTATTGTAGTAGTTATATTCTTGTACTTAGGAGCAGTATTATAGTAGTTATATTTTTGTACATAGGAGGCAGTATTATAGTAGTTATATTCTTATACGTTGGAGCAGTATTATAGTAGTTATATTCTTGTACATAGGAGCAGTATTATAGTAGTTATATTCTTGTACATAGGAGCAGTTTTATAGTAGCTATATTCTTGTACATAGGAGCAGTATTATAGTAGTTATATTCTTGTACATAGGGAGCAGTATTGTAGTAGTTATATTCTTGTACTTAGGAGCAGTATTATAGTAGTTATATTTTTGTACATAGGAGGCAGTATTATAGTAGTTATATTCTTGTACATAGGAGCAGTATTATAGTAGTTATATTCTTGTACATAGGAGGTAGTATTATAGTAGTTATATTCTTGTACATAGGAGCAGTATTATAGTAGCTATATTCTTGTACATAGGAGCAGTATTCTAGTAGTTATAATCTTGTACATAGGGAGCAGTATTATAGTAGTTGTATTCTTGTACATAGGGGGCAGTATTATAGTAGTTATATTCTTGTACATAGGAGCAGTATTATAGTAGTTATATTCTTGTACTTAGGAGCAGTATTATAGTAGTTATATTTTTGTACATAGGAGGCAGTATTATAGTAGTTATATTCTTGTACATAGGAGCAGTATTATAGTAGTTATATTCTTGTACATAGGAGGTAGTATTATAGTAGTTATATTCTTGTACATAGGAGCAGTATTATAGTAGCTATATTCTTGTACATAGGAGCAGTATTCTAGTAGTTATAATCTTGTACATAGGGAGCAGTATTATAGTAGTTGTATTCTTGTACATAGGGAGCAGTATTATAGTAGTTATATTCTTGTACATAGGGGGCAGTATTATAGTAGTTATATTCTTGTACATAGGAGGCAGTATTATAGTAGTTATATTCTTGTACATAGGAGGCAGTATTATAGTAGGTATATTCTTGTACATAGGAGGCAGTATTATAGTAGTTATATTCTTGTACATAGGGAGCAGTATTATAGTAGTTATATTGTTGTACATAGGGGGCAGTATTATAGTAGTTATATTCCTGTACATAGGAGCAGTATTATAGTAGTTATATTCTTGTACATAGGGGGCAGTATTATAGTAGTTATATTCTTGTACATCGGAGCAGTATTATAGTAGTTATATTCTTGTACATAGGAGCAGTATTATAGTAGTTATATTCTTGTACATAGGAGCAGTATTATAGTAGTTATATTCTTGTACATAGGAGGTAGTATTATAGTAGTTATATTCTTGTACATAGGAGCAGTATTATAGTAGTTATATTCTTGTACATAGGAGCAGTATTATAGTAGTTATATTCTTGTACATAGGAGCAGTATTATAGTAGTTATATTCTTGTACATAGGAGCAGTATTATAGTAGTTATATTCTTGTACATAGGAGCAGTATTATAGTAGTTATATTCTTGTACATAGGAGCAGTATTATAGTAGTTATATTCTTGTACATAGGAGGCAGTATTATAGTAGTTATATTCCTGTACATAGGAGCAGTATTATAGTAGTTATATTCTTGTACATAGGAGCAGTATTATAGTAGTTATATTCTTGTACATAGGGGGCAGTATTATACTAGTTATATTCTTGTACATACAGTCATGGCCAAAAGTTTTGAGAATGATACAAATATTAATTTTTACAAAGTCTACTGCTTCAGTTTTTCTAATGGCAATTTGCATATACTCCAGAATGTTATAAAGAGTGATCAGCTTAACAGCAATTACTTGCAAAGTCAATATTTGCCTAGAAAATGAACTTTATCCCCCAAAACACATTTCAACATCATTGCAGCCCTGCCTTAAAAGGACCACCTAACATCGTTTCAGTGATTGCTCCATTAACACAGGTGTGGGTGTTGATGAGGACAGGGCTGGAGATCAATCTGTCATGATTAAGTAAGAATGACACCACTGGACACTTTAAAAGGAGGCTGGTGCTTGCCATCATTGTTTCTCTTCTGTTAACCATGGTTATCTCTAAAGAAACACGTGCAGTCATCATTGCACTGCACAAAAATGGCCTAACTGGGAAGAGTATTGCAGCTAGAAAGATTGCACCTCAGTCAACAATCTATCGCATCATCAAGAACTTCAAGGAGAGAGCTTCCATTGGTGCCAAAAAGGCTCCAGGGCACCCAAGAAAGACCAGCAAGCGGCAGGACCGTCTCTTAAAAGTGTTTCAGCTACGGGATCGGGCTACCAGCAGTGCAGAGCTTGCTGAGGAATGGCAGCAGGCAGGTGTGAGTGCATCTGCACGCACTGTGAGGCGCAGACTCTTGGAGCAAGGCCTGGTCTCAAGGAGGGCAGCAAAGAAGCCACTTCTCTACAGAAAAAACATCAGGGACAGACTGATATTCTGCAAAAGGTACAGGGAGTGGACTGCTGAGGACTGGAGTAAAGTTATTTTCTCTGATGAATCCCCTTTTCGATTGTTTGGAACATCTGGAAAACAGCTTATTCGGAGAAGAAGAGGTGAGCGCTACCACCAGTCTTGTCTCATGCCAACTGTAAAGCATCCTGAAACCATTCATGTGTGGGGTTGCTTCTCAGCCAAGGGAATCGGCTCTCTCACAGTCTTGCCTAAAAACACAGCCATGAATAAAGAATGGTACCAGAATGTCCTCCAAGAGCAACTTCTCCCAACCGTCCAAGAGCAGTTTGGCGCTCAACAATGCCTTTTCCAGCATGATGGAGCACCTTGCCATAAAGCAAAGGTGATAACTAAATGGCTCAGGGAACAAAACATAGAGATTTTGGGTCCATGGCCTGGAAACTCCCCAGATCTTAATCCCATTGAGAACTTGTGGTCAATCATCAAGAGACGGGTGGACAAACAAAAACCAACAAATTCAGACAAAATTAAAGCATTGATTCTGCAAGAATGGACTGCTATCAGTCAGGATTTGGTCCAGAAGTTGATTGAGAGCATGCCAGGGAGAATTGCAGAGGTCCTGAAGAAGAAGGGTCAACACTGCAAATATTGACTTGCTGCATTAACTCATTCTAACTGTCAATATAAGCTTCTGTTACTCATAATATGAATGCAATTATATTTCTGTATGTGATAAAAACCTCTGACAAACACACATAAAAACCAGAGGGCAGCAGATCATGTGAAAATAGAATATTTGTGTCATTCTCAAAACTTTTGGCCATGACTGTAGGAGCAGTATTATAGTAGTTATATTCTTGTACATAGGAGCAGTATTATAGTAGTGAAATTCTTGTACATAGGAGCAGTATTATAGTAGTTATATTCTTGTACATAGGAGCAGTATTATAGTAGTTATATTCTTGTACATAGGAGCAGTATTATAGTAGTTATATTCTTGTACATAGGAGCAGTATTATAGTAGTTATATTCTTGTATATAGGAGCAGTATTATAGTAGTTATATTCTTGTACATAGGCGCAGTATTATAGTAGTTATATTCTTGTACATAGGAGGCAGTATTATAGTAGTTATATTCTTGTACATAGGGGGCAGTATTATAGTAGTTATATTCTTGTACATAGGAGGTAGTATTATAGTAGTTATATTCTTGTACATAGGAGCAGTATTATAGTAGTTATATTCTTGTACATAGGAGGCAGTATTATAGTAGTTATATTCCTGTACATAGGAGCAGTATTATAGTAGTTATATTCTTGTACATAGGAGCAGTATTATAGTAGTTATATTCTTGTACATAGGGGGCAGTATTATACTAGTTATATTCTTGTACATAGGAGCAGTATTATAGTAGTTATATTCTTGTACATAGGAGCAGTATTATAGTAGTTATATTCTTGTACATAGGGAGCAGTATTATAGTAGTTATATTCTTGTACATAGGAGGTAGTATTATAGTAGTTATATTCTTGTACATAGGGGGCAGTATTATAGTAGTTATATTCTTGTACATAGGAGGTAGTATTATAGTAGTTATATTCTTGTACATAAGAGCAGTATTATAGTAGTTATATTCTTGTACATAGGAGGCAGTATTATAGTAGTTATATTCCTGTACATAGGAGCAGTATTATAGTAGTTATATTCTTGTACATAGGAGCAGTATTATAGTAGTTATATTCTTGTACATAGGGGGCAGTATTATACTAGTTATATTCTTGTACATAGGAGCAGTATTATAGTAGTTATATTCTTGTACATAGGAGCAGTATTATAGTAGTTATATTCTTGTACATAGGGAGCAGTATTATAGTAGTTATATTCTTGTACATAGGAGGTAGTATTATAGTAGTTATATTCTTGTACATAGGAGCAGTATTATAGTAGTTATATTCTTGTACATAGGAGCAGTATTATAGTAGTTATATTCTTGTACATAGGAGCAGTATTATAGTAGTTATATTCTTGTACATAGGAGCAGTATTATAGTAGTTATATTCTTGTACATAGGAGCAGTATTATAGTAGTTATATTCTTGTACATAGGAGCAGTATTATAGTAGTTATATTCTTGTACATAGGAGCAGTATTATAGTAGTTATATTCTTGTACATAGGAGCAGTATTATAGTAGTTATATTCTTGTACATAGGAGCAGTATTATAGTAGTTATATTCTTGTACATAGGGAGCAGTATTATAGTAGTTATATTCTTGTACATAGGAGGTAGTATTATAGTAGTTATATTCTTGTACATAGGAGCAGTATTATAGTAGTTATATTCTTGTACATAGGAGCAGTATTATAGTAGTTATATTCTTGTACATAGGAGCAGTATTATAGTAGTTATATTCTTGTACATAGGAGCAGTATTATAGTAGTTATATTCTTGTACATAGGAGCAGTATTATAGTAGTTATATTCTTGTACATAGGAGCAGTATTATAGTAGTTATATTCTTGTACATAGGAGCAGTATTATAGTAGTTATATTCTTGTACATAGGCGCAGTATTATAGTAGTTATATTCTTGTACATAGGGGGCAGTATTATAGTAGTTATATTCTTGTACATAGGAGGTAGTATTATAGTAGTTATATTCTTGTACATAGGAGCAGTAGTATAGTAGTTATATTCTGGTACATAGGAAGTAGTATTATAGTAGTTATATTCTTGTACATAGGAGCAGTATTATAGTAGTTATATTCTTGTACATAGGAGCAGTATTATAGTAGTTATATTCTTGTTCATAGGGGGCAGTATTATACTAGTTATATTCTTGTACATAGGAGCAGTATTATAGTAGTTATATTCTTGTACATAGGAGCAGTATTATAGTAGTGAAATTCTTGTACATAGGAGCAGTATTATAGTAGTTATATTATTGTACATAGGGAGCAGTATTATAGTAGTTATATTCTTGTACATAGGAGGTAGTATTATAGTAGTTATATTCTTGTACATAGGAGCAGTATTATAGTAGTTATATTGTACATAGGAGCAGTATTATAGTAGTTATATTCTTGTACATAGGAGCAGTATTATAGTAGTTATATTCTTGTACATAGGAGCAGTATTATAGTAGTTATATTCTTGTACATAGGAGCAGTATTATAGTAGTTATATTCTTGTACATAGGAGCAGTATTATAGTAGTTATATTCTTGTACATAGGAGCAGTATTATAGTAGTTATATTCTTGTACATAGGAGCAGTATTATAGTAGTTATATTCTTGTACATAGGGAGCAGTATTATAGTAGTTATATTCTTGTACATAGGAGGTAGTATTATAGTAGTTATATTCTTGTACATAGGAGCAGTATTATAGTAGTTATATTCTTGTACATAGGAGCAGTATTATAGTAGTTATATTCTTGTACATAGGAGCAGTATTATAGTAGTTATATTCTTGTACATAGGAGCAGTATTATAGTAGTTATATTCTTGTACATAGGAGCAGTATTATAGTAGTTATATTCTTGTACATAGGAGCAGTATTATAGTAGTTATATTCTTGTACATAGGAGCAGTATTATAGTAGTTATATTCTTGTACATAGGAGCAGTATTATAGTAGTTATATTCTTGTACATAGGAGCAGTATTATAGTAGTTATATTCTTGTACATAGGCGCAGTATTATAGTAGTTATATTCTTGTACATAGGGGGCAGTATTATAGTAGTTATATTCTTGTACATAGGAGGTAGTATTATAGTAGTTATATTCTTGTACATAGGAGCAGTAGTATAGTAGTTATATTCTGGTACATAGGAAGTAGTATTATAGTAGTTATATTCTTGTACATAGGAGCAGTATTATAGTAGTTATATTCTTGTACATAGGAGCAGTATTATAGTAGTTATATTCTTGTTCATAGGGGGCAGTATTATACTAGTTATATTCTTGTACATAGGAGCAGTATTATAGTAGTTATATTCTTGTACATAGGAGCAGTATTATAGTAGTGAAATTCTTGTACATAGGAGCAGTATTATAGTAGTTATATTATTGTACATAGGGAGCAGTATTATAGTAGTTATATTCTTGTACATAGGAGGTAGTATTATAGTAGTTATATTCTTGTACATAGGAGCAGTATTATAGTAGTTATATTGTACATAGGAGCAGTATTATAGTAGTTATATTCTTGTACATAGGAGCAGTATTATAGTAGTTATATTCTTGTACATAGGAGCAGTATTATAGTAGTTATATTCTTGTACATAGGAGCAGTATTATAGTAGTTATATTCTTGTACATAGGAGCAGTATTATAGTAGTTATATTCTTGTACATAGGAGCAGTATTATAGTAGTTATATTCTTGTACATAGGAGCAGTATTATAGTAGTTATATTCTTGTACATAGGGAGCAGTATTATAGTAGTTATATTCTTGTACATAGGAGGTAGTATTATAGTAGTTATATTCTTGTACATAGGAGCAGTATTATAGTAGTTATATTCTTGTACATAGGAGCAGTATTATAGTAGTTATATTCTTGTACATAGGAGCAGTATTATAGTAGTTATATTCTTGTACATAGGAGCAGTATTATAGTAGTTATATTCTTGTACATAGGAGCAGTATTATAGTAGTTATATTCTTGTACATAGGAGCAGTATTATAGTAGTTATATTCTTGTACATAGGAGCAGTATTATAGTAGTTATATTCTTGTACATAGGCGCAGTATTATAGTAGTTATTTCTTGTACATAGGGGGCAGTATTATAGTAGTTATATTCTTGTACATAGGAGGTAGTATTATAGTAGTTATATTCTTGTACATAGGAGCAGTAGTATAGTAGTTATATTCTGGTACATAGGAAGTAGTATTATAGTAGTTATATTCTTGTACATAGGAGCAGTATTATAGTAGTTATATTCTTGTACATAGGAGCAGTATTATAGTAGTTATATTCTTGTTCATAGGGGGCAGTATTATACTAGTTATATTCTTGTACATAGGAGCAGTATTATAGTAGTTATATTCTTGTACATAGGAGCAGTATTATAGTAGTGAAATTCTTGTACATAGGAGCAGTATTATAGTAGTTATATTCTTGTACATAGGGAGCAGTATTATAGTAGTTATATTCTTGTACATAGGAGGTAGTATTATAGTAGTTATATTCTTGTACATAGGAGCAGTATTATAGTAGTTATATTCTTGTACATAGGAGCAGTATTATAGTAGTTATATTCTTGTACATAGGAGCAGTATTATAGTAGTTATATTCTTGTACATAGGAGCAGTATTATAGTAGTTATATTCTTGTACATAGGAGCAGTATTATAGTAGTTATATTCTTGTACATAGGAGCAGTATTATAGTAGTTATATTCTTGTACATAGGAGCAGTATTATAGTAGTTATATTCTTGTACATAGGAGCAGTATTATAGTAGTTATATTCTTGTACATAGGAGCAGTATTATAGTAGTTATATTCTTGTATATAGGAGCAGTATTATAGTAGTTATATTCTTGTACATAGGCGCAGTATTATAGTAGTTATATTCTTGTACATAGGAGGCAGTATTATAGTAGTTATATTCTTGTACATAGGGGGCAGTATTATAGTAGTTATATTCTTGTACATAGGAGGTAGTATTATAGTAGTTATATTCTTGTACATAGGAGCAGTAGTATAGTAGTTATATTCTGGTACATAGGAAGTAGTATTATAGTAGTTATATTCTTGTACATAGGAGCAGTATTATAGTAGTTATATTCTTGTACATAGGGGCAGTATTATAGTAGTTATATTCTTGTACATAGGAGTAATATTATAGTAGTTATATTCTTGTACATAGGAGCAGTATTATAGTAGTTATATTCTTGTACATAGGCGCAGTATTATAGTAGTTATATTCTTGTACATAGGAGGCAGTATTATAGTAGTTATATTCTTGTACATAGGGGGCAGTATTATAGTAGTTATATTCTTGTACATAGGAGCAGTATTATAGTAGTTATATTCTTGTACATAGGAGCAGTAGTATAGTAGTTATATTCTGGTACATAGGAAGTAGTATTATAGTAGTTATATTCTTGTACATAGGAGCAGTATTATAGTAGTTATATTCTTGTACATAGGAGATAGTATTATAGTAGTTATATTCTTGTACATAGGAGCAGTATTATAGTAGTTACTGTATATGTACGTAGGTTACATGTACGTAGGTTAATCATTGATGCTTCTCATCCTTCCTGTTTTTGGCATGACTACATATTTCACCATCAATATCCTGTATTAAAAACAGAAGCAGAATAATTGAGAGACAATTCTTAATACATGTCTTTAGTATAGGTAGATTAGACTTGGGTCATCCCCATATACACTACTACTCTACTTTGTCCTTTATGAGCTATGGTATAGCAGGGATCTAGCTTTATTTTTTGTTATTTAGTTCCTACGAGGTATTTCACCATCCTTGAATTGCCGCTGTAGTGACTATGTTCATATGAAGACATATTTGCCCAATTGCTTCTTCTTGGTAACATCCCCATCCCATGAAAACATATTGAAGATGTGGTTTTAAGACATAGTGATGCAGTGTTACGATGTCATGTAGGTTTCCTTTCTCTCTAGATCTTTCACTATCTACAGATCTATTATATATCTTGCTGTCCTTGTGCTCTATACTCTGATTTCGAGGCATACTGTAAGTCTTCGCACAGCATTCTCACCGCAGATTTTCTTACTACAAATCTCTATCTTAGGATCTCATGTTCAAATATACAAGAACAAAGTTTCCACACGTCTCAACTTAATTCCTGTTGACTAAATGGTGGGAAGACAACAAATGTAAGCAATTATGTGTCACAAGTATTGTCTAAATAAGTTAAATCATAATCATTTCTCTAGTCACATCCAAAGCTGCATTCAAAATCATATCATTTAGATAGAAAGAGACTGGGGTTCAGTTATACAATTTTCAGAAGACTGGAATTGTGGATGCAGCTCTGGCAGTAACTTTATATCAAGTATATGTTGTTCAGCTCTGGAGTTTTGCTTTAGGCTTAGAGCTAAATAGTTATCTACTTTCTTAAGGAGTTTGTTGTGTTCCTTTATGGGTATTATGTAATAATGTGGGCAAACATGTCACATAAAGCAGAAGTTTTGTGGTTAGAGGCAGTGTTATTTCTCTTCACCCATTATATTTACTATATTTAAAATTATTTACTTCTTTTTTTCTCAATATTTGGTCAGAAAACATGCAAAAACATTCATGTTTAATCACAAAAGTAAAGTAGACTCTAAGATAAGGAGTCAGGAAGCTATATTTTTGGCATAAGGGGTTGGTGAAGACCCCATTGCGGTTCCTGACATTTTGTAATAGACAAAATTTTAATTGGTTGCTAAATATAAAGTTACTGTGGTGGTGCTAGGATCGACTCAATATTCACAAAGGGCAGAAAGGTTTACCTTAGAAGTTAAAACATAACCAACACATATAAGTACACCTACACTGTGGGATTTCTGAGTTAAAAAATTGGTCATGGTACACGGATGACTGTTATTTTCCAACCCACACTGATTCAAGGTAACAGTGTACTGAATAGAGGGCAAACAGATGAGACACAGGCACATAGTGTCCTTGTAAAGGGGGCTGCTTCATGCTCATATATTATTATTATTATGTTGCTCCAGGTATACTATATATTGACATAATGAAATAGTGGTTGGTAATGGCGACCTTGTAATGGAACATCCTGTTTTTTAAACAAGTCACGCTGCCGCCTCTACTCATGCACATCAGTTTAGGCTTTGTCTCCACATTAAAATCACTCTGACGCCGACATCAGAATGAGTGGAAATACATTACCATGGGGACCTACAGACATGTTCTGGTATTGCTAATTTAGCAGTTTGTCAATGTACACTACCGTTCAAAAGTTTAGGGTCACTTAGAAATTTCCTTATTTTTGATAGAAAGCACAGTTTTTTTCAATGAAGATAACATTAAATGAATCAGAAATACACTCTATATCAGGGGTAGGCAACCTTTTTTGTTCGGCGTGCCGATTTCGATTAAAAAAATCAAAGTTGAGGTACTCGGAGTGCCGGTCAATAATTGTAAGTGTGACGACACCTGCACACGGTATTATGTCACATAGCGGCCCCTGCACACGGTATTATGTCACATAGCGGCCCCTGCACACGGTATTATGTCACATAGCGGCCCCTGCACACGGTATTATGTCCCATAGTGGCCCCTGCACACGGTATTATGTCACATAGCGGCCCCTGCACACGGTATTATGTCACATAGCGGCCCCTGCACACGGTATTATGTCACATAGCGGCCCCTGCACACGGTATTATGTCCCATAGCGGCCCCTGCACACGGTATTATGGTGATAATACTAGTGATAATTGCTATTACTATTATTTTAGCGTGTAACAGATATCACTAGAGAGGCTGCGGCGTATTTTACTCTATAAAGGTCAGGTATGGACAGGACAGAGACAGTGAAAAAATGTAAACTTTATTGGTGACTTTGTGCATGTGTTGTGTAAGTGTTTGGTGCGACACTGGACGATGGTAAATGTCTGGCTCACAGCGCCAATAACTTCCTGGTTATGTGATTAGGCTCAGAGGGGTATTACATTATCCCTCTATGTGACTATCAGAGAGCAAAAGTACAGTATGCTCTCTGATTGATAGGAGAGGGGATAACATGGACAGAAGTCCCTGCTACCCCCCCCCCCCGTCATCTGCAGCTTATGCACAGACAATGAGGAGTTATCATTGTCTCTGCAGCTCCCTCCTCCCCCTCCTTCCTGCTCTAAGGCAGGAGGGGGGTGACACTTTTAGAGCCCCATTTCTAAGGATCTATTAGGGCCACAAAGATGCAACTGGATTCATTTTAAAGATGAGAATCACATCTTTAAAACAATACCAAGATCTCCATGATTGACCTTACACATTCAGAGCGATTCACTGTTAAAACGATGTCGGGAATTGAGCTCGGCATTGGGATTTCAATGCCGAACATCGTTTTCACCAGCGAATCGCTCTGAATGTGTAAGGTCAATCATGGAGATCTTGGTATCGTTTTAAAGATGAGATTCTCATCTTTAAAATGAATCCAAGTGTTTCTTTATATCTTTAACTAATCCTGAGCAATTCACTCAGGTACAGTAGTCAAACTGCTGGCTGAGGACTCCGCTGCCGTGCCAGGAAATAAGCCTCGCTTGCCACTATGGGCATGCGTGCCAGGGGTTGCCGACCCCTGCTCTATACATTGTTAATGTGGTAAATGACTATTCTAGCTGCAAACGTCTGTTTTTTAATGCAATATCTACATAGGAGTATAGAGGCCATTTCCAGCAACCATCACTCCAGTGTTCTAATGGTACATTGTGTTTTCTAACTGTGTAAGAAGGCTAATGGATGTTTAGAAAACCCTTGTGCAAGTATGTTAGCACAGCTGAAAACAGTTTTGCTGGTTAGAGAAGCTATAAAACTGACCTTCCTTTGAGCTAGTTGAGAATCCGGAGCATTACATTTGTTGGTTCGATTAAACTCTGACAATGGCCAGAAAAAGAGAACTTTCATTTGAAACTCGACAGTCTATTCTTGTTCTTAGAAATGAAGGCTATTCCATGCGAGAAATTGCCAAGAAACTGAAGATTTCCTACAACGGTGTGTACTACTCCCTTCAGAGGACAGCACAAACAGGCTCTAACCAGAGTAGAAAGAGAAGTGGGAGGCCGCGCTGCACAACTGAGCAACAAGACAAGTACATTAGAGTCTCTAGTCTGAGAAATCGACGCCTCACAGGTCCTCAACTGGCAGCTTCATTAAATAGTACCTGCAAAACGCCAGTGTCATCGTCTACAATGAAGAGGCGACTCAGGGATGCTGGCCTTCAGGGCAGAGTGGCCGAGAAAAAGCCATATCTGAGACTGGCTAATAAAAGGAAAAGATTAATATGGGCAAAAGAACACAGACATTGGACAGAGGAAGATTGGAAAAAAGTGTTATGGACAGAAGAATCGAAGTTTGAGGTGTTTGGATCACACAGAAGAACATTTGTGAGACACAGAACAACTGAAAAGATGCTGGAAGACGCCTGATGCCATCTGTCAAGCATGGTGGAGGGAATGGGATGGTCTGGGGTTGCTTTGGTGCTGGTAAAGTGGGAGATTTGTACAAGGTAAAAGGGATTTTGAATAAGGAAGGCTATCACTCCATTTTGCAACGCCATGCCATACCCTGTGGACAGCGCTTGATTGGAGCCAATTTCATCCTACAACAGGACAATGACCCAAAGCACCTCCAAATTATGCAAGAACTATTTAGGGAAGAAGCCGCAGCTGGTATTCTATCTGTAATGGAGTGGCCAGCGCAGTCACCAGATCTCAACCCCATTGAGCTGTTGTGGGAGCAGCTTGACCGTATGGTACGCAAAAAGTGCCCATCAAGCCAATCCAACTTGTGGGAGCGGCTTCTGGAAGCATGGCGGGAAATGTCTCCAGATTACCTCAGCAAATTAACAGCTAGAATGCCAAAGGTCTGCAATGCTGGAATTGCTGCAAATGGAGCATTCTTTGACAAAAGCAAAGTTTGAAGGAAAAAATTATTATTTCAAATAAAAATCATTATTTCTGACCTTGTCAATGTCTTGACTATATTTTCTATTCATTTTGCAACTCATTTGATAAATAAAAAAGTGTGAGTTTTCATGGAAAACACAAAATTGTCTGGGTGACCCCAAACTTTTGAACGGTAGTGTAGATAGTGGAACCGCATGACCATTTGCTCAGTTAATATAGTCTGCGTTAAAGGGTTTGTGCAGGACTTCAAAAACATGGCTGCTTTCTTCTATTCAGGAAGTGACATCATGTCCTTTAACATGTTAACTAGTGGCTGAACTTTTAAAAATTTTTGTGATTTGTATGTGATCACAAGCCACAAAGTTGCCACACTGAAACGTGCCCTTCGGTTTTCTGGACAGTCAGTTATCAGAGGTGGTATAACATAGCTGTTTACTGGACATTCTTTAAAACTTCTAACCCTACAATAAGTGATCCATGGTTTTGGACCAAGTACCTTTTTCAAAGCTTCATCCCCAAAGAGAAGCCTTCAGTGTCTCTCCAGAATGTGCCTAATTTCAAGATAACTATTAACTCTGTATCGTAACCACATCATTATCTCACACTATCATGAATCCCACATTGAAGGTCTTCTGTTTGTTGATCTTATTACTATCAGTAAGTTCTAGTAGAGCAAAAGATTAGGTATTCAGTGGCAGACATTGGGTAATAAACTATTGTAGTTCCTCACATTTTTAGTAGATCTGGTCTTTAATGGCAGGCATTGGTTATGACCCCATTGCGGTTCCTCATTTCCCCATTGCGGTTCCTACTAGAACATGGGATCAGGTCTTCAGTGGAAGGTGTTGGTTAAAACCCCATTGCGGTTCCTCATTTGTACTAGAACAAGAGATCAGGTCTTCAGTGGCAAGCATTGGTTAATAGTTTATCACATTTCTAATAGAGCATACCTTACACTTGTAAGCAATTTGTAAACTGTAAATATGGTACTTTCCAGATTTTCTTATCTGCTAGTAATCACCAAGGCGCTTGAGAATCAGACTCATGTTAATATGAAGTTGTGTGGTGGATAAGTTTTTATATTACCTACTGATAAATTCTGATAAAGTATTGTGCTGGCAGGTTATTAGGAGAAGACAACCACATGCATACTAATAGCTGGTCCCGGGGAGGACTTAAGCACCGGACAGTTGAGGAGTCTACAGGGTCCCTTCCACGCTATATGGATAGCAAGCAATTACTTGAATGTCATAGTTTGGTAATAAAATTAATAAAAACAGAACCTAGAATGCCCATAATAGACTTCTGTTTCCTCCTTGGGCACACACATTGTCAACCCAAGTCACCTTAGAGACCGACCACTCTAAAAAGAAATTCAATACTTAGGCCCTATAGGTAATCTGGATATTCTTCCTTTGCAGTTTCTACTCTGAATCCAAAAATCTAAACCCTTACTCCTTTCTTTTTTAGCTTTCTGAATCCTCTGCTGTGTACCTGCTGCCAGCTGGTGACTTCATAGAGGAAGGGGGAAGGTTGGTCTTGTGTATGTTACCTCTATGCAGTGGTTAGTACCTACTAAAAGTGGTCCAAGAAGGACATCCAGTGAACTTCAGCAGTCACGAGGCTCCAAAGCTCATTGATGAATATGGGGAGCACCTAATGCAATCCCACAGAAGAGCTACTGTAGCACAAATTGCTGAAGTTCCTGCTGGCTATGATAGAAAGGTGTCAGTACACACAGGGCATCACCTCTTGTGTATGGGACTGTGCTGCCGCAGATCATTGCCTATGGGGATCAGATCGCTGTCCATCATCGAAAATGCATACAACAGGGTCATGGAGCATTGGAAGAAGGTCCCTGGTCTGATGAATGACATATTACATCAATTGGTTTACCAGATGCATGTGTGTCACAACAGGGCACTATGGGAAGAAGACAAGGCGGTAAAGAAAGTGTGGTGCTATGGGCAACGTTCTGCTGGAAATCTTGGGTCCTGGTATTCTTCAGGATGTTACTGTAACATGTATCACCTACATAAACCTTGTACAGACCAAGTATTTTCGCTAATAGTAGTGGCCTCTTTCAGCAGGATGATGCCTCTTGCCAAACTGCAAAAATTGAACATGAATGGTCTGAGGAACATGACAAAGAGATGAAGGAGATGACTTGGCTTCAAATCTCACTCAGAGCGATCATCTGAGGGATCTGCTGGAGAAACAAGTCTAATCTATGATGGCCACATGATGGTATAATAGGTATCATACTGGATTTATAGGATCTGCTGCTAATGTCTTGGCGCCAGATACCACAGGAACCTTCAGAGCTCTTGTGGAGTCCATAAGACCAGTGTTGGGGAATCTACACAATACTAGGTTTAAAGTTCTGTTGTGTGTATCTTGTGATCATATATGTTTGTTTGTATATTTTTATCTATATATATATGTAATGTTGCTATAGACCGTGCATGGTTTGTGTCTATTTTTGTTCTGTTTTGTATTTGCATTCACGATTCAGCTGATGGGAAGGTGCTTTTTCCTTCCTATTTATCAAATTTTGAAATCTTCTCAGTCCGGTGATAAATAACAGCCCATAGCTTCCTCCTTACATATAAAACCACAGGATGCATCACTTCAGTCAGCGTTTCTGCAGTCAGTGAGGTGTCACCGAGCCTCGTTCTTCTCTTACTTTTTTGAGAGATCATGAAAATATGTCTTTTCCGACATAGGGTTGTATGCGTCTTTAAGAGCTGCTAAAAGTGGCAGAGCTTCGACAACCAAGTATTCTGAGACCAAAAAATGTTTTTTTTTTCAGTAACCTTCAATAGTGAAATAATATGTGATTATATTGCTTTAGGATAGACCATCAACATATGATTGTAGGAACCTTCTACGACCTCCACCAGTAACTAGAGAAAAGGGCTACATTTGCCGTGACCCCTTTACTATGGCCACACTGCGGTGAAGAGATCCTGGTTCTCCATAAATTAGTACTTCCCTTTTGTTCTTCCGATCACTGAGGATCTTGCATATGGGCCCTAACTGATCATGTATTTTTGGCCTATCCTAACAACAATGTCATGTTCTGGAAACCCCCCCATAAATATAAAAATGTGATGAGTGAACTGGCTCATAAAAAACTGGGATCATTACAAATTTTCCAAAAATGTGTGGCCAAAACATTTGGGATTCACCACTCCCATATCATCATTACACTTTAGAGTCTCTTCAGGCTCCAGGGTTTAATAATCGGAGGCCAGGCATATTGCTGAAGTCAGCAGCCACATTTGAACACTGAAGCCGATCCTTTTTTTTTATTTTTCCACACTTTCCATGGCATCCAATTATTATACTCTGAGGAGGAGGCTGAAAAGAAGTATACAGCCCCATACAAATGCAGGACACAAGGAGGGTATAAACTAAATTAAAATTTATTTCACAAATTGTCACTTGGACAAAAAAAAACTAGTTTTGATTCTATTGCACTACAGCTGACAGCTTTTATATTCTTACAGGTGGATGATGTGGCACGGGTGTTTCCTTTTACATTAAAATTGTCATTTAAACAGTTACTAAATGGAAATATAAATCTCCTGGCCCCTATAAATGCAGGTAACCACCAGGAGGATTTAAATAAAATGTATCTGACAAAGTTTTACTAGGACAAAGCAACTGAAAGGTGGTATACAGCCCCCAGGGGCATTTCATTGAATGTTAATTAAAAATTTATTTGAAGAAAAAAAAACTACAGCAGTTAAAGAAGTCAATTAGCTGCAGTGTGGCACGCTAGCAGCATCAAGAGGAGATAAATAGATATAGATAGCCACCAAAAGGATTCAAAATGTCAATTAAATTGTCACTTGAACAAGGAGACTGCATCCTCATCTTTTAGTTCCACTACTGCTTAAAGGGGTTGTCTAGGGACTTAGTCTTACCTTCCTGTATCCAGAAGATACTTCATCATGCACCCAAGGGTTCTGGCCTGGTTCAGAGCTACAGGTCAAGTGAACAGAAACCTCCCCAACCCCGGATCATTCTGTCCCCTCCCTCTTCTCCTTATTTCACAGGTAATTTACCTGTGCTATGGGAGCTCGCTGTCTATAGTCATGATGAAGAATCCACCAGAAATAGCAAGGTAAGTTTAAGTTCCTGGACCAACCCTTTAAAGCCTTATGTATTATTTTCTGACAGGTGTCATGGCATCGGTGTTTATTCTTACATTAAAACTGCCACTTTGACAAAGCAACTGAAAGGACGTATCCAGCCCCCAGGGGGATTTCATTGAATTTTAATTAAACATTTATTTGAAGAAAAAAACTACACAAGTGAATGAAGTCAATTAGCTGCAGTGTGGCACGCTAGCAGCATCAAGAGGAGAAAAAATTTACTTGGGCAGTAAAAAAAAAGTCTCATTTAGTCAGTAATGTACAACACTCTTAAATACAGTTCAGCTGATAGCGCGGCACTGTATTAAAGAGTGTTGTAAATTGCTGACTTGCTGCAAATATGGGTGGTACGGGTGCACCAAAATGAGTGCTGCCACGTGTCACTTTACTTCAAGCCAGACTAATTGAATGTATGTAAGAATTGTGACTAATCTTATGTCACTGCTGACAGCTGTAGCTTGCTGCTACTACTACTTATCAGACGGCTGCCACGCACATTCCTACTGGCAGTGGTGGATGACGTGGCATGGGAATTTCCTACTTGTACTTTATCCTGTCCTTTGCCATCCTGACTTTTACCAGGCACTTTTATGCAACAAATTTCAATGGCATATGCATAAAGTGTAGTGTATAACTTTACAGTGTTTTCTCATTTGACAAGAAAAAAATTGCCAAATTATGCCAGATAGGTCCAAATAGAATGCCTTGCAGTATGACTAAATGGTCTGTTCTAGTCTTGGACACTGTACACATTGAATTTGAATGTTATGACTTTTGAGAATTGTGACTGAGATTGATTCATGCAACTGCTGCACTATAGCAGCACAGAAGTAAGGTGATGGAAGCCACTCTGTTCCACAAGTATGTAGAGACAGGCGAACCTCTCAAGATTCATTTTGGGTTCAGGTGGTTTGGTCCAAAGATTTGTTTTGGGTTGAATAAGTTCAGTACAAACCGCATCTTAAATAGGTTTAAAACTTAGAGCATGACACTGTCAAGACTCCTAGGACCCTATCCATAAAACATAGTGTAGAACACTCTTAGGACTCCTAGGAACCTATCTAGAAAACATAGTGTAGAACACTCTTAGGACTCCTAGGATCCTATCTATAAAACATAATGTAGAATACTCTTAAGACTCCTAGGAACCTATCTAGAAAACAGTGTAGAACACTCTTAGGACTCCTAGGAACCTATCTATAAAACATAATGTAGAATACTCTTAAGACTCCTAGGAACCTATCTATAAAACATAGTGTAGAATACTCTTAGGACACCTAGGAACCTATCTATAAAACATAGTGTAGAATACTCTTAGGTCTCCTAGGAACCTATCTATAAAACATAGTGTAGAATACTCTTAGGGCTCCTAGGACCCTATCTATAAAACATAGTGTATAGAACTCTCTTAGGGCTCCTAGGAACCTATCTATAAAACATAGTGTAGAATACTCTTAGGGCTCCTAGGATCTTATCTATAAAACATAGTGTAGAACACTCTTAGGGCTCCTAGGAACCTATCTATAAAACATAGTGTAGAATACTCTTAGGGCTCCTAGGATCTTATCTATAAAACATAGTGTAGAATACTCTTAGGGCTCCTAGGAACCTATCTATAAAACATAGTGTAGAACTCTCTTAGGGCTCCTAGGAACCTATCTATAAACATAGTGTAGAATACTCCCCATTGTGGGACTATTAAAGGACTATTATTATTATTATTAGGGCTCCTAGGAACCTATCTATAAAACATAGTGTAGAATACTGTCAGGGCTCCTAGGAACCCATCTATAAAACATAGTGTAGAACACTCGTAGGGCTCCTAGGAATCTATCCAGTTTCTAGGTCTATAAGGTAAACACAGACAAAGTTATGTCAAAGTGAATGTGACATATATGTCTATGAAAAAATGGGTGGAAAGCCACCAAACATTATCCATTCATGGGAGCAGATGTGAAATCAAAATGATGTTGGCACTGAAACATGCAATGGCATGGGATTTTTTGATGTGGGGACCAATCTAACTTTGATTTTTTTTTTTCATGCCAAAACTGTGGCACCAACAGTGTGGTATAGTGGAATGTGATTGACCAGGCTGAGGTACATGTCTGGCTGAGTGGTTGTAGTTGTGGTAGTGGTTTAGGAGCAGCAGGCAGTATCAGGCAGGGAATGGAACATGATACAGGGAGATGGTGACACCAATATTTGGAGGCATCAGACAGAGTGGTGTGAAAATCCTCATGGATCCATGCTTGATCCATGGCAAACTGGGCCAGCTCCTCCCACTGCTCTAACCTATTGGCCCAGAATTCCATGGGATGGTCTTGCTCATTTCCCCTTCCAGTGCCACTGCCAAGTCTAGTTTGCCAAATAAGATGGTGTATGTAGAGATGTTATTCATACATTTGTTCCTGCACGGCCATGGCTAGTTTCTATTGCAGATCTTGTACATTGCCATGGAAATGTCTTACCACACAGGAGATGACCGCATGTAGTTGTTGCCACCACCAGTGCCACTACCCTCACCTCTCGAGCCTCCCCTAGGTCTGCCCCAGGCAGGCTTTTTAGGTGTTGGGCCTGCGCATTGGCTGTAATCGTTACTATCACCACTGACACCTTCCTCTTCCTCTGATTTCATCTTGTCACCCTGACCTGGGTGCCAGGTCCTATCTGCAACAGAATCATCATGGGTAATGTCATAATTTTTCCCCAGGTATTTCTGACTCAACACGGCCATGGGATTCTTGCACACCCTCACAATTTCTTTTTGGAAAGAGGGTGTAGTGATGATTCTCCTAATCAGGTGGAACCCAACTACTGGCTGTGCAGCTGGCAGTGTCCTTTTTGTGCTGCTCCATATTTAGCCTTTGCCCACTATGGTTTCATGCTTTTTAGCTGGACAGGAAAGTCTTCCCACATCTTTGGGGTCTTCTGTCTGGCGCTCCGTTGTAGCCACTGGTCAATACATTGTCTTTCTGTTTCAGGGGTTGGGACCCTGACTTTACTCGAAAGTTAGCATAACAAAGCTTACTATATGTCTGAGAAGTGGGACCTGTTGGAGCTGAGCGCAACCACCTGTGTGACCGAGGTAGTCTCTGTATGTTTACACGGGACCACTGATCTTACAATGAAATAGGAACATCTGTCAAGTTTAAGCCTCTGTCATTAACTCCTGCTGTGACTGAGCAACTGCTGCTGAACTACTACTACCTAAGGTACCATTGATAATGAGACCTGCAGAAGTGTGAGCGTGCTTTCTTTGGCATTATTTTTGCAAGTGCAGAATAGTGGAGACCCAGCTGCCCAGTCCTTAGGTAGGCCAGCTTACTGAGACAAACAGCCTGTGCTTGTGGTCTAGCAGCATGGCAGACAGATAGAGTGACACCTATCTCTCTCTATTAATTAAATCTAAGTCTTCTTTAGTCCTAGCCCATTGCACTTCCCTACACTGTATTATTTGTGTATTCCTATCTCTCTCATTCTGACCATCTGAGCGAATCCTGTCTGTCTAATCTCTCCCCACAAATTAGACACTCTTTCTGCATTCTGTCTATGAGTCATTAGTGACCTCAGACCTATAGTCACTCATGATTGGCTGTCTTTGTCAGGAAGACTGCCTGCAAGGTGGAAGCCCACATCATCCCCAGGTCATGTGATTCTTCTTCTCTGCTTTCTCTGTGCTTTCATATCACAGTCACTATTTTAGCTGTTTCATACAAACCTAAGTTTAGATTCAAATGCCTGCATAGATGGATCACATATGTCGCCTCCATTAGAAGCTGAGTCACTCAAACAACCACATTGCAAAAACTAGAAAGGGAAATTGTGAAGCTCTGATATTACACAACAGTGGTTATAGCAATACGTGCCTGTGCTGACCCGAGCAAGGAGTTTGTTTCAAATAAATGCCTTGCTTGTGTGGGATACTGCTAGATAATCCGGCTGTATCCCACAGCATTTAGAGGTACTGTACAGGTAGGTCCTGAACAGAGTAAGTGTCATCTCCAAAGGCAGCAGTGTGTATGCAGTCTAAATGTCATCTCTAAAGGCAGTAGTGTGTATGCAGTCTGCGAGACAACTAGTAATCACTAACCACATAACTGTCTTGTGCGTTCAGTGCAGCCAGGAAGAGGACAATGATTTAATATCGTATTTGGATTTACACAATGTCTCTGTGAAAGAAACAGAATCACCAGATCATAGGAAGAGAAGTGTTGTCATTGATATCTTTACACTGAAACACTGGATCACTAGTAATATACCCTAAACCATGGATCACTAGTAACATGCACTAAACCGCTGGATCACTAGTAATGTACCCTAAACCATGGAACACTAGTAACATACACTAAACCACTGGATGTCTAGTAACATACACTAATCCACTGGATCACTAGTAATGTACCCTAAACCATGGATCACTAGTAACATGCACTAAACCACTGGATCACTAGTAATGTACCCTAGACTATGGATTACTAGTAACATTCACTAAACCGCTGGATCACTAGTAATGTACCCTAAACCATGGAACACTAGTAACATGCACTAAACCGCTGGATCACTAGTAATTTACCCTAAACCATGGATCACTAGTAACATGCACTAAACCACTGGATCACTAGTAATGTACCCTAGACCATGGATTACTAGTAACATTCACTAAACCGCTGGATCACTAGTAATGTACCCTAAACCATGGAACACTAGTAACATACACTAAACCACTGGATGTCTAGTAACATACACTAATCCACTGGATCACTAGTAATGTACCGTAAACCATGGATCACTAGTAACATACACTAAACCACTGGATCACTAGTAACGTACCTTAAACCATGGATCACTAGTAACATGCACTAAACTGCTGGATCACTAGTAATGTACCCTAAACCATGGATCACTAGTAATGTACCCTAGACCATGGATCACTAGTAACATGCACTAAATCGCTGGATCACTAGTAATTTACCCTAAACCATGGATCACTAGTAACATTCACTAAACCGCTGGATCACTAGTAATGTACACTAAACCATGGATCACTAGTAACATACACTAAATCGCTGGATCACTAGTAATGTACTCTAAACCATGGATCACTAATAACAAGCACTAAACTGCTGGATCACTAGTAATGTACTCTAAACCATGGATCACTAATAACAAGCACTAAACTGCTGGATCACTAGTAATGTACTCTAAACCATGGATCACTAATAACAAGCACTAAACTGCTGGATCACTAGTAATGTACCCTAAACCATGGATGTCTATAACATAAACTAAACCACTGGATCACTAGTAACATACACTAAACCGCTGGATCACTAGTAACATACACTAAACCACTGGATGTCTAGTAACATATACTAATCCACTGGATCACTAGTAATGTACCCTAAACCATGGATCACTAGTAACATACACTAAACCACTGGATCACTAGTAATGTACACTAATCCACTGGATAACTAGTAATGTACCCTAAACCATGGATGACTGGTAACAAAGACTAAACTACAGGATTACCAGGGCTAAAACAAGAAAACACTGGGTCACTAGGAATATTCACTAAGTCATTGGATCACCATCACCACTATTGGATCGCCGGGGATGGACACTGCACTACTGGATCATTGGGGATAACTATTTAAGCACAGGATCACCAGGAATAGACACTAGGGAGGGAATTTACAAAGACTGGTGTTTCCTATGCCAGTTTTAATCCATTCCCCTGCTGGCGTGGGATGCAGCAGAATTGGATCTGGCCTCTTAATACTGCAGGGACAGCGGGAGAGTCCCTGTGCACCAGCTTTCTGGCATGAGTTATAGAAATTTTTTGGGCACAGATGTATTCAGCCCACTTTGATCTCTGACCCACTGCACCCACTTTTCTTTTGTAAAAAGTGATAAATGGGGCACACAGGGATCAAAGCAGTGCACCTATAGTGCAAAAAAGAGTCCATGTGTAACAGTTGCACCACATCTGCCTATGCGAGTTTTCTGGTGCTAAGGGAATAGTAAATTCCAATTTATATCATTGGATTGACAAGGATAGAACCTAAACCATTGGATTACCATGGGTGGGCAGTGTACTAAAGTAATACCAGGGATAGACATTAAACCAATGGATTACCAGAGATGGGCACCAAGCTATCAGATTACCAGGATTTGACAAACACTGATCCCTATATCACAGGATGACTAGGGAAGTGATCACCGGTGATTGATGCGATGGATTCTAAATCACTAGATTACCCCTGGCTAACTTCTAGATCAACAGGCAAGAATACTAAAACACAGGATCACCTTAGATGAACACAAGAGAAGTAAATCTAACCACTAGATGATTGAAGATTGGCACAAAGCCACTGGATCACCAGGAATGGACACCAACCCACTGAATAGCTAGAGTAGGATCTGGGATAGAGAATCTCAATGGATCAGTATAGATGGACTCTAAACAAGTAGATCACAAGAGAAAGACAGGGGGTCAGTGGGTCACTAGAACTTGGAAACTGTCACTGGACAACAAAACCCAAAGGCAGAAGATATCTCTGGGGCCTCGGGGACTTTATATGTCATTAATGGGATTATTATATGGCCGGGGTAATAGTAAACTGCTTATAAACATTCAATAGAAAACATGACATATTGCATAAATATTGACGCCCGTGAGTGGCACATGCCAGTTGGTGACATATATAGATGATGGACGTAAAACAGGGTAGTTACATTCAGAATGCGGAGCCAGATGTAAAACCTCACAACGACCAAACACCGTCTCACTCTTGCACACATATCTGTGATAATACTTAGACCCTTATGTGACCACACATCATGGTGGTATGTGTGTGAATAGTTCTCAATTTTTCACATCCATTCTAGCGGTCTTTAGGATTGCATATTTTTGTGTAAATTAGTTTTCGAGGCCACAGCATCGAAACTTGGGGCTGGGCAGGAAGTAACAGCGGACAACACTGCTGCCACCGTGAATTTCACTTCATTTAGTAAAGCCATGTGTCACCTCCTAACCACTGAGTGACAGCAGCAGTCCACAAGGTTGCAAGCAACTGAATGTCATGGTTTGTACTGCTGCTGCAATACTAAAGTTAACATTATTTGTTTTCGCAAAATTCTCCATGTAGGACAGGCCCTATTCATAGGTTTCCAGGAGGAATAACAGAGACATTGCCTAATACAATGTTCTTATTAAAGATGCTCTAGAATTGTTATCCTATGACTATTTAAATGATTTACTATAATAGAAACATCAGGATAGGTGTCTCTTCTGATTGTAGATGTTCTCTTTCCTTCTCTTGTCGCTCCAGCCCAGGCAGCCATGACAACTTTTGATGAGGATTGCAGACTTTACTGCTGAAATGACTTAAGCTTCTCATCTCTGGAGTAATTCACAGTCTCTATACCAACACATATTAATGCTTACCTCCAAAAATAATTCAAATTCAGTGACTCACAGGTCATGTCTTCTTTGATTGTAGATGTTCTCTTTCCTTCTTTTCCGCATCCAGTCCATCCAGCCATGATGACTTCCTTATAGTAAACTATGGCCTCTATGCAACACATATTAATTTATACTACAGGCCAGACCCTAAAATGAATTCAGACCTCCAAAATTAATTCGGATCCCGTGAACCACAAGTGACATCTTCTCTTATTATGGATATTCTCTTTCCTTCTTTTCTCCATCCAGTCCAGGCTACAATGATGACTTCCTCTGGATGGCTACAGAGTTTTCTGCTGAGACAACTGTGTCTACTCAACTCTGCAGCAAACCACAGCATCTCTACTAGTACATATTAATTCACAGCTTAGGCCAACTTTGGCTCCTCATCTCTACTGTAATTTATGGCTTATATACCAACACATATTATGGTCTGTAGACCATAAGGGCTAGCAAGGAGAAAAATTTATTTTTCCAAAATACTGTATATAAAGATATCATTACATTTTGTACATGTAGATGTTACAGTGAAGATATGCTCAGGGGGTAGAAGCATTTTAAGAGGGGACACCTTTTAGCAAGTCAGTGGCTAACCTTATAATAAGTAATAATCAGGTTATGTATATTATTGGAAATACAGCAGAATATATTAAAAAAAATGGAAATCCCCTTGAAGCAACTACCAGATGTGTTCTGTGGTTAACCATCAAAGTCATAATGCATATTGTAACAACAAATGATATCTCCGGACATATGTAGCACAGAGGAAATATATATTTACAAAGGGTGGAGGACCAAACCACATCAACAAAAGTAAAAAAAAACATCAATAATTTCCTGCAGAATTTGCTAAGCAATGATATTGAGTTATTTTTCACAAAAGAGGAGTAAATGAAGAAATTTAGGATGTATATTTATTTCTCCCGTGGAGATGCTGTAGGGAAATTTATTACAAATTTTAATTTGTCGATGAAATGGTCGGTTTGCGTAATGCATGACATGATAGGTCCTCCAGAGTGTAACGCTGGCCATATACTTAAGATAGCTGGTGGAACCTATTGACTGTACAGAAATAAGAGTCCTCTGAGACCAGTAAGGGTGGTGGTTAGTGGTTGGCAGAACCTTGCAAAAATAGTTTCAGCAGTTGTGGGGCGTGCCGACATCATGGTGATTCACCATGCATCATGGTGTCAACCCCAGGGGAACCTTTGAGGTCTTAGCAGGGCAGGTAACGTCAGAGACGAAGACTGGATGCCCAGGAGAGGTGAAGAAAGGCAAGTATTGGTGTTTTTTATTTGCTCCACATCTCCTCTGGGGCTCCGGTTATTATACTAAGGGTTCTAAAGAGACCCCAGTATAATAATGATTTGTGGGTGGCGAATGGTAAAAATTTTGGATTCAGCTACACCTGAAATTGTTTCCTGTTTGGAAATTTGTAAGGAACTTGGCTTATTATGAATCAGTTCCCTCATCTCTGGTGGCGATAGAGTGACCTGACTAAGCCCAGGAGATGCCTGGGGTATATGAGAGTGGTGGTGAGCAGAGGTCAAGAAGATATGAGCCTGTGCAGACCTAGAGGAGGAGGAGGAGGCCACTTGCAGACATAGTGGCCAACATTTACTATCTGGGAGGTAGTCCCATCCCCTATGTAGATCACACCCCATTATGTTCCACTGCCCTGCCCCCTAGGTGTGAGTGTGGGCACCTGGACTGTGTCTAATGACATAGCATCCCAACGCCATGCACATGAAATATACATAGACCACTATAGTCAACTATTCGGGTAGTCCCGGAGGTCTCCAGTTTTTCCAGGGAAATCCCAGACACTCCAGTAGAGTTGTAAAATATGGCTACATTCACATATGTGCGGGGTGTCTATCCAGTACAGAGTCCATCTGAAATCTGTCAAAGGAAAAACTGACAGACACCAAACGGACCTCATTATAGTCAATGGAGTCCAGGATCTGTTGTTGTCCATCATTAGAAGGACCATTTTTTCTGTTCTTTTGGTCCTGTTACAGACCATAAGAAAAGACAGAATGACACAGATGTGAGTGTATCCCATGTCTGCAAGACTGGGCAAGTCCTGAGAGGGAGAGCAATATGGTTGCTTCACCAAGTAAATCCTTGGAGAACAGTTCACAGAGTGGACAGTAAGCTCCTGGTGACCATTCATGGTGTGGGGACTGATAATGAGGTGACTTACAGGAGGTTGGACTGTTCTGTGTAGGCCGCATCCTGGATCGAAATGGATGAAGTAAATAGTCAGCTTGTATGGGTAACTGCAAGAAGAGTTAGCCAAGTGAAGGCAAGTAGTCCAACCGGGGAGATACTCTACTGTAGTCAGTTCTTGGATGGAATTAGAGAGGGTCCCTGTCACTGGACCTGTAATAGCAGCTTCGGATATGGTCTGGTGGTGCAGTCCTAAACTAAGTTATATTGTGTAGACTTGTCAGGGCATGGTGGTGCAGACCTAAAATGTGATCTACATTGTCCAAAGGTGTGATTGCTTCCAACCACATAGGAACTGTGTCTATGAGAAGGAACAGCGTATGGAGAGATTGGTATGGGACAGTGTGAAGCAACATTGTCTGGGTCTAAGTCCTAACAAACTTAGTCCTACCACCGATCGAAGTTTTATTATTCTGTTTGCAGCGTTTAATAAATTGCACCATCTTGTATGTGGTAAGTGTTGTAAACACTGAGCGCCATTGTATTTTGTAATTATGTTAGTAATATTTGTCTTGTTGCAATTTTATTTGGTGTGAAATTGTCTATCTTCTTAAAGAAAGTCCAACTGAGGAGTATGCAGGGCCATATTGGCTGTGGAGCTGGTAGGACAAACCACTGCCTCCAACCTCTCTCTTTTTCTACAGCCCAACTCCGACTTCTATCCTGACTCCGACTTCTTTGTAATTTGCCGACAGCCATGGTTGGCCATGAAAGTAAATAGGTAACAAGCGATGTATCTAAATCACACAATATCAATAGTTGTATAATAGAATTTAAAAAAAATTTGAATTTTATTTCGAAACTGGTGTCGCAAACTTATATTCCAACTCCGACCCAACCGAAAACTGGCCAAGACTCCAACTCAAGCCCTGGTATTTATCACTGGAGATCCAGTTATGGTGGGAGGCCCCAGGAGCGGGATTTTTTTTTCTTCAAGGTTTGTTTCCAGTCGAGGTTTAGATAGTCCATCTATCGGCAGAGAGAGTAAGCGTAAGACAACTAGCAGTATTTTCCTTCTCTTTTCTCTGCTGTGCCAAACAACTCACCTGTAGGGGCAAGATTCCTAAAAGTACCTAGTGGCATGGACCCTATATACAGCTCTATATGTATGGCTATCTTCAGTCTGCAGATGTCTTCCCCTCAGTAGCTGTTGGAGCTTTATTTCCGTTCTCTCGTAAATCATCGGTGTGGTCAGAAGGAAATGTTTTTGTGGTTTTTGTGTAATTTTTTATCACTATCGGAGCAGTAATGTGCACCTCCATCTGAAAACATTTCGAAGTTTTATGTAATATGACCACATACCAAACCATAAGCTGTAATATCTGCTTGTGTACAGTAAACTTCCCAGAAATAATATATTATTTTTGGTAAATTCTGCTGCAGTATCAACTGCAGTCTCGCACCCTCCTTGACCCCATCTATTCTACTGGAGTTCCAGTGTTGCCTTAAATTGTAGCTACAGCAAATTTCCAGGTCCATCCATATCTGAAGTGATCATAGATACATGTGCTCAGAGGTTCTAGTTGCTGATCCCCCCATGCTTTACACCACAGCTCTGCTTTTTCTGTCTGGCATCTATGTATAGGCGCAAGCCCTGGTCTATTACAGATGCTTTAGAGGTTGCTTTAGGAGCAGGGGTGAATGTAGGATTTTCCATAGAGGGTGTTCAGACTAGGCAAGCTCCCGAAACGCACATTATATTGCCCCTAGCCTTCAACATACTATAATGACAACATACAGTATGTTGCACCAGCTCCAATACAGTATAATGGCCCCAGATCCCACACAGTATATTGCCCCTAGTCCCCACATAGTATAATGGCCACAGATCTCACACAGTACATTGCCTCCAACATAGTATATTGTCCTTTATCGTGGGATACTATAATTGTCCCACTTCCGACAGAGTTTGGGCCCAAGGAGAAAGGGCCTATTCTTAGGATGCCCATTCCTTCTTTGCTCTGGCGGACACTATATCAGAACAACGCCAATATCAGGGGCAGGGAAAGAGCAAGTCCTAAAAGAGGTGAATATTTTAACTGTGAAACTGCCCCCTTGTGTACACCCCTGGTTAGGAGCTTCTGTCAAAAAGGACTTTTTTTATCTGGCAAAATGATGGACACCATATTGGACTTCCTTAAAGTGAATGGGGTCTATCAGGATTCATTTTTGGCTGTCATATGACGAATTGTTCTCCATCGGGATTTCCATATTTCTGTTCCTATAGTGGGATAGAAATAGTGGAACAAGATAGTGGAATCCTCCCAAATAGTATAATGCCCCCATAGTGCTGCCCATACAGTTTAATGCCCCCATAGCACCCACCCTACCATTGAGTGATATTGTACTTACCTCTCCACCATCCTCAGGCCTCATGTTGAGTCCCGTCATATTGGACGGCATTGCCTGGAGCCACATATGACTACCAGGAGAGGGGTCCCAAAGAAGAAAAGGATCATGAAGAGGTGAGTAAAACATCAGCCATTAACTATTGGAATCATCCAATAGGTAATGGTCAATTAAAAAGAAAAACTTACCGGTCCCCATTTTTTGGGATACTGCCCATAACAAATATTTTCTGGCATTGGCACCAAAAAATAGGGACTTTCCCAGTGGTGAAATTGTCTGTTGGACATGTTTAGAATCTGTTTTAAAAATAAAGGGGTGTGGCTTAGCTGGAAAGGGGTGTGGCTTCACAGGAAATGGGCATGGCTTAAACATGCACCAAAATTTAGGTGAAAAATTCAGCCACAATCTAGGCTACACAATAGGTGGTGTAATCTTTTATACAGGCAGACTATAGTCAGATTATGGGCTGGATGGTCTTTTTGAGGAAGGTTAGCACATTGCTGAAGTGACCATACTCTCCAGAGTGACCAGTAGCTTACAAGCAACAGCGCTACCTGGAGTGAATCACAAACATCATGCCTCTTAGTGCCCTTATATAATGGGCTGTAACCACTCAGTGGGAGGAAGACCCAATCTGTTTTTTACTATGGGGCCATAAGATCTTTCTGTACACCCTTGGCACTAACATGATGTCAATAGTGTTCACGCTCTTGGTGGATGTACAAGCTCATACATAGACATCAGTATATCACATAAAATGCAAAAAATTATGTAGCCATTTTAAAAATGTTTCCATAAATCCATAGTGCAGGTGAAGGGAGCAAACTTTGCAATATACTTTGTTAAAGAAAAGTGCCTGTGTCTTCACTTATTTGCCTCCTTCTGTGACTGATCAAGTCTGTACAATAGAAGTCTATGGAGAGGGGAAGACAGTTTTCTTTCACAACAGCGGGGTTATCAGGAATGACTATCCAGCCTTCTCCTGATAGAACTGAGTCATGTAATTCTGACAGCCTAATATCTCTGTCTCCTCCTCCCCATTCCCCTCTCCATATACTTTACAGTAAACTGATCAACTTGTATACGGAGTACAGACTGAAATCATTCAGATCAGACATTCCCGTCTCTTGCACTTTTCGTTTATGAAAACATAAAGTTTACTTGTAGGTTCAAGCAACTAAATGGAAGGGGTGAGGCTAAAGAATCGGTGATGGTTGCGCATTTTCATGACTTTTCTTCGCATTGCCCCTTTAAGCACTTTCCAAGGCACAAAAAGTTTCAAAAACATGCAATAAATTGGTAAGAGAGGTCTAGACGTTACAAAGCACCTCATACAGACGTGTGATGAGGTAACACTTCATGTAGAAGTCGCTGGCAGGAAGCTCTGAAGCATTTGCATTTCTACATTCGCTCCTTCCTCTGGCAGGCAAGGCGCTCACTGGTGAGTAATGTCTGTGTTGTGGTCTATGTGCAGATATAATCCTGAGGATGTATATAGCATATCTGCACCGGCTGAATCCCCAGATCCCTGTGCATGTCCTGCACCCATAGCCTCTCCAATACCTTGTATTACATACATGCCTTTAGATATGTTTTATGTGTATCTTGTAATTGAGAAGAAAAAAATTTGGTATTGAGAGTGAGATTTTTGGAGCCCATGACTGTGTGGGCACCTCGAAAGAGGTGGAGGAAGCAGCAGAGGTGTATGAAAGAGGGGAACCAAAGGTTTCTGTGATAAAATGTCACCCTGGTGAACTCGAAAAGACAATTTAGGGTAAGAGGCAGTCGAGCAGTGCATGTGTAGTGAATAGGAGGTGGGAGAAACCTGTCTGGCGACAGTATATCTCCCCTGGAGTCCAGCTGACCCATCCTTATCTTTCCCCATATATCTGCTGTCAGGGGAGAGTTTGAAGGTCCCCGTATTTATTAGATGGTCGAGCAAAAATGATGTGGTTGACCAACCTGTAACTAACGTGTATATGTGTAAGCCTGGACTAAAGTATGTACGAAAGTGCCAACACTGACTTCTCCCCCCCACCTGTGATGGACTGCAGGCACGGTGAGATGAACTTTATTTTCTCTTTCCATGGTAGATTTTAGATGCATCGAGGGTTAGATCAAGGCTGAGGTCTTAATGGAAATGACTGGTGACAGGGACAAGTCTATTGGTCAATGTGTCCAGCAGATAGGATGTCCGGAGCTTCTCCAGAGAGGCAGCTGACCACTTTCTATTGAGGAAATTTGCATGGTCCAGCCATTTTGTGGTCGGGATTACTGAGATGTTCAGGATGTTCACTCTTCCACTACTCTCTATGGTTAACACGGTACAACATTATACTACTGAAATGTTCAGGGTCATTGTCATGTTTCAGGGGAGTTTCAGTCTGATGGGGTTATCACATTATCCACCAGCCGGATCTGCTACAATGAAGGTTTCATTGGTAATTCTACAATTAGGAGCTCCCCCATACTTTACACTGCAGATATCAGGTTCTCCTGGGGAAATGCCATTTTGGGTTTTCACAAAAATGTCTTCTGGTTCTGTGGCCCCTACCTTTCCTACATTTGGGGGCAGAATTGATGTCTCTGGCCCCCCCCCCAGCAAAGTTATGTTTGGGAGCCCTCTAATCAAGGACTTTTTACAGCAAAATACAGTTTATAATGCCCCTTATATCCCCCACACAGTATAATGCCCCTTATGGCTTCCTCACTATAATGCTCGCTTAGTGTACACTACACAGTATAGTTCTCCGTATGGCCTCCACACTATAATGCTCACATAGTACCCCCACATAGTATTATGTCCCTTAGTGTACCTCACACAATATAATGGCCCCTTAGTGACCCCACACACTATATTGCCCCTATCAGGGGCAGATTTGGCCAAAATGTAACCCAGGTTGTTCAGCATCCAGATGTAGTGCTCAGCGCCTCCTGGACAGTCCTGAACAAAAGAAGGAATGGATGAGTGAATGTTGACCATCACCTATTGGAATTATCCAATGGGTAGAGAGTGTATTAAATTGAAATAAGGCAACCCACGGCTGTGGGGCCCCACAAAATAATAGTTTGGTAAAGAAGAGGCATGGCTTAAAATTTTGACTGAGAGAACCCCATAGTGCACCCACAGCCACTATCCATTTTGGTTGATATTATACACCATGATGACAAATCCTTGATCCTCCGCAGGCCTTACTTCTGTTCAGCTCCAGCCTGTTACGTCCAAATGCTGAACAACATCGGGTCTCATTGTCCTGACATAATCCCTGAAGCCTCACATTGTGTCTGTGGAGGGTCAAGGTTAGCTGCATCTAATATCAGCCATTACCTATTGGAAAAAGTAGATAGTGGCCAGTTACAAAATTTTGGACAGCTGTCAAGTACTAGGGTCCCCCCAGCAGATATTGGTGGAAAGAAGGATCAAGTATGTGGAATTTCAACATGCCTGATCATTTGATCTCAAGGGAGATAAGCTGCATCTGTTCTCAAGACAGAGAATGTGTATGTGAGGGTAAGGAGGAATATCTAAACTGTATGTCCACCTTTACAGGGATATTTAGTGTCATTGTCCAGTCCACAGTTCTTGGGTAGATGGTCACACATTGTCCTCCAGCTGTCTCTGGTTGTCTGAAGGGGTGACTATCTATCGAATGCTTCTGATCATCCATAACTGGCCTACAACTGGGGCAATTGTTGCACTGGGCTAGGGAAGATTGAACTTGTCATGGCAGTCAAAGGCAAGAATTGAAGTTCACCAGGTCTACCAGATCAGATCTTATCTCTAGTGTGAGGACCCTGCAGGAGAGCGTCCTCCTACAATCCGGCTCCTAAGAGTAGCCAGACCTGAACTTCTTACAGAAATGAACCTCTAGAAATAGAGAATGAAGATTATGAACCAGTGAGCTTATCTGACAACATATGTGGCTGCGGAGGAAATGCTGTAAACCTTATGTTTCTCATATGATTTATATAAGGTTATTTCCACCCTGTTTAGTCTGCTGGTAGTGAGACTGACTGGATGTTATTGACTAGTGGCTACCACTATTAACTAACCCGTTGTCCCAGGAAACCCCACAAGCAGAGGGCCTGGGGGTCAGAGAAGGGACCTCCCTCCCTCCCTAGCCACTTAAATTCCATTACCAGTATTGACCACATCATCTAAGGGGCATCTAAGTGGACCTGAGCAGCATGAAAAATTGGGCCACCCAGTAACCTGTACAAGTAATAACCCTCCGTAGGTGTTCATGACAAACCCTTCTCTGCTGGACAAATATGCGTTTCAATTTTTTTCTAGGGGCCAGTTCAAGAGATTAAAGGAAAAGTGTATTGTTATTTGAAATTGCCCTTTAAAGGGATTTTCAGTTATATAAAAAGTGATGGCCTATCTTAAAGGGGGTTATCCAGGGAGTGTGTCTATACGTCCTTCTTCTGAGTTCTGTATACACTAACTCTGGAGGTTCAAGGCTGGTTCCCAACGTGGCGGAAATGATTGGAACAAGCCCCCAACCTCTGCTTCGCTCCACCACCTCCTTCCTTTCTAGTGTTCACAGGTACTTCTTGGCTTTACAATAGTCTGCTAACTCCCATAGTACCACTAGCTACCCATGAACACAAAAGTGGAGTGAGGGGGCAGAAAGACTCAGTGGCCAGGTCCTGGTTCCAATCACAGGACCCTGGGTCGGAACCGGCCCAAAGCCCCTAGGTTCAGCACATAAAGAACCCTGGAAGAAATAAATGTTATCCCTGGATAACCCCTTATGGGCCGCCATTATACTGGATTGACAGGAGCCCATGTCAGCATAATGATGGTCTACAGTTCTAGGTTCACTTGCTTGTGTAATCCATGGTCTGCTCCCATGGTCTCCACGATCAAAATTAATGTCTTAAAAACCCCTTAAGTTGTATATAGAAAGACAAAGCAAAGATAAAATGTAACTTTTTGTTTTTATTTTTCTACCAGGTTTCTTTCAAAAATCTTATCCCGGGGTGAAGGTCACTAAAGTCTCCACAAATGACGAACAATAGCAGCTGCCTGCTGGTTAGCCCAATTCTGTACCTGAGTGGTTACACCATTATATCACTCTTAGGGCCTATTGTAAACATTATTGCCATTTGGCTGTTCTTTTTTGTGAAAAAGCTTCGTTCACCTACGATTGTCTACATGAAGAACCTTGCCATCACTGACCTGTTACTGGTCTGCACCCTTCCACTGAAAATCTATTCGTACACGGTACCAGTTTCAAACTTAAGCCCACGTGCACAGTTCTGGATACGTAATGTCACTGGCTCATTCCTCCTTCTCAACATGTATGGCAGCATATTCTTATTGACCTGCATTAGTTTTGATCGGTATCTGGCTGTTTGCTTCCCTATCCGATCTCGACGCTTTCGTCAAAGGGCTTCCTGGATTTGTGCTGCTGTATGGTTCCTCAACATAATATCCTGCTCTGTGAATTATATATCGACAAGGCCTAAGAATGATAGCTCTTCTTGTAGTAATCATCCATATGTTACTCAAATAGGACCCGCAGTAGGGGCTATTAGCTTTGGCTTTTTGGTTCCTCTTGGAGTCATAATCATAAGCTCCGTGTCCATGTTGAGGTCAATGAAGCAAAGTCAAGTTGTTCAAGAAGGAATTGTCAACAAAGTGAAGGTGATACGCATGTTGGCTACTAATATAACTATCTTTCTTCTCTGCTTCCTTCCCTATCATATGATATTGTTTCTTTACCAATTTGAGCATAACAACACTCTGGGAGAGGCCTACAATGTCGCATTATTGATAGCCTGCTTTAACACGGTGCTTGACCCCTTCACCTACTACTTCACAACAGAGACAATCAGAAATGTGGTCAAAGAGGAGTTCAAAGCGGGAAAGAAATTTCTGGAGCTATCTGACCAATCTTATGAGAAAAACAGGCCCATTATTTCTTCTTAACAGCCCCGGAAGGACTATATTATGCCATTAAAACTCTTACTTACCTGGAGGTAACCTTACCTAAAAAGTCATGTATGGTTGACCAAGGTTATAGCTCCAGGCTTGACCTCACAATTGTGTCCTAAATACAAGATCATGTTGTGGATTAAGAATGGCTTAATGATCCTTGGCTGAATGACATGGAAAGCTGGGCAATAACTTTGGGAATTTATCGTACGGACTATGTGGTCGATGACTAATTTATACTTTAACCTTACTTAGGTAGAATGCTCTGGAAGCCTTCTACCAAACACAAAGAGCGAATGAATGTGAACTGTACAACTCTTATTACGTAGCCAAAAAGAGATAGATGTACAATTGTAGAAAAAAAAAGTATTAAATATTAAAACATTCAAAAATATTTTTCAAATTGGGAGCCTGTTGGTGGGATTCTATTGTCCACTGGGATCTACTAAAAACTGTAACCTATCGATCAATCTCCTCTTGTTAAATCATTTGGTACGGTTCTTCTCAAGACTTGGACCATTACAAAAATTGGTCAATGTTCCCCAGTCACCCCCTCCATAGCATTCTCATGCAATTTTTGTGAAAATTGGCATCATATTTACCTGAGAAGATTAGATATGATAGCCAACTGGCCAACGAATGGCACATCCGCTTTCCTATACTTCACCAATGATGAATGGATGGGAAAAATCTAGCAGTCGTCAATGTCAACTCATGTTGCATTAAACATACATTTACATTGAAAGTTGTCCAAAGGGAACAATCCAATCTTTCTATACATCAAATCAGGAATCTAGTTATCGTACATATGGATCCATGGTGTGATTCCATGGAAGGCGAGGGTACAAATTTCCAACAATGCTACTCTTACTGTATGTATGGGTTGTGTCTGGTATTTCCCCTTGGTTGTAGAACTGGGCTGTAATACCACATACAACCTGTAGAAAGTTGTGGTGCTATTTTTGGCAGAAAAATAAACCTGGACAACTCCTTTAATTTGCGTTTTGATGACTAAATTGTCTTGTACACTAAGTTCACACATTTTTTGTGGATGATAGATAATATATTTTTATAGTTTTCTTCCCATTGACCTTCTATAGTTAGAGCAGCACTCCCACAAAAATGTTTATTATCTGGAAAGGTACATGACGTAAATAGTAGTACAATTAATTAGCCAAGTTACCATCTCAACATGCTGCCCATTTCCTGATCCTTGCTGCTGCTGATAGGCCCACCCTACAGGCAGACCCTTCTGCTACTTTTTACCTTTCTACTACTGAGGGGGCCAGCCTGAATGCTAGTAATCCTGCCAGCCAAGCTCTGTCAGTCTATGTAGAAAAGTATGCTTCTCTGGACACACCCTGTCTGAGCAATTAGGCCTGCTAGTGTTCCTGCAGTGGTGTTTCTATGTACTGCTTGATTTAATGTGTTTGACCTTGGCTTCTTCCCTCACCTTGTCCCTGAAGGCAGCTACTATCTTCTGACTGCCGGTTGCTGATATTGGCATGTTCCTGACTATGAATCTGTGCTGCCAGCCCAGACCTCCTGTCAGTTTATTTACGCTGCACAAACTGTACCTGTCCCTAATATATGCTTGCCCTCTGACCTTGCACGCATGCCACCAGCCCTGACCTTGGCCAGTATTCATACTCTGGTTCTGCCTGACCTCTTTGTGCTCTGCACCATAGTCCCTGACCTTTCTGGTTAACTATAGCCAACATCAGGACCAAGTAGAAACCTAGTGGTCTCCCTGTAGTACAGTCAGATCCCTTTATAGGGTTAAAGGGTGAAGAGACCTGGGAAGCCACTTAGACAGTACTCTTAGGAATAGACCAAAGGCAAACAGTTTGGTGACACAGCAGGTCCACAAGCCACTGGTAAGATTACTGTAAGTTATCCACTTTGTTCTGGTTCTTAGCTGTGTCATGTGACCAACAAGACTCTCCAACTGACTCAATGTCTTATGTGGACAAAAGTCAATTACTCTATTTATGTCTATGAGAGCCTCAATGTGAGTCTTATAGGAATGCTTAGAGAAACTGACTTCCTGTCCACACACCAAACACTGTCAGTTGGAGAGTCAGAGTGTTGGTCACATGACATACCTGAGGACCAGAAGGGAGTGAATAACTCACAATTTCAGCCACAGATAAATTTCCCTTCACTACAGTTTACCTCATGTACCCTTCTAATGGGCAAGAGAGTAAAAAAAAAAAATTGGAATGTTATGTTAACTTTTTCTATGACATTTTTAGACCTTATTTATTGTGTAGCCACTGCTCAATTTAATTGAAAGGATGTACTCTTGTACCGTAACCCTAATAACAGTCATGTTCATGAATCCTCCTCCTCTAGAAGCATTATCCAAGTGGGACAACTTTTTGAGACAAAAATTTAATGGCAGACTGACTGATTCCTTATGTTGTTATTCTGCCTATGTCTGGATTAACGATGGTACACTATGATTCCCTTCTTTCCTTGTAGTCAACCTTTCCCCTACTGGTTGAACTTGATGGACA
This sequence comes from Leptodactylus fallax, assembly GCA_947044405.1. NCBI lineage: Eukaryota > Metazoa > Chordata > Amphibia > Anura > Leptodactylidae > Leptodactylus > Leptodactylus fallax. Next base: position 271,666 of record CAMRHE010000758.1, read on the forward strand.
ATATATTGTGGGCAATACGTAGGATAGGCCGTCAACGTGTGACCAGTGGGGTCCAAAGTCCAGCAGAATCAAAGTGCCACATCACTCCTGGAAGAAGGGGATGCATTTCAGTAGTGGGCACGTCTGTATAAAGCGGTGGACCGCTCTGCCAAGGGTTAAGAGGCCAGACTGTTCTGTAGATTATGGAGGTCCACCACCGATCACACACTGACGGTCTGTCCAAAAGACTATATGAGAATGTAGAGCTGTGGGTTATGTTATTAGTGTATTTTATATGGTGGGAATGTAAATGATTGTGAAATAAAGTATATGTTTGTTAAATAAAGATTTTTTAAGTGATGGAAGAGTCGAGATCTGAGACATTCTCCATTGTCAGACTGAGTGTGAGGAAACAACTGTATTCTTGAGAGAAATCATGTGACCTATTTATCCATTAAATATATATCTATATGTCTCTTAACTATTATCTATCTGTCTATCCTATCTATCACCTATCTACAGGTATCTATCTATCTATCTATCTATCTATCTATCTATCTATCTATCTATCACTAACCACTGCCACCTTCCATACAACCATCACCTCCATCTTTAAGAAGCCATCTCTTCACCCGTCCTCTATGTCAAACTACCGCTCCATCTCATTACTCCCTTTCACCTCGGAACTCCTTGAGCAACACATCCACCTGAGGCTATCCTCCTACCTCTCGTCCAACTTGTTACTTATCCAGTTACCGTCTGGCTTTAGACCCCATCACTTTACTGAAATTGCCCTAATGAAAGTATGCAAATGCTCCTTCTGGACCTGTCCTCTGCCTTCTACATTACTCTGTCCTCTTCCTTCTTACTTATTCTTGATAACCCTTCTCACCTTGCTGTTGGGTTTTACAGCTCTAGAAAACCTACCCACAGATTTTGTTTTCAATACCATCTCTATACTGATGACACCCAGTTATATACACCCCTGCTCTACTACAGACCACCAGTGACTGTCTCTCTGCTGTCTCTAACATCTTGTCTTCTCTTTATCTGAGAATAAATCTATAACAAACTGAATTTCTTGTTTACACCATTTCCTAACCCACCTTAACCTGATATTTCCATTTCAGTTTGTGGTCTCACTATAACGCATAGGCAGTATACCCGCTACCTTGGGATTATATTTGACTCAGACCTTTCCTTCACCCATATACTAAATCACTTCCACACTCATGCCACAGAATCTGCCAATTTCCTACTGAAACATCAACAACATTATTATTTCCCTGATTCCTTCTTGTCTGACCAGTGTAACACCCTAAAAGTCAGTCATCTTACTGACTGCAGGGCCAGGATCAACTAATCACTACTCACATTCACTATGGAATACAATGTAAAAGTCTCACTCTCACCCGCACTACTCCTCTTAACCTCCCTACATTTCCTCGGTCTACCACTCCACAGTTATAATTCTGTCCCCTATGTACAATAATATAACTACTATAATACTGCCCCCTATGTACAAGAAAATAACTACTATAATACTACTATGTACAAGAATATAACTACTATAATACTGCCCCCTATGTACAAGAATATAACTACTATAATACTGCCCTTATGTTCAAGAATATAATTACTATAATACTGCCCCTATGTACAAGAATATAACTACTATAATACTGCTCCTATGTACAAGAATATAACTACTATAATACTGCCTCCTATGTACAAGAATATAACTACTATAATACTGCCCCCTATGTACAAGAATATAACTACTATAATACTGCCCCTATGTACAAGAATATAACTACTATAATACTACTCCTATGTACAAGAATATAACTACTATAATACTGCTCCTATGTACAAGAATATAACTACTATAATACTGCCCCCTATGTACAAGAATATAACTACTATAATACTGCCCCCTATGTACAAGAATATAACTACTATAATACTGCCCCCATGTACAAGAATATAACTACTATAATACTGCCCCTATGTTCAAGAATATAACTACTATAATACTGCTCCTATGTACAAGAATATAACTACTATAATACTGTCCCTATGTACAAGAATATAACTACTATAATACTGCTCCTATGTACAAGAATATAACTACTATAATACTGCTCCTATGTACAAGAATATAACTACTATAATACTGCCCCTATGTACAAGAATATAACTACTATAATACTGCTCCTATGTACAAGAATATAACTACTATAATACTACTATGTACAAGAATATAACTACTATAATACTGCCCCCTATGTACAAGAATATAACTACTATAATACTGTCCCCATGTATATAGAATATAACTACTATAATACTACTCCTATGTACAAGAATAGAACTACTATAATACTGCCCCTATGTATATAGAATATAACTACTTTCCCGATCATTCTTCGGCAGCATGCTACTGGAATATTAGGTAGAATTAGAGAGACAGGTTAACAAGCAATAACTAAGTCCCGCTTATAAAAGGCAATGAGACACACAGGACACTTGTATTTATTTTTCTCTAGATTGACGCTAGGTTTACACTTGCGCCTAGTATCTGTCCGCTTGCAAACTATTTAACATTTTTTATATTTATATATTAGTTTGGTTCAAAAAGATTCTAAATGGTTACACAGCGGACACCCGAACCCATCTTTTTAGACACATTAGTCAATGGGTGTCTATTAAAAAAAACTGATAGTTTGTGTCCGTTTTTGACCAATCCATTTTTTTTTGTTCCCCTTCTTCATTCTGAGCATGCGCAGAGGGAAAATTGGATTGCAAAATGAGCAAACTGATTCCTATCCATTTGTAATCCGCTTTCCATAAACCTCAATGTTAAAAAAAAAAAAAAAAAAAAACGATTGGTTGCTGTCCGTCGTGTATCCTTATGTTTTGAACAGAGAAAGTCCTGCAAGTCCGACTTTTTTTTACATCACCCAAAAGAGCAGATACCAGGTGGAAATTCTCCAAGCGCAGACCTGAGGATGGTTTTTACAACCCATTGAAGTCAATGGGTTTTTAAACGAACTGTTCGAAATCAGCTTTTTAGGATTTTGAGACTGTTTCAAAAACTGATTCCGCACAGACACAAACGCAGATGTGAACCCAGCCTGAGAATTGTACAGGAGGAACTTTTTTGGTTATATATATTTGTACATAATGGCTTGAATGTGAACCAGGAAAGTTTCAGATCCCTCGTCCATCTTATTACACAACCTTACTATATAAAGGGTTGGTTGCCTTGCCTATAATTTTAAGCCTTGTTTTGGAGGACTCACGCACTTCCCATATGGCTGAAGATTGCTCCAGTTTTGCCAGCATTAAGAAACCCTTCTAGATGAAATGTGATCTTGCGAGAACAAGATTGTACATTCAAAACATCTTAGGTAGGAAACAATCATATCAAATCTGCGCATGTGCAATAGGTTAGAAGTCTCGCGAGACTGTAGCATGGAGCATATTTAAGCTTACTGTTGCCGGCAGTATGGCACACCTTGGTCCTGTAAAGTAAGTTCTGTGATGGAATCTCCTTCAGCTTTTATGTGCTTGCTTCATTGTAAAGTCTTGTGAAGTTTTATTGTTTGGCTCTGTTACCTTTAGTATACTATTGGGCCATGCAGCTTATTGATACGGTCGTGTCTCTGCTACACTTCGGCAGGTATTAGAGGATTTATGTTTGTGGTCCTGTACCTATGCTATTATAGTCTCTAGATGACCCTAATGTGCAGTTCTTTTTCTTCCCTTTTCCACTCTGCTGATAAGATGAGGACATCTAGTGGAGAAGTCTCAGCATACACTGACAGATGTAGTCAAGCCATACCTGATGATACACCAGGAGGCGGCTCAGAAGAGGAAGAGCTACAAAGAACTTAAGTCTTGTCTTTTCTATTATGGTTTAAAGACCAATTATCCACAAGATTTAAAGATGTAAAATTTGCACACAAAAAAAAAAAAAAAAAAAAAAAAGTGCAAGTTTCAAGCCCTCATATGTCACAGCAGAGATTGAGAAACTACTGTGTCCTTAAATGGTTAAGTTATTTATTTTCTTCAAGACCTTCTGTGGTCAAACAAATGTACGACCACAATATAGAAAACAAAAATGGTTCAAGGTTCTTCTCTGCTCCAGCACTGCCAATCCCTCATACCAACGGTTTCCTTGTGCGGTCCATAGTGATATCACTAGATGTAGCAGTGACATCATTACTGTGGGCAGTGATTGGCTGTCAGGGTCAGGTGATCGCATACTAGAGTAAACAGCTCGTAGTTGGGATTGTATTTAACATTGGCAGTGCTGGAACAGAAGAATCCTTACCTAATCCTTTGGAATTTCTCCAGCCATTATAAATTGTAAGGAATAAGAAAGTCAGTAATGGTAAAATAGAAAATGGATTTATTACTAGTCAGATAATACAAGATAAAAACTGAACTAAAAACTTCATGCCTAAAAAAAAAAAAAAAAAAATCCAAGAAATCTGTCCTTATATTTCTGAAGGAACATTCTCGTAGATTCTGTTCATGTCTTTTCAGGGTCTTCACCTATAGAGATGGTCTTCACCTCTATGATCCTTCATATTTTCCAGGAATCTCCTGGTTCTTAAAGGATGTCTTGGTCTTCGATTTTGGACTCAAACTTGGAAACATATGCTAAAGATTAAAAAAAAAAAAAAAAAAAAAAAAAAAAAAAAAATTCTCAAATATTTTGATGACTTAATGCAATTTATGAAATGTCTGACACCAGTGTGAACAGAGTTGAATATGTGACTAATAAATTATATTTTTAGAACTATTGGTAAAAAAAATAATATATTTTATATTAAAAAAAAAAAATCAAAATGTAAGATTTCTACAGTATATAACAGCACATTTAATACACTAGTAATGTAACACTAAGGCTAGGTTCACACGGAGGATTTTGAGGCAGTCTAGGCTCAGATACAATGGACTTTTCATGAATCTTGTGTTACAGTTTCTGCCGCTGATTCAGCCATGATAACCAAGAAAAGATGGAGCAGGAGTCTTTGTTCAATGTGCTGGAAAAAAACAAAGTGGTGATCACTGCCTTCCATTACATGCTTTGGGATTCTGGTTAGGTTTCTTATAGCTGGTTCTTGAGGTGGAATCCAAAATAAAATGAACACAACTAAATGCTTCTTGACAAAGAAAATCCAAAAAAAAAAAAAAAATAATAATTCTGTCCTTATATTCCTGATGGAACATTCTAGTAGATCCTGTACACAGAGGATCCCTAAAATTAACAGAGGAGGGTTAGTTTCAGGGATTCTAACTGCGGAAGGGTTTACATTAGGACATGTGATAGGCCTGTCTGATAAGATGTGTCTTTAGTTTGCGCTTGAAGCTGTAGAAATTGGGAATTACAGTAGTCAAGGAGAGAGTGAATCAGGGCAACAATAAGTATTTCTGGTAAGGAAAGGGCGGATTCTGGAGATGTTTTGGAGGTGGAGACGACATGAGCGTGCGAGTGATTGGATATGGGGGGGGGTGAAGGAAAGGTCTGAGTCAAACATAACCCCGAGGCAGCGGGCATACTGCCTAGTAGTTATGGTAAGGCCGGAGACTGATTTGGGTATGGGATAGGGTTTTTTGTTTTTTTTTTTATAGCTATATCCAAGTGGCAGATCAGAAAAAAAACAAACAAAACATTTATATTAAAATATAGTTTTCTAGATTATGCAGAGTAACGAGACTAAAAATAAAGCACATGAGAGAAAGGGCTCAGTGGTCCCATTGTGTCAGTTCACTTGTACCGAGATCAGTCCATATTGATCAGTGTCTAAATACACCATCTAGTGTGTTATATTTGCAACTAGGGATTTCATTCACCAGATATAGAACATAATCTGCTAAGATAAGTGTTGGCGTCTGAGTCATATCCATCATCTTCATAATACACAGAAGCTCTAATAACCCCTCAGATAAGAGGCTTTATTCTAGTTCTTCCTTTATCTGAATATATGCCTAGGGCCCATAGAAAGTGATTCCAAGAGGGCCCCTACAAGCATAGAATTCTACTCCCCGGGGTAGCGTCACAGAGGAGATGGGATAGTGAACATGTAGTCAGCCGATACTAGCATGTCAGGGCCCCGCTATGCTCACATTGGGGGGTGTCAGTATCCAAGCGTTCTAACAAGAACATTAAATTGATCCCTCAGGATATAAAGCAGATACGTCCTAAACTGGCACCTATATCAGGTTAGCGAACTGTCCCTCATAACGCGACTCCAAAATATAAAATGTTCCCATGCGTTTCCCTAGCACCCCAAACTGTGCTAGATCAGGGGGAACAGAGCAACCTCAATCCAAGAGTTATAAAGCAGCAGCATTGGAGTCCTGTTACTGCCTTCTATGACAGTCCCCGCTCATCAGGAGGACTAGTCATATCCAGCCGCCAGTTTGGATTATACCGCCACCTACCTCATGACCTAACTGGCTGATGGATATGACTACTCCCAAGGTTAGGGATTTTATCCAGACATTCAGCACACCACTGCAGAAAGTGTGTGGTGTGTGCCAGGGTTGCCGCCTCAGTTTCTGAGTGGAGGGGGGAGCCGCCTCATCCAGTGCACTTTTAAGGGTTTCATTATAATGACTGGTGGTCAGATTGGGACAGAAGATTGAGGAGATGGGGCACAGAGAGGACTGTAGAGTATCTGAGAGGTGCTGGGTGTTAATAGCACGTAAATTCCTATATGTATGATGGATAGGTGTGTCCTGTGAAGATGAGAGTGCTGATGTGAGAGGCAGAGGGGCAAAGAAGTTAGTAAATTTAGAAACTGCAAGGAGAGAGGAAGTCAAGATCAATTGTGTTACCATCTTCGTGTGTGGCAGAAGAGCAAAGTTGTGAAAGACCAAAAGAAGTGGTTATTGAGAGAAACTGAGGCAGCTGGGGAGACAGGGGTGTCAATGGGGATGTCACCCATGATGAGGGTAGGAATGTCACTGGATAAAGAGAGGGGAAGCCAAGAAGCGAAGTGATCTAGAAATTGGTAGGTGGACAGTAGATCACAGCTACATGTAAGTAGAGTGGGCAGAAAAGTCTGATGGCATGGACTTCAAATAAGGGGAATGTGAGTGAGGGTACCGGGGGAACGATCTGAAGAGTGCACTGAGGTGACAGAAGTAACCCTACCCCTCCACCCTTCCTGTTTTCAGGCCTAGAGATGTGTGAGAATTGTACGCCACCATTAGACAGCAGCAGGGGAGGCCGTATCAGTCTGCTGGACCCAGGCTTCAGTAAGGGCAAACAGGTTGAGAGATTTACTGAGGAATAAGTAATATATTCTAGTTTGTTACACACTGTGCAGGCGTTCCAGAGAGAGCAGGTAAGAGACAGGAGAAAGATAAGGAGAAGGAACACTAAATATTGATGAGGTTTGTAGGCTTTATATGTATGCAGGAACAGGAAAAGTTAGTGGAAGAAGGAGGGCCAGGGTTAGGAGAGAAGTTCCCAGCAGCTAGGAGGAGCAAAATTGACAGAGGGTGGTTCAGTGATTTATCAGGACACTTTAGTATCACTGCTAAAAGTAGTATAGGAAGAGTGAAAAAGTTTGTGAGCTGTACATCGGGAAAGGAAGAGGAGAAGGACTAATATGGATAGCGTGCACTGATGGTAGAGATGGAGGGGAGATCTGCATGAGAACAGTTGCTAAGACAATGAGTGATAGTGCCACTCTATGATACCATGTGTAGTAACTGCTTGTTTTTGTTCTAAATTTACCTGGAGTTCTTCCATTGCTTACTTGTCACATGCCCTGTCTCACTGCCATGTGCAGATCAAACAAAGTGCAATACATCCGCATTAAAAATGTGCCCCTGCATTGGAAATGCTTCCCCCATAAGCTGTGTCTACTTTTATAGGGAAGCCTAATAACTAGCACTAATTTAGGTCGTAAACCAATTAATCAAACTGACACAGGAGGAGAATAAGTAATGTAGATACAAAACACTGACCAGAAAACTACCATAAATTCACTGAGGATCAAAAGGCTGACACTAATACAGAAAAGGACACATGGAATAGCAAGAATACAGCCTTGAAACAGATGCACAGCAAGCAGAGTTGGATGGGATAGGAGAGGAGTCCCTGTATGATGAGAAGAAGAGTGAAGATCAGATTCATGCCATGTATAAGTGCAATTTGTTTAATAAGAATAAAATACTGACAGGGGTTTATTCTAAATCCCCAGATATAATGGAAGAAACTGAAAATGTACTAATAAAAAAATTGATGAGGTCACAATGCATAATAAAGTCATTATGGGGGATTTCAACAAAGGGAACAGGTTATTATCAGTAATAAAAGACAATTACCTATCACAACTAGTGCAGGACCCAACAAGAGGTGTGTCTAGACCTGACTGTGTCGGGTTTACTTGTTAAAATTAGAATTTGTGCAAAAGACAAAAAAGGAGGCAAAGATCGAGGCTGAGAGAATAAACACTGACAATGTGGGCCCTCAAAAATAATCTGGGTGTAATGGTGGAGGAGGATGAGGAAAAAGCACAACTATTAAATGCCTTCTTCTCTACACAGTGTTTACACAAAAATCCAATGGCCAACAACATGATTAGGGGTAATGTAAACTCTCCATTAAGTGTCACCTGTTTAACCCAGGAGGAAGTGCGGCGCCGCCTTCAAAACACTAAAAGAGAAATCACTGGGTCTAGATGGCATACACCCCCGAGTTTGAGGGAATTATGCACTGTGCTAGACAGACCCTTATATCTAATATTTAAGGATTCAGTAATGACTGGGTCTGTTCCACGGGATTGGCGCATAGCAAATGTGGTGCCAATTTTCAAAAAGGGGTCTAAAAGTGAGCCTGGAAACTACAGGTCAGTAAGTTTGACTTCTGTGGTGGGTAAGATATTTGAGAGCTTTCTAAGAGATGCTATCTGGGATACCTCAATGTAAATAATCTTATAACACCCAATCAGCAGGGGTTTATGAGGAATCGCTCCTGTCAGACTAATCTGATCAGATTCTATGAAGTCAGTTCTAGACTGGACATGGGTAATGCAGTAAATGTAAATCTGGACTGGACATGGGTAATATGGTAGATGTAGTTTGACAATGTTGGGACTGGGGAAAGACATGCATTTTTGTTCGCAAATGTCTCAGTGATAGGAAACAGAGGGTGCTTGTTAATGGTAAACACTTAGACTGGGTCACAGTCACCAGTGGGGTGCCACAGGGGTCAGTATTGGGTCCTCTCCTGTTTATCTTTATTAATGACCTGGTAGAGGTTATACATATCAGGGTGTCCATATTTGCAGATATTAAGCTATGTAATGTAATAACTGAGGAGGATAGTAGACTACTCAAGGGGGATATAAGGAAGCTGGAAGCGTGGACGGAGACTTGGCAAATGAAGTTTAATGTAGACAAATGTAAGGTTATGGATTTTGGTTCAGGAAAAAAAAAAAAAAAAAGTTTATGCTTATGTACTGAATAGTAAATTACAGAGTAAGACTGACAGTGATAGAGACTTGGGGATTGTGGTGGACAAGAAGCTTACCTTTAGTGACCAGTGCCAGGCAGCTGCCGCCAAGGTAAATAAAATTATGGGATGCATCAAAAGAGGTCTAGATTCTCATGACAAGAACATAGTTATGTCTCTATACAAATCTCTGGTACGGTCACACAGAATATTGTGTGCAATTTTGGGCCCCAGATTACAAGGACATAACTGAGCTAGAGAGTGCAGAGAAGGCGACCAAGATTATTAAGGGAATGGGTGGATTGGAGGGAGGGGAAAAAAAAAACAAAAAAAAAAAAAAAAAAAAAAACCACGTCTATGGGGAGATATAATAATGTAAAAATACATGAACGGACAGCATAAAACTTTCTAATGACCTTTTTACTCCTAGACCAGTGACAGTGACAAGGGGACATCCTCTACACCTAGGCCAGTGACAAAGGGATGTCCTCTACATCTGGAGAAGAGAAAGTTTCACCAGGAACATAGACAGATTCTTTACAGTAAGAGCAGTGAGGCTATGGGAGTCTGCCCCAGGAAGTGGTGATGGTGGATTCATTGTGCAAGTTCAAGGAGGGCCTGTATGTCTTTCTAGAACTGAATATTATTACGGGTTTTAGATTTTGTTAAGGACAAGTTGATCCAGGGTTTTATACCGATTGCCAGACTGGAGTCGAGAAGGAATTTTTTTTCCCTGAAATGGGGCAATTGGCATAAACTTCATGGGGGTTTTTTGCCTTCCTCTGGATCAACACTGTAGGGTACTGTTAGAGTTATAGGTTGGGTTTAATGGACTAATGTCTTCATCCAACCTAATCTACTATGTAAATCTACAATAAAATGCCACATACCCACAAAAAAAAAAAAAAAAAAAAAAAAAGCCCTAGATCCCTGTGTGAACAAACCCAAATATCACATTTTCTCATTACCTGTATTCTGGCTTCCAGGATTCTAGTGATCCGAGAGATATGACATCCATGTGTGACACCTGGGTGAGGGTTGTATTCATACCAGTTCTGAAGGAAAACCCTGCTAACTAGGATGGAAACATATAGAAAATGTAACTTATTACATACAATATCGTCTGTGTGAGCCATTATTATTTTGGCAATAAATGTAATACATTCAACTTCTATCCAGAGCACTCAAACACTATAGGATATCCACGTCACTTACACAATATAGAAGTAAAGCCTAGATCGCACCACCTCAGATTGACTGTTGTGGTCCCCCATCCAGGTCTGAACCAGACCTAGAGCTTGTTACCAATTATTCCAAGCCCAGCGCTGATCAGAACAGTAAGGCCATAGACACTATATAGAATATCCACATCACAGAATACATAATATAGAGATAACACCACCATAAACTGCCATCCAGGGGCCAAAATTGACCAGCCCCAAGTACCAAAGATATATAGCAGCCTGCAGTGTAGATTAAAGGTGAGCCATGTTCACCACTATGGTGGAGTCAGTACCAATGTGGGCACTAGATGCATCTCTACTCTAGAAGCAGTGAACACTACTGCTCACCTACCTATGGTTTCTATAAGGATATAGCAGAAAAGCTGCTGTGTAGGATCCTGATGGTAGACCCTGTACTCAGTAGAAAGCCATGTGCTGTACCTGAACTCCAGACCTAAATACACAGTCCTCTGCCCATCCCCTCTCCACCTACTCATCCAAAGAACCTTATTGGGCAGTACATCAAGGGAGATGGGGGTGTAACCAGCAGGGAGGTCCAGAGACAGACATTACTGCAGAGAGCACAACTACCTAGAACAGGAGTATGAACGGGGTAGCCTAGTAGATTGAGAGGGATAAACCAACATATCAGCTGCCCATGACTACAACTAATATCTAGTGGTCATGCACAAGTATCAGAGTCCATGACCCCTTTATCAGCCTATGGTTAGAAGTACAACAGACAGAGTGGCTCTTTAGGAGATCTCCTCCACCCCATCTGGTACTTTGTGCTGAGTAGTTTTCTCTCTGTAGTAATGACATCTGTCTCCAGACCTCCTGCTGGTTATGCCTCTGCCTCTCCTTGATCTCCTGCCCAGTCAGGTGGGTAGGAGGAGTGGGGGGAGGGGGGTTCAGGTGTGGCACATGGCCTTCTACTGAGTACAGGGGTCCACCATAAGGGTCCTGTACAGCGGGTTTAATATTATAGTCTTATAGAAACCATAGTTTTCATTGCTTCTAGAGTATAGATACATTGTGTCCTCAAATATTGGGACTGATTCCACCACATTGGTGAATATGGCTCACCTTTTAACCACAATCCGCCATACTATTTTGGTTGGGAATTTAATACCTTCCCAACATCCGGCGTAATAGTATTGGATATTTAAATATGGCAGCCGCTCAGCTTATACAGCAAATTCCTGGTGCTAGTGCACTGATCATGGGAATTAAGACAGCCGGCGCCTCAATCGAAGCTGACCAAAGCACCATTTTCCCTGAGGCGCATGTGTGCTGCCATTTTGGGGAGGGAGGAATGGATTGCCAGTGCCCGGACTGAGATTTGGGGATGGCGGTCCATTGCCATGACAGATAGGAGCCTATTGATTGCTTGTCTGACATTTATTTGTATTACATACTGCTCTATGTAGCCTGTCCTACAAATGCTGGTATTTTGTAATACATTAGCATTGTAAAACATTTCATTAGGAATTAGATCCTTAGGGGGTCTAATTACAAAAAAAAAAGTGTTAAAAAAAACAAGTAAAAAAAAAAATTTAACATTTGAACCCCCACCCCCTTTCCCCTAGAATACAAACTAAAAACGCACACAGTAGGTATCCCTGTGTCTGAAGAAACCTGGCCTACAAACTTATTTGTCCCCTACAGTGAATGCCGTAGCGGGAAAGAGTCAAAAGTGCTAAATTACCATTTTTCACCCCTGATAAAAATAGGCATTCTCCAAAATGGTATAACTAAAGAGTACAACTGGCCCTGCAAAAAAAAAAAAAAAAATAAAAAAAAATAAAGGGTAGCGTTTTACAGTCACAGCAAAGTGGATGGGATTCTAGCCAACCCCATCTCCACTTTGTGCTAAATTTCATGCAGTGAACATTTATTTCCAAAACAGTTGTGATTTTGGAAGTTGCAGCATGTCAATTATACCTACGGAAATGCTGGCGGTTTCCCTATAGGTATAATTGAAGCTGAAAGTCCACAGAAAAAACCTCTACAAACTTTCCGTGGAAAGCGCTGTGGTAAAAACCACAATGCATTGCCGCTGTGGTTTTTCCCACAGCGCTTTTTCAGTCTGAATACCTCACACTCCACCTTATTAAGAGTACCGCCAGGAGATTTAATAAACAGCTTGATGTCACATTTCATGGTCTCCCACCACTCCAAAATAACACAAACATTGTGTAGCCCTGTGGTCATTATATAAAGTGGCAAATGGCGCTCTAAACTGATGGTGCTGGACCACAATTCACCTTCCAGTAATCCCTACCTCAAACCACAGCGTTGGCCAAGTCTATCATCATAGTCACAGTCACTCTGGGGGTTCTCACTAGGTACGCTTCATGTCCCATTTTAGATAGACTTTTAGAAGGCTATTCTGCTGGCATTTCCACCCTTAAAGGCAAGTAGAAGCCCTGCTAGTACCGTGCAAATCATTTGAGTCCACCAAGACGGCCTGCTGGACTACATTATTGAGAAAAATCTCATCCTATCTCAATCTCATGACTACTGGAGTGAGCTACAATACAGGAGACACCATTAAAGTCACCACACAATATAAAGACCATATATTTAGAACAATATGGCTTCATCTGCCAAAACAAGTCCCTCCTCTTCCCTGGTATTCAGAACATATACATTAACAGCTCTATAATGCACAGTGTCAAGTGTGAAATCTATCCCCAAGCAGCAGCCTGGGCAGATCTCCAGGATCTTCTCCACTTGGACATCCACATTTTAGAAAAGAACACCCACCACCAGAGCGCAGCACCCATAGGTGCAACCCAACAGCCCCTCTACTGCCAGGCTAAGCCACCACACGAACAGCTCTCAAACATTCACCTTACCATATGATCTCAGGCAAATGACTGAGGAGCTAGTAGGTGGATCCCTTATGTAGTCTCTGGCTAATGAAAAACACCTAGGCTGAATGGAAGGAGCAGTGGTACCAAGGCAAAACAAATAAATGGCATTCCTACCCAGAGAGGTGAAGACCTCCCATTTAGCCTAGGCATTGTATTTAGCACTGGCAGTGCTTGAACATAGAAGAATCCGTACCTAATTTTTTGTAATTTCTCAGACCTTTTTTCCAGTTACCTTTTTTCATTCAAATCCAAACCAGTGCTTTATGATCAGCTCCTGAGCGGCTGCCATGTTTAAAGCGACAGCTGCCATAATAGTACGGTGGATGTTAGGAAAGAGTTAGGAAGATTCCTGGAAAATAAGAAGTAGCTTCCCGCCTGTCTCTAGAGAGGTGAAGGCCCTGTAAGATGTGTACTAGAATGTTCAATCAGGAGTTGAGCGATTGTCAGGCTTACGCTGTATTATGTCGAGGGCATTAACCCTTGAAAAGCCTCAGTCAAACGTGACCAACCGCCATTTAACTGGCGTCCCATGGGTGCCTCCATTATAGCTAGGATCACTGTCCCACATCATGAGATCTCGGTGATATGTTGCCTTCATCGCAAGAAGTCTACTTTAGGTTCCCGGGCCTGTCATCAATACAATTATATTGAAGTGTATGTATGTTACATTTGCATTGCAGGGTATTGTATTAGTGATTAGACCCCCTGGGGTTTAATTTTCTAGGGGTCTAAAAATAAAAGTTAAAACATTTTTAAAAAGTTTTGATTTTTGTTTTTGACTCCCCACCTTCTAAATTCTAACTTTTATATTTTTTCATTCTCAGAGCCATATGAGAGCTTAATGTTTGCAGGACAAATTGTTCTTCATGATGCTAACATTTATTATTCTGTGCAATGTACTGGGAAGCTGGAAAAGAATTCTGAATGGGGTGGATTTGAAGAAAAAGTGCATTTGTGCAACATTCTTACGGGTTTCGTTTTTGCGGCGTTCACTCTGCAGCCAAAATGACATGTCATCTGTATTCTATGATTCGGTACGATTCCAGGAATAACAAATTTCTAGTTATATTTACATTTTAACCTCCTAACAAAAATCTAAAACTTTGCAAAAAAATTGTTTTCTAAAAGTTGCCATATTCTGACACTTTTATATTTCTGTGTATGGGGAAACATAGGGTGTATTTTTTGCGTGGCCAGGTGTATTTTTTAGTTATACCGTTTTGGGGAATGTCTATTGCTTTGATCACTTTTTATTCAAATTTTTATCAGAGGTGAAAGTGAAAAAATGGCGGTTTGTCACTTTAGATTTTTTTTTCCTGCTACTCCTATGTACAAGAATATAACTACTATAATACTACCTCCTATGTACAAGAATATAGCTACTATAATACTGCTCCTATGTACAAGAATATAACTACTATAATACTGCCCCCTATGTACAAGAATATAACTACTATAATACTACCTCCTATGTACAAGAATATAACTACTATAATACTACCTCCTATGTACAAGAATATAGCTACTATAATACTGCTCCTATGTACAAGAATATAACTACTATAATACTGCCCCCTATGTACAAGAATATAACTACTATAATACTACCTCCTATGTACAAGAATATAACTACTATAATACTACCTCCTATGTACAAGAATATAGCTACTATAATACTGCTCCTATGTACAAGAATATAACTACTATAATACTGCCCCCTATGTACAAGAATATAACTACTATAATACTACCTCCTATGTACAAGAATATAACTACTATAATACTACCTCCTATGTACAAGAATATAGCTACTATAATACTGCTCCTATGTACAAGAATATAACTACTATAATACTGCCCCTATGTACAAGAATATAACTACTATAATACTACCTCCTATGTACAAGAATATAACTACTATAATACTGCTCCTATGTACAAGAATATAACTACTATAATACTGTTTATACGTACAAGAATATAACTACTATAATACTGTTTATACGTACAAGAATATAACTACTATAATACTGCTCCTATGTTCAAGAATATAACTACTATAATACTACCTCCTATGTACAAGAATATAACTACTATAATACTGCTCCTATGTACAAGAATATAACTACTATAATACTGCTCCTATGTTCAAGAATATAACTACTATAATATTGCCCCCTATGTACAAGAATATAACTACTATAATACTGCCCCTATGTACAAGAATATAACTACTATAATACTACCTCCTATGTACAAGAATATAGCTACTATAATACTGTTCCTATGTACAAGAATATAACTACTATAATACTGCCCCCTATGTACAAGAATATAACTACTATAATACTGCCCCTATGTACAAGAATATAACTACTATAATACTACCTCCTATGTACAAGAATATAGCTACTATAATACTGTTCCTATGTACAAGAATATAACTACTATAATACTGCCCCCTATGTACAAGAATATAACTACTATAATACTGCCCCTATGTACAAGAATATAACTACTATAATACTACCTCCTATGTACAAGAATATAACTACTATAATACTGCTCCTATGTACAAGAATATAACTACTATAATACTGTTTATACGTACAAGAATATAACTACTATAATACTGCTCCTATGTTCAAGAATATAACTACTATTATACTACCTCCTATGTACAAGAATATAACTACTATAATACTGTTTATACGTACAAGAATATAACTACTATAATATTGCCCCCTATGTACAAGAATATAACTACTATAATACTGCCCCTATGTACAAGAATATAACTACTATAATACTACCTCCTATGTACAAGACTATAACTACTATAATACTGCTCCTATGTACAATATAACTACTATAATACTGTTTATACGTACAAGAATATAACTACTATAATACTGCTCCTATGTTCAAGAATATAACTACTATAATACTACCTCCTATGTACAAGAATATAGCTACTATAATACTGCTCCTATGTACAAGAATATAACTACTATAATACTGCCCCTATGTACAAGAATATAACTACTATAATACTACCTCCTATGTACAAGAATATAACTACTATAATACTGCTCCTATGTACAAGAATATAACTACTATAATACTGTTTATACGTACAAGAATATAACTACTATAATACTGTTTATACGTACAAGAATATAACTACTATAATACTGCTCCTATGTTCAAGAATATAACTACTATAATACTACCTCCTATGTACAAGAATATAACTACTATAATACTGCTCCTATGTTCAAGAATATAACTACTATAATACTGCTCATATGTACAAGAATATAACTAATATAATACTACCTCCTATGTACAAGAATATAACTACTATAATACTGCTCCCTATGTACAATAATATAACTACTATAATATTGCCCCCTATGTACAAGAATATAACTACTATAATACTGCCCCTATGTACAAGAATATAACTACTATAATACTACCTCCTATGTACAAGAATATAGCTACTATAATACTGTTCCTATGTACAAGAATATAACTACTATAATACTGCCCCCTATATACAAGAATATAACTACTATAATACTGCCCCTATGTACAAGAATATAACTACTATAATACTACCTCCTATGTACAAGAATATAACTACTATAATACTGCTCCTATGTACAAGAATATAACTACTATAATACTGTTTATACGTACAAGAATATAACTACTATAATACTGCTCCTATGTTCAAGAATATAACTACTATTATACTACCTCCTATGTACAAGAATATAACTACTATAATACTGTTTATACGTACAAGAATATAACTACTATAATATTGCCCCCTATGTACAAGAATATAACTACTATAATACTGCCCCTATGTACAAGAATATAACTACTATAATACTACCTCCTATGTACAAGACTATAACTACTATAATACTGCTCCTATGTACAAGAATATAACTACTATAATACTGTTTATACGTACAAGAATATAACTACTATAATACTGCTCCTATGTTCAAGAATATAACTACTATAATACTACCTCCTATGTACAAGACTATAACTACTATAATACTGCTCCTATGTACAAGAATATAACTACTATAATACTGTTTATACGTACAAGAATATAACTACTATAATACTGCTCCCTATGTACAATAATATAACTACTATAATACTGCTCCTATGTACAAGAATATAACTACTATAATACTGCTCCTATGTTCAAGAATATAACTACTATAATACTGCTCCTATGTTCAAAAATATAACTACTATAATACTGCTCATATGTACAAGAATATAACTACTATAATACTACCTCCTATGTACAAGAATATAACTACTATAATACTGTTTATACATACAAGAATATAACTACTATAATATTGCTCCCTATGTACAAGAATATAACTACTATAATACTGCTCCCTATGTACAATATAACTACTATAATACTGCTCCTATGAACAAGAATATAACTACTATAATACTGCTCCTATGTTCAAGAATATAACTACTATAATACTGTTTATACGTACAAGAATATAACTACTATAATACTGCCCCTATGTACAAGAATAACTACTATAATACTGCCCCCTATGAACAAGAATAACTACTATAATACTGCCCCCTATGTACAAGAATATAACTACTATAATACTGCTCCTATGTACAAGAATATAACTACTATAATACTGCCCCCTATGTACAAGAATATAACTACTATAATACTGCTCCTATGTACAAGAATATAACTACTATAATACTGCCCCTATGTACAAGAATATAACTACTATAATACTGCCCCCTATGTACAAGAATATAACTACTATAATACTGCCCCTATGTACAAGAATATAACTACTATAATACTACCTCCTATGTACAAGAATATAACTACTATAATACTGCTCCTATGTACAAGAATATAACTACTATAATACTGTTCCTATGTACAAGAATATAACTACTATAATACTGCCCCCTATGTACAAGAATATAACTATTATAATACTGCCCCTATGTACAAGAATATAACTACTATAATACTACCTCCTATGTACAAGAATATAACTACTATAATACTGCTCCTATGTACAAGAATATAACTACTATAATACTACCTCCTATGTACAAGAATATAACTACTATAATACTACCTCCTATGTACAAGAATATAACTACTATAATACTGTTTATACGTACAAGAATATAACTACTATAATACTGCCCCTATGTACAAGAATAACTACTATAATACTGCCCCCTATGAACAAGAATAACTACTATAATACTGCCCCCTATGTACAAGAATATAACTACTATAATACTGCTCCTATGTACAAGAATATAACTACTATAATACTGCCCCCTATGTACAAGAATATAACTACTATAATACTGCTCCTATGTACAAGAATATAACTACTATAATACTGCCCCTATGTACAAGAATATAACTACTATAATACTGCCCCCTATGAACAAGAATATAACTACTATAATACTGCTCCTATGTACAAGAATATAACTACTATAATACTGCTCCTATGTACAAGAATATAACTACTATAATACTGCCCCCTATGTACAAGAATATAACTATTATAATACTGCCCCTATGTACAAGAATATAACTACTATAATACTACCTCCTATGTACAAGAATATAACTACTATAATACTGCTCCTATGTACAAGAATATAACTACTATAATACTACCTCCTATGTACAAGAATATAACTACTATAATACTGTTTATACGTACAAGAATATAACTACTATAATACTGCTCCTATGTTCAAGAATATAACTACTATAATACTGCTCATATGTACAAGAATATAACTACTATAATACTGTTTATACGTACAAGAATATAACTACTATAATACTGCTCATATGTACAAGAATATAACTAATATAATACTACCTCCTATGTACAAGAATATAACTACTATAATACTGCTCCTATGTACAAGAATATAACTACTATAATACTGTTTATACATACAAGAATATAACTACTATAATATTGCCCCCTATGTACAAGAATATAACTACTATAATACTGCTCCCTATGTACAATATAACTACTATAATACTGCTCCTATGTACAAGAATATAACTACTATAATACTGCCGCTATGTTCAAGAATATAACTACTATAATACTGCCCCCTATGAACAAGAATATAACTACTATAATACTGCTCCTATGTACAAGAATATAACTACTATAATACTGCTCCTATGTAAAAGAAAAAAACTACTATAATACGGCCCCCCTTTTAAAAGAATATAACTACTATAATACTGCTCCTATGTACAAGAATATAACTACTATAATACTGTCCAATGCAACTAAACAGGAAATTAGGGCTCAAAATCCTGAATTTTATAACCTACTTGAAATAAAGGGTTCGTTTTTAATATTTTTCAAAACATCTGGCTGGATTTGAAGTGGGGGCGGGGGGTGACAACATTTTACAGTGCCTCGGCCCACTTGTGCTTATATTGCGAGGTGGCAAACACAAGTTAACTCAACCTGGCTGCCATGTACTCATATGTAATATTCTTTGGCCCAATATGTAACTTCTAACCTAGGTACTCTTATGTATATCATATTGGAGAAACACTTGTATAGACAATACAACATGGGTTGTGCACTTCTTGGCAGCTTTGATGAATGTAAATTATCTCAGAGAGGTTATCTACACCGTGCAGTGTGATGGTGTGGTGAGACAGTGGGCCTATATGAAAATTACATTTTTCCTATGTGGGATACAGAACAGTCTTGTACCCGGTTTACAGAGATTTAGCACGGCTTTCCCTCAGCTGGGGTACATGTTCAGTTCCTTGCTCTATCCCCATGTCTTATCTCCTGACAATGCAGGGTGTTGCCATCCAGTAGCACTCAAAAATGCACCAATATCACCCACTTTGTCACCATCTAGGCTGTTGTGTTGTTGACAAGCTATTACAAGCTTCTAAGTAACTCTTTGTTCTGCGCGGTACTATTGGGCTACACGTATACTTAGCGCCTTAATACAAGGGTCACAGAAGGGACCCAGAACCAACTGCTCTAGTCAATACTCAGATCAATATCAGCATCTAGGTGGTTAAGAGGCTGCCCCTTCTTTCACCCTCTTGGCAAGGACATCGTAGGGTTGTCATCAGGTGAGCATCTTCCATGAGGCATTTGCTTCAGGTGGCATCTCATGAAACGGGGGGGGGGGGGGGGAAGCTTTTTTTTTTGTTTTTTTAAGGGTGGGTGCCTCTCTATAGTTTGCCTCAGGCAGCAGAGGTAGGTTCACTCCTGATTGCCATTGAGCAAAAAATGCCAATGGACAGTTCGTAGCTGCCATACACAAATGTATAATAAGCATTGGATTAAAACAAATGATGTACTATATATTGACATACAGAATTACTACTATAATTTGTGATGGATTTCGGTTTTCCATACTAGCCATCTTTGATAAGATCGCCTCTATTAGACTTTCTTCAATTTTGAATGGTCACCTCCAAGGTTCCACTGTATATTGTGCAGGGAAAAAAAAACAAAAAACAACAAAAAAAAACAAGTAATGTTAGATTCACATCCCCTTGTGGGACAGTAAAACACATTGGGTATTGCTGTGAGTGTACAAGTCTGAACTAACCACAAGTTTTTAACTTACCCTGTATGGTTAAAAAAATCCTTCACATAGCTCTAGAAAGTAAAAAAAAAAAAAAAAAAAAAAATTAAACTTATGGATCTCAGAATGCAGTCTCATTTTTGCAAGATGACATTTAATTGATAAAGATGGTAAAAAAATAAAACTGATACAAGTATACAAGTTTGGCATTGCAAACTAAACATGTTACTTTATAATGTGAAAGCCATAAAAGTTCACAAAACAAAATACACCAAAATGCCATGGAAAAACCATGTGCTTAAAATTATTTATTTATTTATTTTAAAAAAAAAAACTTCTGTGGTAAGAAAAATGACCACAATGTAGAAAACTAAAATGGTTCAAGGTTCTTCTCTGCTCCAGCACTGTCAATCCCTCATACCAACTGTTTCCTTGTACGGTCCATAGTGATGTCACCAGACCTAGCAGTGACATCATTACTGTGGACAGTGATTGGCTGTCAGATAGTAATTGTAAGATAGATTTAATACTAGTCAGATAATACAAGATAAAAACTGAACTAAAACTTCATGACTGTAAAAAAAATCCAAGAACTCTGTCATTATTCCTGAAGGAACATGCTCGTAGATTCTGTTCATGTCTTTCAGGGTCTTCACCTCTATGATCCTTCATATTTTCCAAGAATCTCCTGGTTCTTAAAGGATGTCTTGGTCTTCGATTTTGGACTCAAACTTGGAAACATATGCTAAAGATTTAAAGAAAAATTTTATTATTTTTTTAAAATATTTTGATGACTTAAAAATGCAAATTATGAGATGTCTGACCAGAATTGAATATGTAACTGTAATAAATTATATTTTTTAGAATATGTTAGATTGAAAAAAAAAATTGCTTAATATTTTGATGATTTGCAATTTATGAGATGTCTGACAATGTGAACAGCGTTGAATATGTAACTGCAATAATTTGCAACATAAGAATTCTACAATATATAACAGCACATATACACTAGTAATGTAACACTAAGGTGAGGTTCATACAGAGGATTTTGAGGCAGTCTAGGCTCAAATACAATGGACTTTTCATGAGTCTTGTGCTGCAATTTATGTGGCTGATTCAGCCACAATAACCAAGACAAGATGGTACAGAAGTCTGTTCAATGTTCTGGAAAAAAAAAAAAAAAAAAAAAAAAAGTTGGTCACTGCCTTCCATTTATACTTTGGGATTCTAGGCTAGGTTTTCATAGCTGTTTGGAGGTGGAATCCAAAATGAGCACAACTAAAAACTTTAAAATTCAAAAAATTAGGGTACGAATCAAGTGCTCATATTTAGAAAGTAAACCCAATAGCACAAAAATGGAAAAAGTAAAATATAATCAACTAAAAGGTCCAGGTCAGACCAGGAGCACACACTAAAACAGATATAGTATGTGTATATGAGGTGGTCCAAAGTGCCTCATATATAAAAGGGTAATGGTACAAAATACCCCAATAAAGAGGAATCAATGAAGAGACCACATAAACTCACTAATCTGCTTAGCCCTCGGACAATGAGAGCTGTTATATAATTGGACAGATGAAAGGCAAACTACCACCTGAACATACACACACACACACACACAGAGCAGGACATTTGCCCATTCAGATAAAGTGAGCTAGACAGGGTAATAAACCCTAAAAAGGGTAGCCTAGCTAGCCCGCCAACGCGTTTCCCACTACGGGTTCATCAGGCAGGTGTAAATTTGCCAATACACAAATGCAGTGAAAACTGCAGTTAAGCTGGTGCCCTGATGGTGGACAACAGCATGTGAGGATAGCCAACCTGAACACAGTCAGAAGCCAAGCTCATATAGCGCTAACCCCTCCCCAGATGGAATGAAATAAGCGTTAAAGTCCGACACCTTAGCCTTTTTGCGCCAAGAAAAAAAAAAAAAAAAAAAAAAACCCTCACTTAACTCTGGCGCTCTGCAGGCTTCGGGCCTGTTTGGTGATATTGCGAAGGCCGGGCCTGTGTCATGACGCATGCCTGGCTCACGCGAGATCTGGTCCAACATTGAAGATGGCCAAAGTAGCGCACCAGAGTGCACCAGATCCAGGGAGATGCAGATAAAAGTGTATATTTGTTTGTATCCTCCCCTGGGTCTCTGATCATTATACTCTGAAAAGACCCGAGAGTATAATTGTTCATGGGTGGTCCACAATGGGGCATAATACTGTGTGTGCAGGAATGCAGTTTGTGCAGGGCCCCCCCCACCCCTTGTTAAACATTCGCCTTGGGGCCCAGCCATTCCTAGTTACGCCACTGCATTCAGTGCTAAAGTAACTGACAGCACACCTAACACAGTAAAACCCCATATAGAGGGAGAAACATAGGTTTAAATTTAAGTAGGTCTGACCTGGACCTTTTAGTTTATATTAATAAAGATTATATTTTACTTTTTCCCCCCATTTGTGCTATTGGGTTTACCTTCTAAAAACTTTAACTGTAAAAGAAAATCCGCCCCCCCCAAAAATCTGTCCTTATATTCCTGATGGAAGCTTCTATTAGATCCTGTACACAGAATCCCTAAAACAGAGGAGGGTATGTTTTAGGGATTCTAACTGTGCAAGGGTTTACATTAGGAGTTGAGATAGGCCTGTCTGAAAAGATGTGTCTTTAGTTTACGTTTGAAGCTGTAGAAATTGGGAGTTGAATCTGATAGTCAGGGATAGAGCATTCCAGAGAAGTGGTGCAACTCGGGAGAAGTCTTGTGTATGGGAGAGGGAGGTTCTGATAATAGAGGATGTTAGTCTTAGGTGATTGAGTCACCAGAGAGCACGGGTTGGGCAATAGACAGAGATGAGGGAGGAAATGTAGGTAGGTGCAGCATTATGGAGAGCCTTGTGGATGAGGGGGATAAGTTTAGATTGTATTCTGTATTGAATAGGCAGCCAATGTAGTGACCGGCACAGACCGGAGGCAGCGCTGTAGCATCTACACTGATAGATGAGCCTGGCCGCCGCATTCAGAATAGATTGTAGAGGGGAGAGTTTAGTTAGGGGAAGACCGGTTAGTAAGGAGTTACAGTAGTCAAGTGTCTTTAATTTGTCTGTGGTAAGGAAGGGACAGCACAAAAAATTTTCTAATGATCTTTTTACTCCTAGGCCAGTGACAAGGGGACATCCTCTATGTCTAGATGAGAGACCATTTCAACAGCAACATAGAAGGGGATTCTTTACAGTAAGAACAGCGAGGCTATGGAACTCTCTGCCCCAGGAAGTGGTGATGGTGGATTCATTGTGCACATTCAAAGAGGGCCTGAATAGTATTACGGGAAGGAGTCGGGAAATAATTTTTTTTCCCTAAGATGGGGCAATTTCCATAAGCCTCATGGGGTTTTTGCCTTCCTCTGGATCAATACTGTAGGGTTATAGGTTGGGGTTGATGGGCTGGTGTCTTCATCCAACCTCATCTACTATGTAGATCTGCAATAAAATGTCCCCCTAAATCCACCTGAAAAAAGTCAACCCTAGATCCCTCTGTGTGAACAAACCCTAATGTCACATTTTCTCATTACCTGCATTCTGGCTTCTGGGATTCTAGTGATCGAGATATATGACATCCATGTGTGACATCTTGGTGAGGGTTGTATTCGTACCGGTTCTGAAGGAAACCACCACTAACTAGGATGGAATCAAGATAAAATAAAGATAATCCTTTAATAGTCCCACCATGGGGAAATTAAGTGTTACAGCAGCATAGATAAAACAAATGCTCCAGGGTAGAGGAATTACAGTGACAGTATATAGATAAATAGGTAAAAAGTAGTAGAAGGGATATCACAACTTAAGATCTTTCAGTTCTCTGTATGACGTGATCTCCACTTACGTCGGTGTTAATTGTACAGCCTAACTGCAGTGGGAAGGAAAGACTTCCAATAGTACTCTCTCACCCTTCGGGTGAAGCAGTTGGTCACTGACAGTACTATCACGGGCAAGGGAGTTATCCAGCATGGATCTCACCACGGACAGTATCCTTTTGTCACCCACCATTTGCACTTAGGTCCAGGGGACTCCCCAGGACAGAGCTGGCCCTTCTAATCAGCTTGTCGAGTCTATTCCTATCCCTGGTTGATATACTGCTCCCCCAGCAGGCCAGTTCAAAAAAGGTGGCTGATGCCACTACAGAATTGAGAAGGCCCTAAGAAGTGCCCCCTGGACTCCAAAAGCGCTCAGCCTTTAAGCAGGTAGAGCCGGCTGTGGCCCCTTTCTGTACAGTGCATCCAAGTGATCTACCCAGTCCAGCTTATTATTGAGGAGCACACCCAGGTACCTATGGGTGTTGACCATTTCAATGCCCGTCCCCTGGATGTCCACTTTTATTGGAGTATATCTGCGCTTGTGGAAGTCTACCACCATTTCTTGGTCTTCCCAGCAATAATCTAAGGTGGTTCCGCTGGAATCATATAGAAAATGTAGCTTATTACATTTATTGACAAAAAAAAATTAAATAAATTCACACAGACAATATTGTATGTAACACATTCAACTTCTATCCAAAGCATTCATGCACCAATGACCCGAATAGATCTATACATGGATCGGTGTCCTGACCACTCATTACACAGCAGCATTGTTTCAAAAAAGTTTTCCAATGAACCCAGTATTTTTGGAGAAAAGGGGGATGCTGAGCAGCATTAGCTGCGGTAGAAGCCCATAACACTGTAGAATATCCACATCACTTAAACAATAGAGGTAAAGCCTAGACCACACCACCTCGGATTGACTGTTGTGGTCCACCATCCAGGTTTGAACCAGGCCAACAGCTTCTTAGCAATTGTTTCAAGCCCAGTGATGATCAGCATAGAACGGTAAGGCCATAGACATACTATAGAGTATCCACATCACAGATTACATAATAGAGCTGAAACCACGATAAACTGCCATCCAGGGGCCAAAGTTGACCATCCCGAAGTACCAAAGATATATAGCAGCCTGCAGTGTACGTAGATTAAAGGTGAGCCATGTTCACCACTATGGTGAAGTCAGTCCCAATATTTATGAGGGCACTAAATACTTCTCTACTCTAGAAGAAGTGAAAACTACTGCTCACCTACCTATGGTTTCTATAAGGATATAGCAGAAAAGCTGCTATGTAGGATCCTGATAGTAGACCCTGTACTCAGTAGAAAGCCATGTGCTGTACCTGAAATCCAGACCTAAATACACAGTCCTCTGCCCATCCCCTCTCCACCTACTCATCCAAAGAACCTTATTGGGCAGTACATCAAGGCAGATAGGGGCGTAACCAGCAGGGAGGTCCAGAGACAGACATTATTACTGCAAAGAACAACTACCCGGCACAGAGTACCAGATGGACTGGAGGAGCTCTGCAAAGGAGTATGAATGGGGTAACCTAGTAGATGGAGAGGGATAAACCAACATATCAGCTGTCCATGACTACAACTAATATCTAGTGATCATGCACAAGTATCAGAGTCCATGACCCCTTTATAAGCCTATGGTTAGAAGTACAACAGACAGAGTGGCTCTTTAGGAGATCTACTCTGGCCCATCTGGTACTTTGTGCCGAGTAGTTCTCTCTAATAATGACATCTGTTTCCAGACCTCCTGCTGGTTATGCCTCTGCCTCTCCTTGATCTCCTGCCCAGTCAGGTTCTCCAGGGGGGTAGGAGAGTTCAGGTGTGGCACATGGCCTTCTATTGAGGAAAGGGGTCCACCATAAGGGTTTTGCACAGCAGGATTAATTGTTATATCCTTATAGAAGCCATAATTTTAATTGATTCTAGAGTGTAGATACATTGTGTCCCCAAACATTGGGACTGACTCCACCACAATGCTGAATATGGCTCACTTTTTAGTCACAATCCACCATACTATTATGGCAGATGTTAGGAGCTTAACCCCTTCCTGACAACCGGCATAATAGTAGGGCAGATGTCAGGTATTCAAATATGGCAGCCACTCAGCTTATACAGCAAAGCCCTGGCGCTAGTACACTGATCGTGGGCATTAAGGTCACCAGTGCCTCGATCAAAGCACCATTTTCCCTGAGGCGCATGTGTGCTGCCATTTTGGGGAGGATTTCCAATGTCCAGACCAAGATCCAGGGATGGTGGTCTATTGCCATGAGAGATGGGAGTCTATTGAATGCTTGTCTGACATTTATTTGTATTACAGACTGCTCTATGCAGCCTGTCATACAACTGCCAGTATTTTACAATACATTAGCATTGTAATGCATTAGCTAGAGTACATAAACAAAAAAGTGACAAAGTCACCACACAATATAAAGAACATGGATGTAAAACAATATGGCTTCAACAACTCCCTCCTCTGTCCTGATCTTTTCAGAATACACAGTAACAGCTCTATAATGCACAGTGTCAAGTGTGAAATCTATCCCCAAGCAGCAGCCTGGGCAGATCTCCAGGATCTTTTCCACTTGGACATCCATGTTTCTGAAAAGAATTCCTACCACTGCAGCTCAGCACCACAGATGAAACTCAACAACCCCTCTACTGCCAGGCTGTCCCCAGGCTCTAGGGCACAACAGTAGCCACCATGTAAAACCACACTATATACACTGCTCTCAAACATTCACCTTACCATATGGTCTCAGGCAGATGACTGAGGGGTTAGTGGGTGGATCCCTTATGTAGTCTCCTGCTAATGAAATACACCTGGGCTGAATGGAAGGAGCAGTGGTACCAAGGCAAAACAAAAAAAAATGGCATTCCTCCCCAGAGAGGTGAAAATCTTTCATTTAGCCTAGGCATTGTATTTAGCATCAGCAGTACTTGAACATAGAAGAATCCTTATCTAATTTTTTGGAATTTCTCACACCTTTTTTCCAGTTACCTTTTTTTCATTCAGATCCAAACCAGTGCTGGATGATCAGCTCCTGAGCAGCTGCCATGTTTAAAGCGGCAGCTGCCATAATAGTATGGCGGATGTTAGGAAAGAGTTAAGAACAAGGAGATTCCTGGAAAATAAGAAGTAGCTTCCCCCCCAGAAGAGAGATGAAGGCCTTGTAAGATGTGTACTAGAATGTTCAATCAGGAGTTGAGCGACTGTCAGGTTTATGCTGTATTTTGTCGAGGGTATTAACCCTTAAAAAGCCTCAGTCAAACGTGACCAACCGCCATTTAACTGGCGACCCATGGATGCCTCCATTATGGCTAGGAGCACTTTCCCACATCATGCGATCTTGGGACGGTGATCTGATGCCTAGATGGCAAGAAGTCTACTTTAGGTTCCTGGGACTGTTTTCAATACAGTTATATTGAAGTGTATGTATTTTACATTTGCATTGCAGGGTATTGTATTAGTGATTAGACCCTCTGGGGTTTAATTTTCTAGGGGTCTAAAAATAAAAGTTAAAACATTTTTGAAAAGTAAAAAATTTAAAAAAAAATGATAAAAACTAACTTCAAATTCATTTATTTATTTTTTTTTATATGTGCGGTTTTGAGGGCTGTAATATGTTTATCATGTGTTATTCAACTAATTTCTGCGACTTTTTTCGGTGACACATAGGGCTTTATTTTTATGCTATTTTTATTTTTGCATGTGTTTTCATGTTTTTTTATATCCGAGAAAAAATAAACAAAAGAAGAGGAAAAACGTGTCTGCTTTTCACTTTTCATTTTTTTTATTTAGTAACACAAAGTGCTACTAAAAAACTTTGTAAAATAGTTTTTCCTCTCCATTACGGTAATTTTTATTTTGTATGGTGTCGTTGGGGGTGGGGCTATAACCTGGCAAATTATTTTAATTATTTTTAAAATTATTTTATTTATATATATTTTTTTTAACTTTTCTATTTTTTTTACATTATGTCCCCACAAGGTCATAATAGACCTTTGGAGACATCTGATCACTCTTTTTTGGTGGGGAAGGCTGATTTCCCTTATAACTGGGGCTGGTAAAGTTAGCCCCAGTTGCAGGAGGAATACAGTCTCCTGTCTATTACTATATAATAATAATATAATAATAGTCCTTTAATAGTCCCACAATGGGGAAATTCAGTGTGTTACAGCAGCAAAGATAAGCAGATACAAATACAAATACAGCATGTACAGGAATGTTCCAAGGTAAGAGGCATTACTTTGATAGCCGACAGACAGATAAGAAGTAGCGGGGGAGGGGGGGATTTAACAGGCAGAGAGATATTTCAGTTCTCTGTGTGTAATGATCTCCGCTTAGGTCGGTGTTGGTTGTACTTCCTAACCGTGGTGGGGAGGAAAGACTTCTCACACCTAGGGTGGAGCAGTCGGTCACTGACAGTACTGCTCAGTGCGATCACAGTCTCATGCATGGGATGGGACTTCTTCTTCTGCATGGAGCTCACCACGGACAGTATCCTTTTGTCACCCACCACCTGCACTGGGTCCAGTGGGCTCCCCAGGACAGAACTGGCCTTTCTAATCAGCTTGTCAAGTTTATTTCTGTCCCTGGTTGATATACTGCTCCCCCAGCAGGCCACTCCAAAGAAGATGGCTGATGCCACTACCGAGTTGAAGAAAGTTCTAAGAAGTGCCCCCCGGATTCCAAAGGCTCTCAGCTTCCTAAGCAGGTAAAGCCTGCTGTGGCCCTTCCTGTACAGGGCCTCCATATGATCTGCCCAATCCAGCTTATTATTAAGGAGCAAACCCAGGTACTTATAGGTGTTCACAATCTCGATGCCCGTCCCCAGGATGTCCACTGGTTTAGGAGGGCTTCTGCCTTTACGGAAGTCCACCACCATCTCCTTGGTCTTCCCCGCGTTAATCTTCAGGTGGTTCCGGTGGCACCAGTCCACAAAATCCTGGTTCAGTTCTCTGTACTCCCTGTCATCATCGTCTGTGATGAGGCCTACTATTGCAGAGTCGTCAGAATAATTCTGTAGGTAGCAGCTGGATGACTTGCACCTAAAATCTGCAGTGTACAGTGTGAAGAGGAAAGGGGCGAGAACTGTACCCTGAGGTGCCCCCATATTACAGATCACGGTACCTGACACACAATCTTGGGCTCTCACGTATTGAGGTCGATTTGTGAGGTAGTCTAGGATCCAGTTGGAGAGGTGGTGGTCCACTCCAGCAGGGCCCAGCTTGTCCCTCAATAACCTGGGCTGTATGGTGTTAAAAGCACTGGAGAAATCAAAGGACATTATTCTCACTGTGTTCCCTGGTTTCTCCAGGTGAGACAGAGCCCTGTGCAGAAGATGGATGATGGCATCATCTACCCCAATGCCCGGCCGATAAGCAAACTGGAGGGGGTCCATAGCGGGGCTCACTAGAGGGCGGAGATGTGTGAGAACCAATCTCTCTAAGATCTTCATCAGGTGGGATGTCAGTGCTACAGGTCTGTAGTCATTGAGGTCCATAGGGTGGGGTTTCTTTGGAACTGGTACCACACAAGAAGATTTCCATAATTCAGGGACTATTTCCTGCCTCAGGCTCATATTATACATATATTTAATTATACCACACAGCTGGTCCCCGCAAGTCTTAATTAGCCTTGCACTGATGTCATCTGGCCCTGCGGCTTTCCTCGCCTTGATCTTTTTCATCTCCTTCCTCACCTGGGCCCGTGTGAAGGTCAGACTGTGGTCAGATAAAGATGGATTTCTGGATTTACTGGTCTGTTGGGAAGTGTCCACATGGGGTGAAGTCATTGTGGTGGGGGGAGCTGGTGTGTGATCAAATCTGTTGAAGAATAGGTTTATATAGCTTATAGAGCGAATCTGGGTCCTGTAGGACCCAGCAGCTCTAATAGACGCTGATCCCAGTGGATCACATGAGGGGAGCCGCAGCGAACAGGAAGGCAGGAAAGGTAATAAACCTTCCCTGCCTTCTCTAGGGGAGCTCCAGCTGAAGTTACAGCCGACTCCCCACTTCAGCAGGTGCACGATTTCGTACCGGTACGTCCTTGCAGAACAAGGCAACTACTTTCCGGACGTAAATACCCAATGGGCGGTCCGGAAGTGGTTAAGGTGTGAAGACAACCAAAACACATACCAAAATATTTATTTGTTATCGCTGTAATTGTTCCAACCCACACTAGCGTAAACAGTTTTTCTCTAATTCCACCCCATTCTAAATTTATATTACAGCTTCCAAGTACATTGTATAAAATATTAAATGCTACCAGTACAAGTTGTCCCACCAAAAATAAGCCCCCATACACATCTGTGAATGAAAAAATAAAAAAGTTATGGCTTTTGGAAGGTGGAGCCAAAAAACAAAAATTAAAAAATTTAAAATGGCTGCAGCGGAAAGGCGATAAAAGTGAAATTTATTAAATATATTTGACAACAGTGTGAATAGAGCTTAATGTATAAAAATCTGCAGTAATAATTGATGATTTTTATAGTGTTATTTTAGTAATACAAAAATAATAAGAATTAGAAATTATTTTTATATTGCTGGTAATAAAATATTAAAAATAACACTTTTTACATTCCCTATATTCTAAATCTGACAGATATAGAATCTATGCGTGAAGTCTGGATAAGGGTTGGATTCACACTGGTCCTAAAGGAACTGGATCTGCTCATTTCTGTAGATGGTTTTCTTTCTGGATTGGGCTCTAGAAGATATTGTCTTATGGTTATACATGTCCACTCTAGGCTTCTTACATCCATTCTGACCATCATCAGAATATTTCTCTGTAAAATAAAAAAACAAAACAAAAAAAAACGACTACAAATATTAATACTTTTGGGGGGAAAAAAAAAATCAAATTTTGAAAATAATAGTTTAAAAGTACAACATAGCAAAACTCCAGTACAAGTCAATTTTAAATGGATTTGTATTTTGATACTAAGGAGCAACTAAAAGACTCCTAAATGCCAATAGAAACCTCTCTCTGAAATTATTTTAAGACATTTGTTTGAGATATTGAAAATAGTTGGGTTTTTTTTAAATTTATTAACAACTACAAGAAATGTCAAATCTAAAAATCTGCATCTACTCCCTTAGACTAACTAGAGTTAGACATCAAATATTAAAAAAGACACTTACTTTTTAATGGCTTGTTCTGTCTGGTTTCTCTAGCTTCCTCGGGGAGAGTTACATCTTTACTGTTGTTAAATACAGTTTGGTTCCCATTCAGTCTGCTATGTAATCAGGGGCAGGTTATAACAAGGGTTAAATGTGTGGTTGCCCAAGACCCAGCGGAAAGTAATAGCATATTTGCCCCCATTATAATACAGCCTCATAATCTGCTGATACAGTTGATTACTGTGGCGGGGCACATGAGTCTATTGGAGATGAGTATTTGATGGACGCACATCTTGATATTTTTCTTGCGAATATTTACAAGGTTGAACAGGCAATTTCGTTCAGACTGAACATGCCAAACTGGAACTGCTATTATTATACTCAGGGGACTATTGAGTAAACATAACAGTCCTCAATGAACGCTGCTGTCATTCAGGAGGACAAAAAGAGGCCTGAAGAGAATGGAGACCTGCACTGGAGCCCAGGGGAGGTGAGTAAGATTGTTTATGTTTACCTAATTCCCCATGACCTCCGATAATACTCCAGAATATAATATTTTGTGGATAGAGAATCCCAAGCATTTTGGGTTCGGTCGAATCCAAAATTTTTGGAAAAGTCATACTATGTGCGTTTTATTTTATAAGCGTTTATAAGCGTCCATTCTGGGACATTATACTAAGTGGAAGGCCGTTATGGGACATTATAATGTGTGAAGGGGCTACTATTGGACATTTCAGTTTGAGGGGACATTATACTGTGTAGAAGTGTGCTAAGGGACATTAACCTTGCGTGGATTCCGCTATGGAACTTTATTGTTATAGCGATCTTTGGCATGAATTTAGGGGGGCAGCACTTTCTGAACAGCCCAGGGCCCATAGTATGTAATTCTTGCTGTAAAACATAGACTAAAATCCACAATGGTTGGTGTAGAATACTTGAGTGATGGGGACCTTCTGGACCTTCCTTTACTGAATTAACATGACAATGTACAAATGGTCTCTGCTCCTCAAGGGAGGAGACACAGCTGTATAGTCTACTTCTAGAGAGAAGACAGTTCAGAAGACCTGGTCTAGCTGCATGTCCATGACCTGTCAAATGGTATCTCCAGTATTTTGAAGTAGCTTATGTATAAACCAGAGAATTTGTATCATAAAATAAAAAGATGACCCTCTTTTGAATATATAATTGAGGATATCACCCATTCCTCTGATGCTTTCATACTTTCCTCTCCAATAGGGATGTGTTCTTCGAGTGACCATAAGGCTAAGACCCCACATAGAGAGCCACAGACAAAAAGTGCAGAAGGTCCACAGAGTTTTTCTCTTAATAGTTTTAGCTGTTTTTTTAATTGGTAGATTAAAATCCTTTAAAAATAAAACTATATAAATACTAAGCAAAGAAAATAAAATATAACTTTTAATAAATAACCACTAAAATATCCAACCCATAATTTATCATCGACCTATCTAAATATGCAAATATACACAAAAGGTTGAAGAGAGCATATTTAACCTAATAGACAAAGTTGATCTCAAACAGTGGAAAGAGGTCTAAAAGCTAAATTGACTCTAGATATATATAAATGTCGACCAAATATGTCAATAAAGCTACATAACCTCATATCCTCCCCACACTTAAACTGTTGATATCAACTAAAATATAAAAGCCCTCTAATGTCAAATAACACTTCTATGAGACATTCCTGTCCCCAGACAGCATCTCAAACGGTTTGGCCACGGCTTTTGCAGTCCCTGCAAAATGGATGGGATATGCAGAAAAATACCACAAAAATGTTGCGATTTCTAAAACCATCGCATTTTTGGAAATTGCAGCATGTCAATTATACCTACAGAAATGCTGGCGTTTTCTGGATAGGTATAATTGAAGCAGAAACTCCGCAGAGGAAAACTCTGCAAACATTCTGTGAAAAGCACTGCAGAAAAACTGTGATCTTTTTGGCTGTGGCCCGCTATGTGGGGTCTTAGCCTTATATGTTTTTCCAGAGAAAACATTGAGATTCTCACGAGCATCAGCCTCTTTGTCCAATGTGGTCCTGGTTCTCGAGAAATTTAGCTTTTTGGCTTTGAAATAAAACTTAATGTATAATTGATATAGTAAATTGCTTTATTTCTAATTAAAAATATTAGTAATAGCTATCATTTTTTTTAGAAATGAAACATCATAAAATATAGTAATAAATTTAAGTTCTTAATATGAATCAGCTAAAGTGATTGCCTTAAATTCGTTTTACCATAACATAGCTAAAAAATAAGTAATTCTGAAATTAATTACAAGTCCTTATTAGTTGTCGAGGTATATAAGTAAATACAATATATTGTTCGATAGTTAAGTTATATTATTAACCCTTACATGACAGATATTTTTCATTTTTCTGTTTTTGTTTTTTACTCCCTGTATTCCAAAAGCCATAACTTTATCTTTTTTCTGTTTACATAGTTATATGAGGGCTTGTTGTTTTCTGGACAAGTTGTACTTCAAAATGGTACCATTTATTATTCTAGACAATGTACTGGGAAGCAGGAAAAAATTTAAAATGAGTTGAAATTGAAAAACAAATTTTTTTTTATTTATTTATTTATTTTTTTGAAGGTCTCAAAGCTGTGCCAACGAAAACACCAGTGCACGGAAAAAAGTGATGGGTGCCACTGAAAAAACATGCAAAGGATGCGGTCTATCGCAAAACCCATCTCAAAAGAGAATGGGTCCACCGAAACTGTCCCCAAACTCAGAGCCAAAAGGCCCAAGAGTAAGGGGGCTAAACCAACCCAACTGCCGAAACAGGAGGGTCAGTGACTTACTTGGTTTCCTCCATGGGCTGCCACCACCAGGAGTACTACCAAGCCAGCTACTTGCATCAGTCCCCTCAAGGGCTGCCACCCCAAGAGTACGACTGAGCCTGCAACTGTTGTCTATCTCCACAAAAGCAGAGACAGACACTGGAGAGCAAAGAAGGAGGGAACCCGAGGGCCACACACTCCAACTCCTAGACTTCGGGTAGGACCCAAAAGGGTTTCCGCACCCCTACATCCACACAAAAACAGTGACAAACAGGTGACAAAACGTGATAAACAAAAAAGAATAAATAAGTGAATAGAGTGCCAGTGTACTGGCCCGGTCTATCCGTCGGATCTATAAAAAATTACCCATGCTGGATAAACCAAGCAATAGGGTGAGTGCTCCTCAGGTGTATTCAAGTGCTTGTGCAATGTGCCAAATTCAGTGGGTTTCCCAGGCCCAGTGAAATAAGGCACCTCTGGAGTCACCGTCCCCAGAGGCACTTGCACCATGAGACCTTCGAAAGCCTCCCCAGCCCCTTGGCTTCGATCCCAGGGTGGCTGCAAGCCCTGGTGTGGTTCCCTGCCTCATGTTCGCAGTGTTCAGTTGGCTCCTTACAGTGGTGCACTACTCCCACTGGCGGAACCAACCTACTGGCTGTTACTGATAAGAACAGATACTACACATGATCTTAGCCAAAAGGCCGAGAAGAGAAAGACAAGCTTTCTTCTGAACACTTGACCTTAGCCATATGTATAGACGTGTAATTAAATCTGATACAGTATCAGACCTATCTAAGAAGTTAATTATAATCTACAAATGAACTAGTATCCTTATATGGTCTATGTATTATATAATTATGGGAGTTGTCTCCACCCCCCGAGGGGTCAGGACAAGACAACACATGTAGAGAGACTATGGCAGGTGACAGTATTATACTTTATGTATATAATTATGGGGATAAGAATGGGAATGTGGATATCTGGAATGTATATGGTGTTGGTGGAGGAAGTCAGCCATACTTTGATGTCTCTACAAAAAGTGACTGACTCAGTTCTTTAGTCTACCCAAGACACTAGTCTCGGTTGACATCTCATTGTGATCCAAGAGCAGCAATATAGGATTTGTTTTCTTTCTAAGACTTGTCCTGGCCCCTTGGGGGTGGAGGTAAGGTAACACAGGCAGAGTTAGACAAGCACCATACATATATTGGGTCTGGTATTCAGCTAAGAAGGATATCTGGAGGGAAGATTCTGCTCATCCAATCAACTGCAAAAAATATTTCAAGTGACTCTGATTAGCTAATCTAACCTATCCATCCAAGAAGAGGTGGCATGTATCTACTTGCTTGACTACATCCATAGGATCTCAGCAGAGAGGGCTATATTCCTTTCGTGCATAATCATTATGCGCGAAGGGGTTTATGGAGAAAGCTAAGGAGCTGCCGACACCGATCGCAGCTGTTAACACTTTAGATGCCATCTAAAGTGCGCCGTTGCTATAAGCGCCATCATCTTTTGATCGACGCTGCCTTCCAGATCGTCATCGAAGGTCAGCAATTGGTTTACATGACAGCCGGGAGCCTATTGAAGGCTCACAGTCTTGTCATTATGTCCTTACTATTACACACTGGCAGAGGCAATGTATTTTACTATTCACTACAATATCTTAGTATTGCATTGAATAGTATGAACGATCAGTCCTCCTAGGGTTCAAGGTCCCTAAGGGGTAAAAAAAAAAAAAAAACACAAAAAATATAAAAGTTCAAATCACCCCCCTTTCCCTAGATCACATATAAAAATAAATAAGCAATAATAAACATAAACACTTTAGGTCTCCGGTGATCCAAAATGTCTGAACTATTAAAATATTAAAATATTTATCCCATACAGTGAACAGCGTAGCAGGAAAAAAAAAATCAAAATGGCCAAATGGCGATTTTTTTTCTCAACACTTTGCCTCCTATAAAAAATGGAATAGCAATAGATCAAACCATCAGATCTTACCCAAATTGGTATCAATAAAAACATGCCATACCCAACTCCATACACATAAATATCAAAAAGTTACAAGTGTCAGAACAAGGCGACACAAAAATTTTTCTCTATTTTGCAAAGTTTAACATTTTTTAAAAGGTATCAAACCATTAAAAATACTATATAAATTTGAGATAGTCGCGATTGTACTGACCCACAGAATACAGGTAACATGTCATTTATACCACACAGTGAATGTCGTAAAAATTAAACTCATAAGTAAACAGCCCAAATGCGTTTTATTTCCAATTCCACTTCATTCAGAATTTTTTTCTAGCTTCCCAGTACATTGTACGGGACATTGAATGGTGCCGTTACAAAGTACAATTTGTCCTGCAAACAATAAGCCATCATGTGTGCGCCATAATATAAGTCCACAAATCAGGAGGACTGGAGTGGTGGCAGGGCAGCCCCATAGAAATGAATGTTCCCAACCACTTTGACTTTACAACTGGGGTTATGAGGCAGTTGGGCCCCGACCAATTTCCTAAGGCTTTTTTGGTTGACAAAATCTTTAAGGCTAAGGCCAAATGTAGTGAAGCACAGCAAAACACTGTGAAAAAAATGTCAGAAATGCATTGCGTTTTTTTCCGAATCTTTTTTCATTGTGATTTAGCAGAGTTTTCCTCTGCGGACTTTCTGCCCCTATTATACCTATATGGAAAATGCCAGCGCTTCCGTAGGTATAATTAATTTTATTATACTTAAAACATTTATTATAACTTATTATTGTTCCTACTGCAATTTTTTTTATGCAATGTGTGGATGGGATTATTGTAAAACACAGCATATTTTTTTACCGCTGCATTTCTGTCGTGGCCAAAACGCTGCATTTTTGCAATGTGGGGCCCCAGCCTTAAAGAGATTTAAGGTGACCATATACATTAGAGCTGTTAAATGTTAACAATATGTTAAATGAATATAACAATTTATATTTTGGTAAGAAACCACAATGTGATCATCTAAAAGTAATAAAATTAACCAAACTTCTAAAAATATGAGCACAATAGCTGTTCTCTTATCCCACAACATCCTAATGTAAACTCTTCAATAGTTAGAATCCCTAAAATGTACCCTCCTCTGTTTATGCTTCAACATGACCTTACAGGATATGATGCCGTATAAGACTAGCTTTATATGTCCAGGCACCATCTGCATGTTAAAGGACACGACTGGTGACGGCTCATACAGCTTTATATATGTGTAATGACAGTAACCTCTATTACAGAATTCTCTGACCATTGTACAAGCAATGCTACATCTGCTGCCGCCCCTGCTACCTCCTGTGTCACCCCCTCTACTTCATAGATTGTAAGCTCTTGCGAGCAGGGCCCTCAGTCCAAGTGTGTGAATTGACTATTTCTTTGTAATGTATCTTTTTTGTCAGTACTTGAACCCTGCAAGTTGTACAGTCCTGCGGAATATGTTGGCGCGAAATAAATAAAATGCATTATTATCATTATTATTATACAGTATATCAATCTGCTCAACTCCTTCTGTTCCATAACTCACTATCTATGATTGCTCAATGTTCTAACTGAACTCTAGAACTACTTTTGGAAATAGAATAAATCCAATATTTTAGTAGAATCTTCACAGGAATATGTATATTAGAAAAGAAAGAGAACTTCCCATTTGTTTTGAGGGTATTACCTATTTCTTTGATCTTTGCCTCTTGTCCTTTTATGCCTTTTTTATAATTGGGGGTAAATACTCTTCCTATGTAAATGGACTAGGGGACTGAATATTAAGGATCAAAGAGGTTCTTTTAATTAGTCTCCACCAATCTTAAAGGTTGTTGCAATGTATTCCCTATGCATAATAGCTCTACCTTGCTATTAAATTAGAAAACCCATTGTTAAGTCATTTCTAAGTGGGTTTTCAAATGTTTTTAATCCAGTAAATTAATACTATATAAAGTATAAACAAAAAAATATGCAAGAGACTGTCTATATAACATTTATATATTTTATTGAAAGATTTTTTTCACAAGTCTTTAACATTTTAATAATATTTTGTTACATAAATTAAATAAGAAAACAACTGTGATAATATACAGAAAATAGACATTATATTAAAAAAGAGAAAATATTCCTATGTCCTCAATATGTTTTGCTGTGGTTGAAATATTATTATTAATAATAATGATAAAAATATAAGAATAATAGATTTATATTCTATGTATGAATATTCTTATTACTCATTAAAATATCTCTACTAGCACTATTATTTATTATTATTATTATGTTTTAGCATTTCTATAACATAAATAATAACAATAATACAATTTATATTATATAAGTACTACTAAAGCATAATAAATAGTAATATCAGTTATATTTTAATAACAAAAAATAATAATACTTTAAATAAAGTCATTTATTACCAATATTATTAGAAGTAATAATTTTTATTAAATAAATTCTGTTTTATGATAGCAACAAAATAAAAGTGTATGATAATACAATTATCAAAGTAACAATATAAGTAAATTTTTAGTATAAAGTATAATAATAAATGTAAATATTGGTAGCATTTATATGTTATCATTATTGTGAATTATTGCTATATTGTATTATTATAGATGATAAATATGACATGATCTCATACCTGTATTCTTGGCTCAGAAATTCCAACAATTTTCCCAATCTGACACCTGCGGGTAAAATCGGGATAGGGGTTGCTATCAAATTCACTCTTGAGGAAGGTGATCTGTTCCTTATTGTAGCTTGTCCTCTTTCTACATCTGTTTTTGAAGGAAGTCCTTGTCTCATCTTTTTCAGTCCTGGTTGCCTTATTATCCCCATCATCTTCCACATGGAATGTTCCTGGAAGCACAAAAAAAGTGAATATTGTGAACTGAACATAAAAAAACTAAATGATATTAAAAAGAAAAATAAATACAATTCTTTTTTAAAAAAAATTAGGAAAATGTTACAGCAGGAAATAAAAATCCAACTTAAAATTTTTTTTACCATTCTAGTTTAAATAAATTCAAGTAAATGAAATATGTTAGATAGGATAAACATGGCTGATATTAAAAATGATCATTGACTATAAGGTACTGACTTACGTTTAGACCCGGCAGGGTAACCATCAGCGACTAAATTGTCGTTGGTTGATGATGATGACGGTACGTTCATTTGTGATGGCTTCTTTCTATCCATATTCCAGTCTTGGGCTTGTTGTTGGATTCCTAGCAGGTTGTTGGTTTGCAGTGGAATTTCCTTCACGGTAAGAGAATTCTGAAGATCTTGTTGGGTGTCCATGGAAGAGAAGAGACCAGGATGAACATGGATGGCATTGGTTGGAGCTCTCTGATGCAATGTTGGATAGTCATCTTCTAGAGAAAGTACGGTGCAGAGGATTTGGTCCAGCTCTGAGTCCATGGCTGTTCACTGGAAGGAATGATGGAATGAAAACCCTCACCCATCTTATATATGGAATTGTTCAGGGGTTGTCCTGAAGAACAAAGTGGACCTTCCTTTCATGTTTTCTGAAAAGTGACAGAAATTGTCTCCTCCCTTGATCTTTCATTTACACCTATAGCTATTGACACCTTACAATGTGGGACAATACACAAATGGCAACTGGAGATTTAAGATGTAAATAAGAGTCTTCAGCAGAACCTTTGATGTGAGAGAATATTTGTTAACAATTCATCATGTACAATAGATAAAATACCAATAACAACTAAAACTAGTTACTAGATTATCTAAGAATATTATATAGGAAATACAGTGATATAATACAACTGGTCTACTAAGTCCATAGAGAGAAACATATAGATAAATAGGCAGGAAAATATAGCGCAATAAATATAGATAAATTGGACATAATGAGACAGACATAATACTGTATGAATATGACTTGTCTATATAGGAGATACTTAGATATTTGGTAGCTACATCAATAAATATGCAGAAATATCAAAATAATAATAAATAATATAAATATAGCTGTATATTATATTAATATAAGATAAAAAGATGATAGGAAAGGAACGTAATTATAGATACATTGAAAATAATTTGAGAAAAATAATTTAGTTTAATTACATAATTAGGAAATATTTGGATATCTGTTAGATAAAATAAATGATATGTAGAAATATCATTATAATATAAAGTAAGATAAAAATGTAGATACAAATTATATAATATATGTAGGAATATAATAAGAAAAAGGAAGGAGAAAAAACACAGGACAGAAAAAAACACAGTGGAGGGAGGTCTCTTGTGCCCTCTTATAAGGCTAGTAGGAGGCACCTTTTTGGTGCTAATTAAAGGTTCCACCTGTCCTAAACAACACACAGGGGCAGAGATACCCCATATTGTGCTGCTGTCGGACGTAAGGGGAATCTATGATTGCTCAATGTTCTAACTGAACTCTAGAACTACTTTTGGAAATAGAATAAATCCAATATTTTAGTAGAATCTTCACAGGAATATGTATATTAGAAAAGAAAGAGAACTTCCCATTTGTTTTGAGGGTATTACCTATTTCTTTGATCTTTGCCTCTTGTCCTTTTATGCCTTTTTTATAATTGGGGGTAAATACTCTTCCTATGTAAATGGACTAGGGGACTGAATATTAAGGATCAAAGAGGTTCTTTTAATTAGTCTCCACCAATCTTAAAGGTTGTTGCAATGTATTCCCTATGCATAATAGCTCTACCTTGCTATTAAATTAGAAAACCCATTGTTAAGTCATTTCTAAGTGGGTTTTCAAATGTTTTTAATCCAGTAAATTAATACTATATAAAGTATAAACAAAAAAATATGCAAGAGACTGTCTATATAACATTTATATATTTTATTGAAAGATTTTTTTCACAAGTCTTTAACATTTTAATAATATTTTGTTACATAAATTAAATAAAAAAACAACTGTGATAATATACAGAAAATAGACATTATATTAAAAGAGTAAAATAAGTCAAAACCTCTTGCATTGTTCCCCTAAAGTGCAAACATTATAGTTATCTCCATGAATGTCCTATCTCCAGTTCTGCCCCAAGTAAGTGCCAGTGCAAAAATATATCATCTTGGTTATAACACTATGCGGAAGAGACTAATGGTCCCATATGACACCATGTCTGACATGTGGTGTCCTGTGTGAGCTGCTCCATAGACCTGTGGATTGGGGGGATTTGCGTTTTAACCTTCGAGATATTTTCTGTAGTTCTCAATTTCCTGTGTTGAAACCCATCTTCAGATTAGTTAGGTTTTTGCAGATGTCTTGCTCTCCTGTTTTGATACCATACCTGGAAAAAACATAAGAGAAGTAACAATCAATAAATGTCATCAGTGGGCAAGAAGAGAAAATATTCCTATGTCCTCAATATGTTTTGCTGTGGTTGAAATATTATTATTAATAATAATGATAAAAATATAAGAATAATAGATTTATATTGTATGTATGAATATTCTTATTACTCATTAAAATATCTCTACTAGCACTATTATTTATTATTATTATTATGTTTTAGCATTTCTATAACATAAATAATAACAATAATACAATTTATATTATATAAGTACTACTAAAGCATAATAAATAGTAATATCAGTTATATTTTAATAACAAAAAATAATAATACTTTAAATAAAGTCATTTATTACCAATATTATTAGAAGTAATAATTTTTATTAAATAAATTCTGTTTTATGATAGCAACAAAATAAAAGTGTATGATAATACAATTATCAAAGTAACAATATAAGTAAATTTTTAGTATAAAGTATAATAATAAATGTAAATATTGGTAGCATTTATATGTTATCATTATTGTGAATTATTGCTATATTGTATTATTATAGATGATAAATATGACATGATCTCATACCTGTATTCTTGGCTCAGAAATTCCAACAATTTTCCCAATCTGACACCTGCGGGTAAAATCGGGATAGGGGTTGCTATCAAATTCACTCTTGAGGAAGGTGATCTGTTCCTTATTGTAGCTTGTCCTCTTTCTACATCTGTTTTTGAAGGAAGTCCTTGTCTCATCTTTTTCAGTCCTGGCTGCCTTATTATCCCCATCATCTTCCACATGGAATGTTCCTGGAAGCACAAAAAAAGTGAATATTGTGAACTGAACATAAAAAAACTAAATGATATTAAAAAGAAAAATAAATACAATTCTTTTTTAAAAAAAATTAGGAAAATGTTACAGCAGGAAATAAAAATCCAACTTAAAATTTTTTTACCATTCTAGTTTAAATAAATTCAAGTAAATGAAATATGTTAGATAGGATAAACATGGCTGATATTAAAAATGATCATTGACTATAAGGTATTGACTTACGTTTAGACGCGGCAGGGTAACCATCAGCGACTAAATTGTCGTTGGTTGATGATGATGACGGTACGTTCATTTGTGATGGCTTCTTTCTATCCATATTCCAGTCTTGGGCTTGTTGTTGGATTCCTAGCAGGTTGTTGGTTTGCAGTGGAATTTCCTTCACGGTAAGAGAATTCTGAAGATCTTGTTGGGTGTCCATGGAAGAGAAGAGACCAGGATGAACATGGATGGCATTGGTTGGAGCTCTCTGATGCAATGTTGGATAGTCATCTTCTAGAGAAAGTACGGTGCAGAGGATTTGGTCCAGCTCTGAGTCCATGGCTGTTCACTGGAAGGAATGATGGAATGAAAACCCTCACCCATCTTATATATGGAATTGTTCAGGGGTTGTCCTGAAGAACAAAGTGGACCTTCCTTTGATGTTTTCTGAAAAGTGACAGAAATTGTCTCCTCCCTTGATCTTTCATTTACACCTATAGCTATTGACACCTTACAATGTGGGACAATACACAAATGGCAACTGGAGATTTAAGATGTAAATAAGAGTCTTCAGCAGAACCTTTGATGTGAGAGAATATTTGTTAACAATTCATCATGTACAATAGATAAAATACCAATAACAACTAAAACTAGTTACTAGATTATCTAAGAATATTATATAGGAAATACAGTGATATAATACAACTGGTCTACTAAGTCCATAGAGAGAAACATATAGATAAATAGGCAGGAAAATATAGCGCAATAAATATAGATAAATTGGACATAATGAGACAGACATAATACTGTATGAATATGACTTGTCTATATAGGAGATACTTAGATATTTGGTAGCTACATCAATAAATATGCAGAAATATCAAAATAATAATAAATAATATAAATATAGCTGTATATTATATTAATATAAGATAAAAAGATGATAGGAAAGGAATGTAATTATAGATACATTGAAAATAATTTGAGAAAAATAATTTAGTTTAATTACATAATTAGGAAATATTTGGATATCTGTTAGATAAAATAAATGATATGTAGAAATATCATTATAATATAAAGTAAGATAAAAATGTAGATACAAATTATATAATATATGTAGGAATATAATAAGAAAAAGGAAGGAGAAAAAACACAGGACAGAAAAAAACACAGTGGAGGGAGGTCTCTTGTGCCCTCTTATAGGGCTAGTAGGAGGCACCTTTTTGGTGCTAATTAAAGGTTCCACCTGTCCTAAACAACACACAGGGGCAGAGATACCCCATATTGTGCTGCTGTCGGACGTAAGGGGAATCTATGATTGCTCAATGTTCTAACTGAACTCTAGAACTACTTTTGGAAATAGAATAAATCCAATATTTTAGTAGAATCTTCACAGGAATATGTATATTAGAAAAGAAAGAGAACTTCCCATTTGTTTTGAGGGTATTACCTATTTCTTTGATCTTTGCCTCTTGTCCTTTTATGCCTATTTTTATAATTTTGGGTAAATACTCTTCCTATGTAAATGGACTAGGGGACTGAATATTAAGGATCAAAGAGGTTCTTTTAATTAGTCTCCACCAATCTTAAAGGTTGTTGCAATGTATTCCCTATGCATAATAGCTCTACC
Organism: Leptodactylus fallax; assembly: GCA_947044405.1. Lineage (NCBI taxonomy): Eukaryota > Metazoa > Chordata > Amphibia > Anura > Leptodactylidae > Leptodactylus > Leptodactylus fallax. The sequence continues at coordinate 316,619 of CAMRHE010000758.1, forward strand.
TTGCTATTAAATTAGAAAACCCATTGTTAAGTCATTTCTAAGTGGGTTTTCAAATGTTTTTAATCCAGTAAATTAATACTATATAAAGTATAAACAAAAAAATATGCAAGAGACTGTCTATATAACATTTATATATTTTATTGAAAGATTTTTTTCACAAGTCTTTAACATTTTAATAATATTTTGTTACATAAATTAAATAAAAAAACAACTGTGATAATATACAGAAAATAGACATTATATTAAAAGAGTAAAATAAGTCAAAACCTCTTGCATTGTTCCCGTAAAGTGCAAACATTATAGTTATCTCCATGAATGTCCTATCTCCAGTTCTGCCCCAAGTAAGTGCCAGTGCAAAAATATATCATCTTGGTTATAACACTATGCGGAAGAGACTAATGGTCCCATATGACACCATGTCTGACATGTGGTGTCCTGTGTGAGCTGCTCCATAGACCTGTGGATTGGGGGGATTTGCGTTTTAACCTTCGAGATATTTTCTGTAGTTCTCAATTTCCTGTGTTGAAACCCATCTTCAGATTAGTTAGGTTTTTGCAGATGTCTTGCTCTCCTGTTTTGATACCATACCTGGAAAAAACATAAGAGAAGTAACAATCAATAAATGTCATCAGTGGGCAAGAAGAGAAAATATTCCTATGTCCTCAATATGTTTTGCTGTGGTTGAAATATTATTATTAATAATAATGATAAAAATATAAGAATAATAGATTTATATTGTATGTATGAATATTCTTATTACTCATTAAAATATCTCTACTAGCACTATTATTTATTATTATTATTATGTTTTAGCATTTCTATAACATAAATAATAACAATAATACAATTTATATTATATAAGTACTACTAAAGCATAATAAATAGTAATATCAGTTATATTTTAATAACAAAAAATAATAATACTTTAAATAAAGTCATTTATTACCAATATTATTAGAAGTAATAATTTTTATTAAATAAATTCTGTTTTATGATAGCAACAAAATAAAAGTGTATGATAATACAATTATCAAAGTAACAATATAAGTAAATTTTTAGTATAAAGTATAATAATAAATGTAAATATTGGTAGCATTTATATGTTATCATTATTGTGAATTATTGCTATATTGTATTATTATAGATGATAAATATGACATGATCTCATACCTGTATTCTTGGCTCAGAAATTCCAACAATTTTCCCAATCTGACACCTGCGGGTAAAATCGGGATAGGGGTTGCTATCAAATTCACTCTTGAGGAAGGTGATCTGTTCCTTATTGTAGCTTGTCCTCTTTCTACATCTGTTTTTGAAGGAAGTCCTTGTCTCATCTTTTTCAGTCCTGGCTGCCTTATTATCCCCATCATCTTCCACATGGAATGTTCCTGGAAGCACAAAAAAAGTGAATATTGTGAACTGAACATAAAAAAACTAAATGATATTAAAAAGAAAAATAAATACAATTCTTTTTTAAAAAAAATTAGGAAAATGTTACAGCAGGAAATAAAAATCCAACTTAAAATTTTTTTACCATTCTAGTTTAAATAAATTCAAGTAAATGAAATATGTTAGATAGGATAAACATGGCTGATATTAAAAATGATCATTGACTATAAGGTATTGACTTACGTTTAGACGCGGCAGGGTAACCATCAGCGACTAAATTGTCGTTGGTTGATGATGATGACGGTACGTTCATTTGTGATGGCTTCTTTCTATCCATATTCCAGTCTTGGGCTTGTTGTTGGATTCCTAGCAGGTTGTTGGTTTGCAGTGGAATTTCCTTCACGGTAAGAGAATTCTGAAGATCTTGTTGGGTGTCCATGGAAGAGAAGAGACCAGGATGAACATGGATGGCATTGGTTGGAGCTCTCTGATGCAATGTTGGATAGTCATCTTCTAGAGAAAGTACGGTGCAGAGGATTTGGTCCAGCTCTGAGTCCATGGCTGTTCACTGGAAGGAATGATGGAATGAAAACCCTCACCCATCTTATATATGGAATTGTTCAGGGGTTGTCCTGAAGAACAAAGTGGACCTTCCTTTGATGTTTTCTGAAAAGTGACAGAAATTGTCTCCTCCCTTGATCTTTCATTTACACCTATAGCTATTGACACCTTACAATGTGGGACAATACACAAATGGCAACTGGAGATTTAAGATGTAAATAAGAGTCTTCAGCAGAACCTTTGATGTGAGAGAATATTTGTTAACAATTCATCATGTACAATAGATAAAATACCAATAACAACTAAAACTAGTTACTAGATTATCTAAGAATATTATATAGGAAATACAGTGATATAATACAACTGGTCTACTAAGTCCATAGAGAGAAACATATAGATAAATAGGCAGGAAAATATAGCGCAATAAATATAGATAAATTGGACATAATGAGACAGACATAATACTGTATGAATATGACTTGTCTATATAGGAGATACTTAGATATTTGGTAGCTACATCAATAAATATGCAGAAATATCAAAATAATAATAAATAATATAAATATAGCTGTATATTATATTAATATAAGATAAAAAGATGATAGGAAAGGAATGTAATTATAGATACATTGAAAATAATTTGAGAAAAATAATTTAGTTTAATTACATAATTAGGAAATATTTGGATATCTGTTAGATAAAATAAATGATATGTAGAAATATCATTATAATATAAAGTAAGATAAAAATGTAGATACAAATTATATAATATATGTAGGAATATAATAAGAAAAAGGAAGGAGAAAAAACACAGGACAGAAAAAAACACAGTGGAGGGAGGTCTCTTGTGCCCTCTTATAGGGCTAGTAGGAGGCACCTTTTTGGTGCTAATTAAAGGTTCCACCTGTCCTAAACAACACACAGGGGCAGAGATACCCCATATTGTGCTGCTGTCGGACGTAAGGGGAATCTATGATTGCTCAATGTTCTAACTGAACTCTAGAACTACTTTTGGAAATAGAATAAATCCAATATTTTAGTAGAATCTTCACAGGAATATGTATATTAGAAAAGAAAGAGAACTTCCCATTTGTTTTGAGGGTATTACCTATTTCTTTGATCTTTGCCTCTTGTCCTTTTATGCCTATTTTTATAATTTTGGGTAAATACTCTTCCTATGTAAATGGACTAGGGGACTGAATATTAAGGATCAAAGAGGTTCTTTTAATTAGTCTCCACCAATCTTAAAGGTTGTTGCAATGTATTCCCTATGCATAATAGCTCTACCTTGCTATTAAATTAGAAAACCCATTGTTAAGTCATTTCTAAGTGGGTTTTCAAATGTTTTTAATCCAGTAAATTAATACTATATAAAGTATAAACAAAAAAATATGCAAGAGACTGTCTATATAACATTTATATATTTTATTGAAAGATTTTTTTCACAAGTCTTTAACATTTTAATAATATTTTGTTACATAAATTAAATAAAAAAACAACTGTGATAATATACAGAAAATAGACATTATATTAAAAGAGTAAAATAAGTCAAAACCTCTTGCATTGTTCCCCTAAAGTGCAAACATTATAGTTATCTCCATGAATGTCCTATCTCCAGTTCTGCCCCAAGTAAGTGCCAGTGCAAAAATATATCATCTTGGTTATAACACTATGCGGAAGAGACTAATGGTCCCATATGACACCATGTCTGACATGTGGTGTCCTGTGTGAGCTGCTCCATAGACCTGTGGATTGGGGGGATTTGCGTTTTAACCTTCGAGATATTTTCTGTAGTTCTCAATTTCCTGTGTTGAAACCCATCTTCAGATTAGTTAGGTTTTTGCAGATGTCTTGCTCTCCTGTTTTGATACCATACCTGGAAAAAACATAAGAGAAGTAACAATCAATAAATGTCATCAGTGGGCAAGAAGAGAAAATATTCCTATGTCCTCAATATGTTTTGCTGTGGTTGAAATATTATTATTAATAATAATGATAAAAATATAAGAATAATAGATTTATATTGTATGTATGAATATTCTTATTACTCATTAAAATATCTCTACTAGCACTATATTATTATTATTATTATTATTATGTTTTAGCATTTCTATAACATAAATAATAACAATAATACAATTTATATTATATAAGTACTACTAAAGCATAATAAATAGTAATATCAGTTATATTTTAATAACAAAAAATAATAATACTTTAAATAAAGTCATTTATTACCAATATTATTAGAAGTAATAATTTTTATTAAATAAATTCTGTTTTATGATAGCAACAAAATAAAAGTGTATGATAATACAATTATCAAAGTAACAATATAAGTAAATTTTTAGTATAAAGTATAATAATAAATGTAAATATTGGTAGCATTTATATGTTATCATTATTGTGAATTATTGCTATATTGTATTATTATAGATGATAAATATGACATGATCTCATACCTGTATTCTTGGCTCAGAAATTCCAACAATTTTCCCAATCTGACACCTGCGGGTAAAATCGGGATAGGGGTTGCTATCAAATTCACTCTTGAGGAAGGTGATCTGTTCCTTATTGTAGCTTGTCCTCTTTCTACATCTGTTTTTGAAGGAAGTCCTTGTCTCATCTTTTTCAGTCCTGGCTGCCTTATTATCCCCATCATCTTCCACATGGAATGTTCCTGGAAGCACAAAAAAAGTGAATATTGTGAACTGAACATAAAAAAACTAAATGATATTAAAAAGAAAAATAAATACAATTCTTTTTTAAAAAAAATTAGGAAAATGTTACAGCAGGAAATAAAAAATCCAACTTAAAATTTTTTTACCATTCTAGTTTAAATAAATTCAAGTAAATGAAATATGTTAGATAGGATAAACATGGCTGATATTAAAAATGATCATTGACTATAAGGTATTGACTTACGTTTAGACGCGGCAGGGTAACCATCAGCGACTAAATTGTCGTTGGTTGATGATGATGACGGTACGTTCATTTGTGATGGCTTCTTTCTATCCATATTCCAGTCTTGGGCTTGTTGTTGGATTCCTAGCAGGTTGTTGGTTTGCAGTGGAATTTCCTTCACGGTAAGAGAATTCTGAAGATCTTGTTGGGTGTCCATGGAAGAGAAGAGACCAGGATGAACATGGATGGCATTGGTTGGAGCTCTCTGATGCAATGTTGGATAGTCATCTTCTAGAGAAAGTACGGTGCAGAGGATTTGGTCCAGCTCTGAGTCCATGGCTGTTCACTGGAAGGAATGATGGAATGAAAACCCTCACCCATCTTATATATGGAATTGTTCAGGGGTTGTCCTGAAGAACAAAGTGGACCTTCCTTTGATGTTTTCTGAAAAGTGACAGAAATTGTCTCCTCCCTTGATCTTTCATTTACACCTATAGCTATTGACACCTTACAATGTGGGACAATACACAAATGGCAACTGGAGATTTAAGATGTAAATAAGAGTCTTCAGCAGAACCTTTGATGTGAGAGAATATTTGTTAACAATTCATCATGTACAATAGATAAAATACCAATAACAACTAAAACTAGTTACTAGATTATCTAAGAATATTATATAGGAAATACAGTGATATAATACAACTGGTCTACTAAGTCCATAGAGAGAAACATATAGATAAATAGGCAGGAAAATATAGCGCAATAAATATAGATAAATTGGACATAATGAGACAGACATAATACTGTATGAATATGACTTGTCTATATAGGAGATACTTAGATATTTGGTAGCTACATCAATAAATATGCAGAAATATCAAAATAATAATAAATAATATAAATATAGCTGTATATTATATTAATATAAGATAAAAAGATGATAGGAAAGGAATGTAATTATAGATACATTGAAAATAATTTGAGAAAAATAATTTAGTTTAATTACATAATTAGGAAATATTTGGATATCTGTTAGATAAAATAAATGATATGTAGAAATATCATTATAATATAAAGTAAGATAAAAATGTAGATACAAATTATATAATATATGTAGGAATATAATAAGAAAAAGGAAGGAGAAAAAAACACAGGACAGAAAAAAACACAGTGGAGGGAGGTCTCTTGTGCCCTCTTATAGGGCTAGTAGGAGGCACCTTTTTGGTGCTAATTAAAGGTTCCACCTGTCCTAAACAACACACAGGGGCAGAGATACCCCATATTGTGCTGCTGTCGGACGTAAGGGGAATCTATGATTGCTCAATGTTCTAACTGAACTCTAGAACTACTTTTGGAAATAGAATAAATCCAATATTTTAGTAGAATCTTCACAGGAATATGTATATTAGAAAAGAAAGAGAACTTCCCATTTGTTTTGAGGGTATTACCTATTTCTTTGATCTTTGCCTCTTGTCCTTTTATGCCTATTTTTATAATTTTGGGTAAATACTCTTCCTATGTAAATGGACTAGGGGACTGAATATTAAGGATCAAAGAGGTTCTTTTAATTAGTCTCCACCAATCTTAAAGGTTGTTGCAATGTATTCCCTATGCATAATAGCTCTACCTTGCTATTAAATTAGAAAACCCATTGTTAAGTCATTTCTAAGTGGGTTTTCAAATGTTTTTAATCCAGTAAATTAATACTATATAAAGTATAAACAAAAAAATATGCAAGAGACTGTCTATATAACATTTATATATTTTATTGAAAGATTTTTTTCACAAGTCTTTAACATTTTAATAATATTTTGTTACATAAATTAAATAAAAAAACAACTGTGATAATATACAGAAAATAGACATTATATTAAAAGAGTAAAATAAGTCAAAACCTCTTGCATTGTTCCCCTAAAGTGCAAACATTATAGTTATCTCCATGAATGTCCTATCTCCAGTTCTGCCCCAAGTAAGTGCCAGTGCAAAAATATATCATCTTGGTTATAACACTATGCGGAAGAGACTAATGGTCCCATATGACACCATGTCTGACATGTGGTGTCCTGTGTGAGCTGCTCCATAGACCTGTGGATTGGGGGGATTTGCGTTTTAACCTTCGAGATATTTTCTGTAGTTCTCAATTTCCTGTGTTGAAACCCATCTTCAGATTAGTTAGGTTTTTGCAGATGTCTTGCTCTCCTGTTTTGATACCATACCTGGAAAAAACATAAGAGAAGTAACAATCAATAAATGTCATCAGTGGGCAAGAAGAGAAAATATTCCTATGTCCTCAATATGTTTTGCTGTGGTTGAAATATTATTATTAATAATAATGATAAAAATATAAGAATAATAGATTTATATTGTATGTATGAATATTCTTATTACTCATTAAAATATCTCTACTAGCACTATTATAATTATTATTATTATTATGTTTTAGCATTTCTATAACATAAATAATAACAATAATACAATTTATATTATATAAGTACTACTAAAGCATAATAAATAGTAATATCAGTTATATTTTAATAACAAAAAATAATAATACTTTAAATAAAGTCATTTATTACCAATATTATTAGAAGTAATAATTTTTATTAAATAAATTCTGTTTTATGATAGCAACAAAATAAAAGTGTATGATAATACAATTATCAAAGTAACAATATAAGTAAATTTTTAGTATAAAGTATAATAATAAATGTAAATATTGGTAGCATTTATATGTTATCATTATTGTGAATTATTGCTATATTGTATTATTATAGATGATAAATATGACATGATCTCATACCTGTATTCTTGGCTCAGAAATTCCAACAATTTTCCCAATCTGACACCTGCGGGTAAAATCGGGATAGGGGTTGCTATCAAATTCACTCTTGAGGAAGGTGATCTGTTCCTTATTGTAGCTTGTCCTCTTTCTACATCTGTTTTTGAAGGAAGTCCTTGTCTCATCTTTTTCAGTCCTGGCTGCCTTATTATCCCCATCATCTTCCACATGGAATGTTCCTGGAAGCACAAAAAAAGTGAATATTGTGAACTGAACATAAAAAAACTAAATGATATTAAAAAGAAAAATAAATACAATTCTTTTTTAAAAAAAATTAGGAAAATGTTACAGCAGGAAATAAAAATCCAACTTAAAATTTTTTTACCATTCTAGTTTAAATAAATTCAAGTAAATGAAATATGTTAGATAGGATAAACATGGCTGATATTAAAAATGATCATTGACTATAAGGTATTGACTTACGTTTAGACGCGGCAGGGTAACCATCAGCGACTAAATTGTCGTTGGTTGATGATGATGACGGTACGTTCATTTGTGATGGCTTCTTTCTATCCATATTCCAGTCTTGGGCTTGTTGTTGGATTCCTAGCAGGTTGTTGGTTTGCAGTGGAATTTCCTTCACGGTAAGAGAATTCTGAAGATCTTGTTGGGTGTCCATGGAAGAGAAGAGACCAGGATGAACATGGATGGCATTGGTTGGAGCTCTCTGATGCAATGTTGGATAGTCATCTTCTAGAGAAAGTACGGTGCAGAGGATTTGGTCCAGCTCTGAGTCCATGGCTGTTCACTGGAAGGAATGATGGAATGAAAACCCTCACCCATCTTATATATGGAATTGTTCAGGGGTTGTCCTGAAGAACAAAGTGGACCTTCCTTTGATGTTTTCTGAAAAGTGACAGAAATTGTCTCCTCCCTTGATCTTTCATTTACACCTATAGCTATTGACACCTTACAATGTGGGACAATACACAAATGGCAACTGGAGATTTAAGATGTAAATAAGAGTCTTCAGCAGAACCTTTGATGTGAGAGAATATTTGTTAACAATTCATCATGTACAATAGATAAAATACCAATAACAACTAAAACTAGTTACTAGATTATCTAAGAATATTATATAGGAAATACAGTGATATAATACAACTGGTCTACTAAGTCCATAGAGAGAAACATATAGATAAATAGGCAGGAAAATATAGCGCAATAAATATAGATAAATTGGACATAATGAGACAGACATAATACTGTATGAATATGACTTGTCTATATAGGAGATACTTAGATATTTGGTAGCTACATCAATAAATATGCAGAAATATCAAAATAATAATAAATAATATAAATATAGCTGTATATTATATTAATATAAGATAAAAAGATGATAGGAAAGGAATGTAATTATAGATACATTGAAAATAATTTGAGAAAAATAATTTAGTTTAATTACATAATTAGGAAATATTTGGATATCTGTTAGATAAAATAAATGATATGTAGAAATATCATTATAATATAAAGTAAGATAAAAATGTAGATACAAATTATATAATATATGTAGGAATATAATAAGAAAAAGGAAGGAGAAAAAACACAGGACAGAAAAAAACACAGTGGAGGGAGGTCTCTTGTGCCCTCTTATAGGGCTAGTAGGAGGCACCTTTTTGGTGCTAATTAAAGGTTCCACCTGTCCTAAACAACACACAGGGGCAGAGATACCCCATATTGTGCTGCTGTCGGACGTAAGGGGAATCTATGATTGCTCAATGTTCTAACTGAACTCTAGAACTACTTTTGGAAATAGAATAAATCCAATATTTTAGTAGAATCTTCACAGGAATATGTATATTAGAAAAGAAAGAGAACTTCCCATTTGTTTTGAGGGTATTACCTATTTCTTTGATCTTTGCCTCTTGTCCTTTTATGCCTTTTTTATAATTGGGGGTAAATACTCTTCCTATGTAAATGGACTAGGGGACTGAATATTAAGGATCAAAGAGGTTCTTTTAATTAGTCTCCACCAATCTTAAAGGTTGTTGCAATGTATTCCCTATGCATAATAGCTCTACCTTGCTATTAAATTAGAAAACCCATTGTTAAGTCATTTCTAAGTGGGTTTTCAAATGTTTTTAATCCAGTAAATTAATACTATATAAAGTATAAACAAAAAAATATGCAAGAGACTGTCTATATAACATTTATATATTTTATTGAAAGATTTTTTTCACAAGTCTTTAACATTTTAATAATATTTTGTTACATAAATTAAATAAAAAAACAACTGTGATAATATACAGAAAATAGACATTATATTAAAAGAGTAAAATAAGTCAAAACCTCTTGCATTGTTCCCCTAAAGTGCAAACATTATAGTTATCTCCATGAATGTCCTATCTCCAGTTCTGCCCCAAGTAAGTGCCAGTGCAAAAATATATCATCTTGGTTATAACACTATGCGGAAGAGACTAATGGTCCCATATGACACCATGTCTGACACGTGGTGTCCTGTGTGAGCTGCTCCATAGACCTGTGGATTGGGGGGATTTGCGTTGTAACCTTCGAGATATTTTCTGTAGTTCTCAATTTCCTGTGTTGAAACCCATCTTCAGATTAGTTAGGTTTTTGCAGATGTCTTGCTCTCCTGTTTTGATACCATACCTGGAAAAAACATAAGAGAAGTAACAATCAATAAATGTCATCAGTGGGCAAGAAGAGAAAATATTCCTATGTCCTCAATATGTTTTGCTGTGGTTGAAATATTATTATTAATAATAATGATAAAAATATAAGAATAATAGATTTATATTGTATGTATGAATATTCTTATTACTCATTAAAATATCTCTACTAGCACTATTATTTATTATTATATATATTATTATTATTATTATGTTTTAGCATTTCTATAACATAAATAATAACAATAATACAATTTATATTATATAAGTACTACTAAAGCATAATAAATAGTAATATCAGTTATATTTTAATAACAAAAAATAATAATACTTTAAATAAAGTCATTTATTACCAATATTATTAGAAGTAATAATTTTTATTAAATAAATTCTGTTTTATGATAGCAACAAAATAAAAGTGTATGATAATACAATTATCAAAGTAACAATATAAGTAAATTTTTAGTATAAAGTATAATAATAAATGTAAATATTGGTAGCATTTATATGTTATCATTATTGTGAATTATTGCTATATTGTATTATTATAGATGATAAATATGACATGATCTCATACCTGTATTCTTGGCTCAGAAATTCCAACAATTTTCCCAATCTGACACCTGCGGGTAAAATCGGGATAGGGGTTGCTATCAAATTCACTCTTGAGGAAGGTGATCTGTTCCTTATTGTAGCTTGTCCTCTTTCTACATCTGTTTTTGAAGGAAGTCCTTGTCTCATCTTTTTCAGTCCTGGCTGCCTTATTATCCCCATCATCTTCCACATGGAATGTTCCTGGAAGCACAAAAAAAGTGAATATTGTGAACTGAACATAAAAAAACTAAATGATATTAAAAAGAAAAATAAATACAATTCTTTTTTAAAAAAAAATTAGGAAAATGTTACAGCAGGAAATAAAAAATCCAACTTAAAATTTTTTTACCATTCTAGTTTAAATAAATTCAAGTAAATGAAATATGTTAGATAGGATAAACATGGCTGATATTAAAAATGATCATTGACTATAAGGTATTGACTTACGTTTAGACGCGGCAGGGTAACCATCAGCGACTAAATTGTCGTCGGTTGATGATGATGACGGTACGTTCATTTGTGATGGCTTCTTTCTATCCATATTCCAGTCTTGGGCTTGTTGTTGGATTCCTAGCAGGTTGTTGGTTTGCAGTGGAATTTCCTTCACGGTAAGAGAATTCTGAAGATCTTGTTGGGTGTCCATGGAAGAGAAGAGACCAGGATGAACATGGATGGCATTGGTTGGAGCTCTCTGATGCAATGTTGGATAGTCATCTTCTAGAGAAAGTACGGTGCAGAGGATTTGGTCCAGCTCTGAGTCCATGGCTGTTCACTGGAAGGAATGATGGAATGAAAACCCTCACCCATCTTATATATGGAATTGTTCAGGGGTTGTCCTGAAGAACAAAGTGGACCTTCCTTTGATGTTTTCTGAAAAGTGACAGAAATTGTCTCCTCCCTTGATCTTTCATTTACACCTATAGCTATTGACACCTTACAATGTGGGACAATACACAAATGGCAACTGGAGATTTAAGATGTAAATAAGAGTCTTCAGCAGAACCTTTGATGTGAGAGAATATTTGTTAACAATTCATCATGTACAATAGATAAAATACCAATAACAACTAAAACTAGTTACTAGATTATCTAAGAATATTATATAGGAAATACAGTGATATAATACAACTGGTCTACTAAGTCCATAGAGAGAAACATATAGATAAATAGGCAGGAAAATATAGCGCAATAAATATAGATAAATTGGACATAATGAGACAGACATAATACTGTATGAATATGACTTGTCTATATAGGAGATACTTAGATATTTGGTAGCTACATCAATAAATATGCAGAAATATCAAAATAATAATAAATAATATAAATATAGCTGTATATTATATTAATATAAGATAAAAAGATGATAGGAAAGGAATGTAATTATAGATACATTGAAAATAATTTGAGAAAAATAATTTAGTTTAATTACATAATTAGGAAATATTTGGATATCTGTTAGATAAAATAAATGATATGTAGAAATATCATTATAATATAAAGTAAGATAAAAATGTAGATACAAATTATATAATATATGTAGGAATATAATAAGAAAAAGGAAGGAGAAAAAACACAGGACAGAAAAAAACACAGTGGAGGGAGGTCTCTTGTGCCCTCTTATAGGGCTAGTAGGAGGCACCTTTTTGGTGCTAATTAAAGGTTCCACCTGTCCTAAACAACACACAGGGGCAGAGATACCCCATATTGTGCTGCTGTCGGACGTAAGGGGAATCTATGATTGCTCAATGTTCTAACTGAACTCTAGAACTACTTTTGGAAATAGAATAAATCCAATATTTTAGTAGAATCTTCACAGGAATATGTATATTAGAAAAGAAAGAGAACTTCCCATTTGTTTTGAGGGTATTACCTATTTCTTTGATCTTTGCCTCTTGTCCTTTTATGCCTATTTTTATAATTTTGGGTAAATACTCTTCCTATGTAAATGGACTAGGGGACTGAATATTAAGGATCAAAGAGGTTCTTTTAATTAGTCTCCACCAATCTTAAAGGTTGTTGCAATGTATTCCCTATGCATAATAGCTCTACCTTGCTATTAAATTAGAAAACCCATTGTTAAGTCATTTCTAAGTGGGTTTTCAAATGTTTTTAATCCAGTAAATTAATACTATATAAAGTATAAACAAAAAAATATGCAAGAGACTGTCTATATAACATTTATATATTTTATTGAAAGATTTTTTTCACAAGTCTTTAACATTTTAATAATATTTTGTTACATAAATTAAATAAAAAAACAACTGTGATAATATACAGAAAATAGACATTATATTAAAAGAGTAAAATAAGTCAAAACCTCTTGCATTGTTCCCCTAAAGTGCAAACATTATAGTTATCTCCATGAATGTCCTATCTCCAGTTCTGCCCCAAGTAAGTGCCAGTGCAAAAATATATCATCTTGGTTATAACACTATGCGGAAGAGACTAATGGTCCCATATGACACCATGTCTGACATGTGGTGTCCTGTGTGAGCTGCTCCATAGACCTGTGGATTGGGGGGATTTGCGTTTTAACCTTCGAGATATTTTCTGTAGTTCTCAATTTCCTGTGTTGAAACCCATCTTCAGATTAGTTAGGTTTTTGCAGATGTCTTGCTCTCCTGTTTTGATACCATACCTGGAAAAAACATAAGAGAAGTAACAATCAATAAATGTCATCAGTGGGCAAGAAGAGAAAATATTCCTATGTCCTCAATATGTTTTGCTGTGGTTGAAATATTATTATTAATAATAATGATAAAAATATAAGAATAATAGATTTATATTGTATGTATGAATATTCTTATTACTCATTAAAATATCTCTACTAGCACTATTATAATTATTATTATTATTATGTTTTAGCATTTCTATAACATAAATAATAACAATAATACAATTTATATTATATAAGTACTACTAAAGCATAATAAATAGTAATATCAGTTATATTTTAATAACAAAAAATAATAATACTTTAAATAAAGTCATTTATTACCAATATTATTAGAAGTAATAATTTTTATTAAATAAATTCTGTTTTATGATAGCAACAAAATAAAAGTGTATGATAATACAATTATCAAAGTAACAATATAAGTAAATTTTTAGTATAAAGTATAATAATAAATGTAAATATTGGTAGCATTTATATGTTATCATTATTGTGAATTATTGCTATATTGTATTATTATAGATGATAAATATGACATGATCTCATACCTGTATTCTTGGCTCAGAAATTCCAACAATTTTCCCAATCTGACACCTGCGGGTAAAATCGGGATAGGGGTTGCTATCAAATTCACTCTTGAGGAAGGTGATCTGTTCCTTATTGTAGCTTGTCCTCTTTCTACATCTGTTTTTGAAGGAAGTCCTTGTCTCATCTTTTTCAGTCCTGGCTGCCTTATTATCCCCATCATCTTCCACATGGAATGTTCCTGGAAGCACAAAAAAAGTGAATATTGTGAACTGAACATAAAAAAACTAAATGATATTAAAAAGAAAAATAAATACAATTCTTTTTTAAAAAAAATTAGGAAAATGTTACAGCAGGAAATAAAAATCCAACTTAAAATTTTTTTACCATTCTAGTTTAAATAAATTCAAGTAAATGAAATATGTTAGATAGGATAAACATGGCTGATATTAAAAATGATCATTGACTATAAGGTATTGACTTACGTTTAGACGCGGCAGGGTAACCATCAGCGACTAAATTGTCGTTGGTTGATGATGATGACGGTACGTTCATTTGTGATGGCTTCTTTCTATCCATATTCCAGTCTTGGGCTTGTTGTTGGATTCCTAGCAGGTTGTTGGTTTGCAGTGGAATTTCCTTCACGGTAAGAGAATTCTGAAGATCTTGTTGGGTGTCCATGGAAGAGAAGAGACCAGGATGAACATGGATGGCATTGGTTGGAGCTCTCTGATGCAATGTTGGATAGTCATCTTCTAGAGAAAGTACGGTGCAGAGGATTTGGTCCAGCTCTGAGTCCATGGCTGTTCACTGGAAGGAATGATGGAATGAAAACCCTCACCCATCTTATATATGGAATTGTTCAGGGGTTGTCCTGAAGAACAAAGTGGACCTTCCTTTGATGTTTTCTGAAAAGTGACAGAAATTGTCTCCTCCCTTGATCTTTCATTTACACCTATAGCTATTGACACCTTACAATGTGGGACAATACACAAATGGCAACTGGAGATTTAAGATGTAAATAAGAGTCTTCAGCAGAACCTTTGATGTGAGAGAATATTTGTTAACAATTCATCATGTACAATAGATAAAATACCAATAACAACTAAAACTAGTTACTAGATTATCTAAGAATATTATAAAGGAAATACAGTGATATAATACAACTGGTCTACTAAGTCCATAGAGAGAAACATATAGATAAATAGGCAGGAAAATATAGCGCAATAAATATAGATAAATTGGACATAATGAGACAGACATAATACTGTATGAATATGACTTGTCTATATAGGAGATACTTAGATATTTGGTAGCTACATCAATAAATATGCAGAAATATCAAAATAATAATAAATAATATAAATATAGCTGTATATTATATTAATATAAGATAAAAAGATGATAGGAAAGGAATGTAATTATAGATACATTGAAAATAATTTGAGAAAAATAATTTAGTTTAATTACATAATTAGGAAATATTTGGATATCTGTTAGATAAAATAAATGATATGTAGAAATATCATTATAATATAAAGTAAGATAAAAATGTAGATACAAATTATATAATATATGTAGGAATATAATAAGAAAAAGGAAGGAGAAAAAACACAGGACAGAAAAAAACACAGTGGAGGGAGGTCTCTTGTGCCCTCTTATAGGGCTAGTAGGAGGCACCTTTTTGGTGCTAATTAAAGGTTCCACCTGTCCTAAACAACACACAGGGGCAGAGATACCCCATATTGTGCTGCTGTCGGACGTAAGGGGAATCTATGATTGCTCAATGTTCTAACTGAACTCTAGAACTACTTTTGGAAATAGAATAAATCCAATATTTTAGTAGAATCTTCACAGGAATATGTATATTAGAAAAGAAAGAGAACTTCCCATTTGTTTTGAGGGTATTACCTATTTCTTTGATCTTTGCCTCTTGTCCTTTTATGCCTTTTTTTATAATTGGGGGTAAATACTCTTCCTATGTAAATGGACTAGGGGACTGAATATTAAGGATCAAAGAGGTTCTTTTAATTAGTCTCCACCAATCTTAAAGGTTGTTGCAATGTATTCCCTATGCATAATAGCTCTACCTTGCTATTAAATTAGAAAACCCATTGTTAAGTCATTTCTAAGTGGGTTTTCAAATGTTTTTAATCCAGTAAATTAATACTATATAAAGTATAAACAAAAAAATATGCAAGAGACTGTCTATATAACATTTATATATTTTATTGAAAGATTTTTTTCACAAGTCTTTAACATTTTAATAATATTTTGTTACATAAATTAAATAAAAAAACAACTGTGATAATATACAGAAAATAGACATTATATTAAAAGAGTAAAATAAGTCAAAACCTCTTGCATTGTTCCCCTAAAGTGCAAACATTATAGTTATCTCCATGAATGTCCTATCTCCAGTTCTGCCCCAAGTAAGTGCCAGTGCAAAAATATATCATCTTGGTTATAACACTATGCGGAAGAGACTAATGGTCCCATATGACACCATGTCTGACACGTGGTGTCCTGTGTGAGCTGCTCCATAGACCTGTGGATTGGGGGGATTTGCGTTTTAACCTTCGAGATATTTTCTGTAGTTCTCAATTTCCTGTGTTGAAACCCATCTTCAGATTAGTTAGGTTTTTGCAGATGTCTTGCTCTCCTGTTTTGATACCATACCTGGAAAAAACATAAGAGAAGTAACAATCAATAAATGTCATCAGTGGGCAAGAAGAGAAAATATTCCTATGTCCTCAATATGTTTTGCTGTGGTTGAAATATTATTATTAATAATAATGATAAAAATATAAGAATAATAGATTTATATTGTATGTATGAATATTCTTATTACTCATTAAAATATCTCTACTATTAGTACTATTATTATTATTATTATTATTATTATTATTATTATTATGTTTTAGCATTTCTATAACATAAATAATAACAATAATACAATTTATATTATATAAGTACTACTAAAGCATAATAAATAGTAATATCAGTTATATTTTAATAACAAAAAATAATAATACTTTAAATAAAGTCATTTATTACCAATATTATTAGAAGTAATAATTTTTATTAAATAAATTCTGTTTTATGATAGCAACAAAATAAAAGTGTATGATAATACAATTATCAAAGTAACAATATAAGTAAATTTTTAGTATAAAGTATAATAATAAATGTAAATATTGGTAGCATTTATATGTTATCATTATTGTGAATTATTGCTATATTGTATTATTATAGATGATAAATATGACATGATCTCATACCTGTATTCTTGGCTCAGAAATTCCAACAATTTTCCCAATCTGACACCTGCGGGTAAAATCGGGATAGGGGTTGCTATCAAATTCACTCTTGAGGAAGGTGATCTGTTCCTTATTGTAGCTTGTCCTCTTTCTACATCTGTTTTTGAAGGAAGTCCTTGTCTCATCTTTTTCAGTCCTGGCTGCCTTATTATCCCCATCATCTTCCACATGGAATGTTCCTGGAAGCACAAAAAAAGTGAATATTGTGAACTGAACATAAAAAAACTAAATGATATTAAAAAGAAAAATAAATACAATTCTTTTTTAAAAAAAAATTAGGAAAATGTTACAGCAGGAAATAAAAAATCCAACTTAAAATTTTTTTACCATTCTAGTTTAAATAAATTCAAGTAAATGAAATATGTTAGATAGGATAAACATGGCTGATATTAAAAATGATCATTGACTATAAGGTATTGACTTACGTTTAGACGCGGCAGGGTAACCATCAGCGACTAAATTGTCGTCGGTTGATGATGATGACGGTACGTTCATTTGTGATGGCTTCTTTCTATCCATATTCCAGTCTTGGGCTTGTTGTTGGATTCCTAGCAGGTTGTTGGTTTGCAGTGGAATTTCCTTCACGGTAAGAGAATTCTGAAGATCTTGTTGGGTGTCCATGGAAGAGAAGAGACCAGGATGAACATGGATGGCATTGGTTGGAGCTCTCTGATGCAATGTTGGATAGTCATCTTCTAGAGAAAGTACGGTGCAGAGGATTTGGTCCAGCTCTGAGTCCATGGCTGTTCACTGGAAGGAATGATGGAATGAAAACCCTCACCCATCTTATATATGGAATTGTTCAGGGGTTGTCCTGAAGAACAAAGTGGACCTTCCTTTGATGTTTTCTGAAAAGTGACAGAAATTGTCTCCTCCCTTGATCTTTCATTTACACCTATAGCTATTGACACCTTACAATGTGGGACAATACACAAATGGCAACTGGAGATTTAAGATGTAAATAAGAGTCTTCAGCAGAACCTTTGATGTGAGAGAATATTTGTTAACAATTCATCATGTACAATAGATAAAATACCAATAACAACTAAAACTAGTTACTAGATTATCTAAGAATATTATATAGGAAATACAGTGATATAATACAACTGGTCTACTAAGTCCATAGAGAGAAACATATAGATAAATAGGCAGGAAAATATAGCGCAATAAATATAGATAAATTGGACATAATGAGACAGACATAATACTGTATGAATATGACTTGTCTATATAGGAGATACTTAGATATTTGGTAGCTACATCAATAAATATGCAGAAATATCAAAATAATAATAAATAATATAAATATAGCTGTATATTATATTAATATAAGATAAAAAGATGATAGGAAAGGAATGTAATTATAGATACATTGAAAATAATTTGAGAAAAATAATTTAGTTTAATTACATAATTAGGAAATATTTGGATATCTGTTAGATAAAATAAATGATATGTAGAAATATCATTATAATATAAAGTAAGATAAAAATGTAGATACAAATTATATAATATATGTAGGAATATAATAAGAAAAAGGAAGGAGAAAAAACACAGGACAGAAAAAAACACAGTGGAGGGAGGTCTCTTGTGCCCTCTTATAGGGCTAGTAGGAGGCACCTTTTTGGTGCTAATTAAAGGTTCCACCTGTCCTAAACAACACACAGGGGCAGAGATACCCCATATTGTGCTGCTGTCGGACGTAAGGGGAATCTATGATTGCTCAATGTTCTAACTGAACTCTAGAACTACTTTTGGAAATAGAATAAATCCAATATTTTAGTAGAATCTTCACAGGAATATGTATATTAGAAAAGAAAGAGAACTTCCCATTTGTTTTGAGGGTATTACCTATTTCTTTGATCTTTGCCTCTTGTCCTTTTATGCCTATTTTTATAATTTTGGGTAAATACTCTTCCTATGTAAATGGACTAGGGGACTGAATATTAAGGATCAAAGAGGTTCTTTTAATTAGTCTCCACCAATCTTAAAGGTTGTTGCAATGTATTCCCTATGCATAATAGCTCTACCTTGCTATTAAATTAGAAAACCCATTGTTAAGTCATTTCTAAGTGGGTTTTCAAATGTTTTTAATCCAGTAAATTAATACTATATAAAGTATAAACAAAAAAATATGCAAGAGACTGTCTATATAACATTTATATATTTTATTGAAAGATTTTTTTCACAAGTCTTTAACATTTTAATAATATTTTGTTACATAAATTAAATAAAAAAACAACTGTGATAATATACAGAAAATAGACATTATATTAAAAGAGTAAAATAAGTCAAAACCTCTTGCATTGTTCCCCTAAAGTGCAAACATTATAGTTATCTCCATGAATGTCCTATCTCCAGTTGTGCCCCAAGTAAGTGCCAGTGCAAAAATATATCATCTTGGTTATAACACTATGCGGAAGAGACTAATGGTCCCATATGACACCATGTCTGACATGTGGTGTCCTGTGTGAGCTGCTCCATAGACCTGTGGATTGGGGGGATTTGCGTTTTAACCTTCGAGATATTTTCTGTAGTTCTCAATTTCCTGTGTTGAAACCCATCTTCAGATTAGTTAGGTTTTTGCAGATGTCTTGCTCTCCTGTTTTGATACCATACCTGGAAAAAACATAAGAGAAGTAACAATCAATAAATGTCATCAGTGGGCAAGAAGAGAAAATATTCCTATGTCCTCAATATGTTTTGCTGTGGTTGAAATATTATTATTAATAATAATGATAAAAATATAAGAATAATAGATTTATATTGTATGTATGAATATTCTTATTACTCATTAAAATATCTCTACTAGCACTATTATTTATTATTATTATTATTATTATGTTTTAGCATTTCTATAACATAAATAATAACAATAATACAATTTATATTATATAAGTACTACTAAAGCATAATAAATAGTAATATCAGTTATATTTTAATAACAAAAAATAATAATACTTTAAATAAAGTCATTTATTACCAATATTATTAGAAGTAATAATTTTTATTAAATAAATTCTGTTTTATGATAGCAACAAAATAAAAGTGTATGATAATACAATTATCAAAGTAACAATATAAGTAAATTTTTAGTATAAAGTATAATAATAAATGTAAATATTGGTAGCATTTATATGTTATCATTATTGTGAATTATTGCTATATTGTATTATTATAGATGATAAATATGACATGATCTCATACCTGTATTCTTGGCTCAGAAATTCCAACAATTTTCCCAATCTGACACCTGCGGGTAAAATCGGGATAGGGGTTGCTATCAAATTCACTCTTGAGGAAGGTGATCTGTTCCTTATTGTAGCTTGTCCTCTTTCTACATCTGTTTTTGAAGGAAGTCCTTGTCTCATCTTTTTCAGTCCTGGCTGCCTTATTATCCCCATCATCTTCCACATGGAATGTTCCTGGAAGCACAAAAAAAGTGAATATTGTGAACTGAACATAAAAAAACTAAATGATATTAAAAAGAAAAATAAATACAATTCTTTTTTAAAAAAAATTAGGAAAATGTTACAGCAGGAAATAAAAAATCCAACTTAAAATTTTTTTACCATTCTAGTTTAAATAAATTCAAGTAAATGAAATATGTTAGATAGGATAAACATGGCTGATATTAAAAATGATCATTGACTATAAGGTATTGACTTACGTTTAGACGCGGCAGGGTAACCATCAGCGACTAAATTGTCGTTGGTTGATGATGATGACGGTACGTTCATTTGTGATGGCTTCTTTCTATCCATATTCCAGTCTTGGGCTTGTTGTTGGATTCCTAGCAGGTTGTTGGTTTGCAGTGGAATTTCCTTCACGGTAAGAGAATTCTGAAGATCTTGTTGGGTGTCCATGGAAGAGAAGAGACCAGGATGAACATGGATGGCATTGGTTGGAGCTCTCTGATGCAATGTTGGATAGTCATCTTCTAGAGAAAGTACGGTGCAGAGGATTTGGTCCAGCTCTGAGTCCATGGCTGTTCACTGGAAGGAATGATGGAATGAAAACCCTCACCCATCTTATATATGGAATTGTTCAGGGGTTGTCCTGAAGAACAAAGTGGACCTTCCTTTGATGTTTTCTGAAAAGTGACAGAAATTGTCTCCTCCCTTGATCTTTCATTTACACCTATAGCTATTGACACCTTACAATGTGGGACAATACACAAATGGCAACTGGAGATTTAAGATGTAAATAAGAGTCTTCAGCAGAACCTTTGATGTGAGAGAATATTTGTTAACAATTCATCATGTACAATAGATAAAATACCAATAACAACTAAAACTAGTTACTAGATTATCTAAGAATATTATAAAGGAAATACAGTGATATAATACAACTGGTCTACTAAGTCCATAGAGAGAAACATATAGATAAATAGGCAGGAAAATATAGCGCAATAAATATAGATAAATTGGACATAATGAGACAGACATAATACTGTATGAATATGACTTGTCTATATAGGAGATACTTAGATATTTGGTAGCTACATCAATAAATATGCAGAAATATCAAAATAATAATAAATAATATAAATATAGCTGTATATTATATTAATATAAGATAAAAAGATGATAGGAAAGGAATGTAATTATAGATACATTGAAAATAATTTGAGAAAAATAATTTAGTTTAATTACATAATTAGGAAATATTTGGATATCTGTTAGATAAAATAAATGATATGTAGAAATATCATTATAATATAAAGTAAGATAAAAATGTAGATACAAATTATATAATATATGTAGGAATATAATAAGAAAAAGGAAGGAGAAAAAACACAGGACAGAAAAAAACACAGTGGAGGGAGGTCTCTTGTGCCCTCTTATAGGGCTAGTAGGAGGCACCTTTTTGGTGCTAATTAAAGGTTCCACCTGTCCTAAACAACACACAGGGGCAGAGATACCCCATATTGTGCTGCTGTCGGACGTAAGGGGAATCTATGATTGCTCAATGTTCTAACTGAACTCTAGAACTACTTTTGGAAATAGAATAAATCCAATATTTTAGTAGAATCTTCACAGGAATATGTATATTAGAAAAGAAAGAGAACTTCCCATTTGTTTTGAGGGTATTACCTATTTCTTTGATCTTTGCCTCTTGTCCTTTTATGCCTATTTTTATAATTTTGGGTAAATACTCTTCCTATGTAAATGGACTAGGGGACTGAATATTAAGGATCAAAGAGGTTCTTTTAATTAGTCTCCACCAATCTTAAAGGTTGTTGCAATGTATTCCCTATGCATAATAGCTCTACCTTGCTATTAAATTAGAAAACCCATTGTTAAGTCATTTCTAAGTGGGTTTTCAAATGTTTTTAATCCAGTAAATTAATACTATATAAAGTATAAACAAAAAAATATGCAAGAGACTGTCTATATAACATTTATATATTTTATTGAAAGATTTTTTTCACAAGTCTTTAACATTTTAATAATATTTTGTTACATAAATTAAATAAAAAAACAACTGTGATAATATACAGAAAATAGACATTATATTAAAAGAGTAAAATAAGTCAAAACCTCTTGCATTGTTCCCCTAAAGTGCAAACATTATAGTTATCTCCATGAATGTCCTATCTCCAGTTGTGCCCCAAGTAAGTGCCAGTGCAAAAATATATCATCTTGGTTATAACACTATGCGGAAGAGACTAATGGTCCCATATGACACCATGTCTGACATGTGGTGTCCTGTGTGAGCTGCTCCATAGACCTGTGGATTGGGGGGATTTGCGTTTTAACCTTCGAGATATTTTCTGTAGTTCTCAATTTCCTGTGTTGAAACCCATCTTCAGATTAGTTAGGTTTTTGCAGATGTCTTGCTCTCCTGTTTTGATACCATACCTGGAAAAAACATAAGAGAAGTAACAATCAATAAATGTCATCAGTGGGCAAGAAGAGAAAATATTCCTATGTCCTCAATATGTTTTGCTGTGGTTGAAATATTATTATTAATAATAATGATAAAAATATAAGAATAATAGATTTATATTGTATGTATGAATATTCTTATTACTCATTAAAATATCTCTACTAGCACTATTATTTATTATTATAAAATTATTATTATTATTATGTTTTAGCATTTCTATAACATAAATAATAACAATAATACAATTTATATTATATAAGTACTACTAAAGCATAATAAATAGTAATATCAGTTATATTTTAATAACAAAAAATAATAATACTTTAAATAAAGTCATTTATTACCAATATTATTAGAAGTAATAATTTTTATTAAATAAATTCTGTTTTATGATAGCAACAAAATAAAAGTGTATGATAATACAATTATCAAAGTAACAATATAAGTAAATTTTTAGTATAAAGTATAATAATAAATGTAAATATTGGTAGCATTTATATGTTATCATTATTGTGAATTATTGCTATATTGTATTATTATAGATGATAAATATGACATGATCTCATACCTGTATTCTTGGCTCAGAAATTCCAACAATTTTCCCAATCTGACACCTGCGGGTAAAATCGGGATAGGGGTTGCTATCAAATTCACTCTTGAGGAAGGTGATCTGTTCCTTATTGTAGCTTGTCCTCTTTCTACATCTGTTTTTGAAGGAAGTCCTTGTCTCATCTTTTTCAGTCCTGGCTGCCTTATTATCCCCATCATCTTCCACATGGAATGTTCCTGGAAGCACAAAAAAAGTGAATATTGTGAACTGAACATAAAAAAACTAAATGATATTAAAAAGAAAAATAAATACAATTCTTTTTTAAAAAAAATTAGGAAAATGTTACAGCAGGAAATAAAAAATCCAACTTAAAATTTTTTTACCATTCTAGTTTAAATAAATTCAAGTAAATGAAATATGTTAGATAGGATAAACATGGCTGATATTAAAAATGATCATTGACTATAAGGTATTGACTTACGTTTAGACGCGGCAGGGTAACCATCAGCGACTAAATTGTCGTCGGTTGATGATGATGACGGTACGTTCATTTGTGATGGCTTCTTTCTATCCATATTCCAGTCTTGGGCTTGTTGTTGGATTCCTAGCAGGTTGTTGGTTTGCAGTGGAATTTCCTTCACGGTAAGAGAATTCTGAAGATCTTGTTGGGTGTCCATGGAAGAGAAGAGACCAGGATGAACATGGATGGCATTGGTTGGAGCTCTCTGATGCAATGTTGGATAGTCATCTTCTAGAGAAAGTACGGTGCAGAGGATTTGGTCCAGCTCTGAGTCCATGGCTGTTCACTGGAAGGAATGATGGAATGAAAACCCTCACCCATCTTATATATGGAATTGTTCAGGGGTTGTCCTGAAGAACAAAGTGGACCTTCCTTTGATGTTTTCTGAAAAGTGACAGAAATTGTCTCCTCCCTTGATCTTTCATTTACACCTATAGCTATTGACACCTTACAATGTGGGACAATACACAAATGGCAACTGGAGATTTAAGATGTAAATAAGAGTCTTCAGCAGAACCTTTGATGTGAGAGAATATTTGTTAACAATTCATCATGTACAATAGATAAAATACCAATAACAACTAAAACTAGTTACTAGATTATCTAAGAATATTATAAAGGAAATACAGTGATATAATACAACTGGTCTACTAAGTCCATAGAGAGAAACATATAGATAAATAGGCAGGAAAATATAGCGCAATAAATATAGATAAATTGGACATAATGAGACAGACATAATACTGTATGAATATGACTTGTCTATATAGGAGATACTTAGATATTTGGTAGCTACATCAATAAATATGCAGAAATATCAAAATAATAATAAATAATATAAATATAGCTGTATATTATATTAATATAAGATAAAAAGATGATAGGAAAGGAATGTAATTATAGATACATTGAAAATAATTTGAGAAAAATAATTTAGTTTAATTACATAATTAGGAAATATTTGGATATCTGTTAGATAAAATAAATGATATGTAGAAATATCATTATAATATAAAGTAAGATAAAAATGTAGATACAAATTATATAATATATGTAGGAATATAATAAGAAAAAGGAAGGAGAAAAAACACAGGACAGAAAAAAACACAGTGGAGGGAGGTCTCTTGTGCCCTCTTATAGGGCTAGTAGGAGGCACCTTTTTGGTGCTAATTAAAGGTTCCACCTGTCCTAAACAACACACAGGGGCAGAGATACCCCATATTGTGCTGCTGTCGGACGTAAGGGGAATCTATGATTGCTCAATGTTCTAACTGAACTCTAGAACTACTTTTGGAAATAGAATAAATCCAATATTTTAGTAGAATCTTCACAGGAATATGTATATTAGAAAAGAAAGAGAACTTCCCATTTGTTTTGAGGGTATTACCTATTTCTTTGATCTTTGCCTCTTGTCCTTTTATGCCTTTTTTATAATTTTGGGTAAATACTCTTCCTATGTAAATGGACTAGGGGACTGAATATTAAGGATCAAAGAGGTTCTTTTAATTAGTCTCCACCAATCTTAAAGGTTGTTGCAATGTATTCCCTATGCATAATAGCTCTACCTTGCTATTAAATTAGAAAACCCATTGTTAAGTCATTTCTAAGTGGGTTTTCAAATGTTTTTAATCCAGTAAATTAATACTATATAAAGTATAAACAAAAAAATATGCAAGAGACTGTCTATATAACATTTATATATTTTATTGAAAGATTTTTTTCACAAGTCTTTAACATTTTAATAATATTTTGTTACATAAATTAAATAAAAAAACAACTGTGATAATATACAGAAAATAGACATTATATTAAAAGAGTAAAATAAGTCAAAACCTCTTGCATTGTTCCCCTAAAGTGCAAACATTATAGTTATCTCCATGAATGTCCTATCTCCAGTTCTGCCCCAAGTAAGTGCCAGTGCAAAAATATATCATCTTGGTTATAACACTATGCGGAAGAGACTAATGGTCCCATATGACACCATGTCTGACATGTGGTGTCCTGTGTGAGCTGCTCCATAGACCTGTGGATTGGGGGGATTTGCGTTTTAACCTTCGAGATATTTTCTGTAGTTCTCAATTTCCTGTGTTGAAACCCATCTTCAGATTAGTTAGGTTTTTGCAGATGTCTTGCTCTCCTGTTTTGATACCATACCTGGAAAAAACATAAGAGAAGTAACAATCAATAAATGTCATCAGTGGGCAAGAAGAGAAAATATTCCTATGTCCTCAATATGTTTTGCTGTGGTTGAAATATTATTATTAATAATAATGATAAAAATATAAGAATAATAGATTTATATTGTATGTATGAATATTCTTATTACTCATTAAAATATCTCTACTAGCACTATTATTTATTATATTATTATTATTATTATGTTTTAGCATTTCTATAACATAAATAATAACAATAATACAATTTATATTATATAAGTACTACTAAAGCATAATAAATAGTAATATCAGTTATATTTTAATAACAAAAAATAATAATACTTTAAATAAAGTCATTTATTACCAATATTATTAGAAGTAATAATTTTTATTAAATAAATTCTGTTTTATGATAGCAACAAAATAAAAGTGTATGATAATACAATTATCAAAGTAACAATATAAGTAAATTTTTAGTATAAAGTATAATAATAAATGTAAATATTGGTAGCATTTATATGTTATCATTATTGTGAATTATTGCTATATTGTATTATTATAGATGATAAATATGACATGATCTCATACCTGTATTCTTGGCTCAGAAATTCCAACAATTTTCCCAATCTGACACCTGCGGGTAAAATCGGGATAGGGGTTGCTATCAAATTCACTCTTGAGGAAGGTGATCTGTTCCTTATTGTAGCTTGTCCTCTTTCTACATCTGTTTTTGAAGGAAGTCCTTGTCTCATCTTTTTCAGTCCTGGCTGCCTTATTATCCCCATCATCTTCCACATGGAATGTTCCTGGAAGCACAAAAAAAGTGAATATTGTGAACTGAACATAAAAAAACTAAATGATATTAAAAAGAAAAATAAATACAATTCTTTTTTAAAAAAAAATTAGGAAAATGTTACAGCAGGAAATAAAAAATCCAACTTAAAATTTTTTTACCATTCTAGTTTAAATAAATTCAAGTAAATGAAATATGTTAGATAGGATAAACATGGCTGATATTAAAAATGATCATTGACTATAAGGTATTGACTTACGTTTAGACGCGGCAGGGTAACCATCAGCGACTAAATTGTCGTTGGTTGATGATGATGACGGTACGTTCATTTGTGATGGCTTCTTTCTATCCATATTCCAGTCTTGGGCTTGTTGTTGGATTCCTAGCAGGTTGTTGGTTTGCAGTGGAATTTCCTTCACGGTAAGAGAATTCTGAAGATCTTGTTGGGTGTCCATGGAAGAGAAGAGACCAGGATGAACATGGATGGCATTGGTTGGAGCTCTCTGATGCAATGTTGGATAGTCATCTTCTAGAGAAAGTACGGTGCAGAGGATTTGGTCCAGCTCTGAGTCCATGGCTGTTCACTGGAAGGAATGATGGAATGAAAACCCTCACCCATCTTATATATGGAATTGTTCAGGGGTTGTCCTGAAGAACAAAGTGGACCTTCCTTTGATGTTTTCTGAAAAGTGACAGAAATTGTCTCCTCCCTTGATCTTTCATTTACACCTATAGCTATTGACACCTTACAATGTGGGACAATACACAAATGGCAACTGGAGATTTAAGATGTAAATAAGAGTCTTCAGCAGAACCTTTGATGTGAGAGAATATTTGTTAACAATTCATCATGTACAATAGATAAAATACCAATAACAACTAAAACTAGTTACTAGATTATCTAAGAATATTATAAAGGAAATACAGTGATATAATACAACTGGTCTACTAAGTCCATAGAGAGAAACATATAGATAAATAGGCAGGAAAATATAGCGCAATAAATATAGATAAATTGGACATAATGAGACAGACATAATACTGTATGAATATGACTTGTCTATATAGGAGATACTTAGATATTTGGTAGCTACATCAATAAATATGCAGAAATATCAAAATAATAATAAATAATATAAATATAGCTGTATATTATATTAATATAAGATAAAAAGATGATAGGAAAGGAATGTAATTATAGATACATTGAAAATAATTTGAGAAAAATAATTTAGTTTAATTACATAATTAGGAAATATTTGGATATCTGTTAGATAAAATAAATGATATGTAGAAATATCATTATAATATAAAGTAAGATAAAAATGTAGATACAAATTATATAATATATGTAGGAATATAATAAGAAAAAGGAAGGAGAAAAAACACAGGACAGAAAAAAACACAGTGGAGGGAGGTCTCTTGTGCCCTCTT
Source organism: Leptodactylus fallax (assembly GCA_947044405.1). NCBI lineage: Eukaryota > Metazoa > Chordata > Amphibia > Anura > Leptodactylidae > Leptodactylus > Leptodactylus fallax. Next base: position 345,409 of record CAMRHE010000758.1, read on the forward strand.
ATAGGGCTAGTAGGAGGCACCTTTTTGGTGCTAATTAAAGGTTCCACCTGTCCTAAACAACACACAGGGGCAGAGATACCCCATATTGTGCTGCTGTCGGACGTAAGGGGAATCTATGATTGCTCAATGTTCTAACTGAACTCTAGAACTACTTTTGGAAATAGAATAAATCCAATATTTTAGTAGAATCTTCACAGGAATATGTATATTAGAAAAGAAAGAGAACTTCCCATTTGTTTTGAGGGTATTACCTATTTCTTTGATCTTTGCCTCTTGTCCTTTTATGCCTTTTTTATAATTGGGGGTAAATACTCTTCCTATGTAAATGGACTAGGGGACTGAATATTAAGGATCAAAGAGGTTCTTTTAATTAGTCTCCACCAATCTTAAAGGTTGTTGCAATGTATTCCCTATGCATAATAGCTCTACCTTGCTATTAAATTAGAAAACCCATTGTTAAGTCATTTCTAAGTGGGTTTTCAAATGTTTTTAATCCAGTAAATTAATACTATATAAAGTATAAACAAAAAAATATGCAAGAGACTGTCTATATAACATTTATATATTTTATTGAAAGATTTTTTTCACAAGTCTTTAACATTTTAATAATATTTTGTTACATAAATTAAATAAAAAAACAACTGTGATAATATACAGAAAATAGACATTATATTAAAAGAGTAAAATAAGTCAAAACCTCTTGCATTGTTCCCCTAAAGTGCAAACATTATAGTTATCTCCATGAATGTCCTATCTCCAGTTCTGCCCCAAGTAAGTGCCAGTGCAAAAATATATCATCTTGGTTATAACACTATGCGGAAGAGACTAATGGTCCCATATGACACCATGTCTGACACGTGGTGTCCTGTGTGAGCTGCTCCATAGACCTGTGGATTGGGGGGATTTGCGTTGTAACCTTCGAGATATTTTCTGTAGTTCTCAATTTCCTGTGTTGAAACCCATCTTCAGATTAGTTAGGTTTTTGCAGATGTCTTGCTCTCCTGTTTTGATACCATACCTGGAAAAAACATAAGAGAAGTAACAATCAATAAATGTCATCAGTGGGCAAGAAGAGAAAATATTCCTATGTCCTCAATATGTTTTGCTGTGGTTGAAATATTATTATTAATAATAATGATAAAAATATAAGAATAATAGATTTATATTGTATGTATGAATATTCTTATTACTCATTAAAATATCTCTACTAGCACTATTATTTATTATTATTATTATTATTATTATTATTATTATTATGTTTTAGCATTTCTATAACATAAATAATAACAATAATACAATTTATATTATATAAGTACTACTAAAGCATAATAAATAGTAATATCAGTTATATTTTAATAACAAAAAATAATAATACTTTAAATAAAGTCATTTATTACCAATATTATTAGAAGTAATAATTTTTATTAAATAAATTCTGTTTTATGATAGCAACAAAATAAAAGTGTATGATAATACAATTATCAAAGTAACAATATAAGTAAATTTTTAGTATAAAGTATAATAATAAATGTAAATATTGGTAGCATTTATATGTTATCATTATTGTGAATTATTGCTATATTGTATTATTATAGATGATAAATATGACATGATCTCATACCTGTATTCTTGGCTCAGAAATTCCAACAATTTTCCCAATCTGACACCTGCGGGTAAAATCGGGATAGGGGTTGCTATCAAATTCACTCTTGAGGAAGGTGATCTGTTCCTTATTGTAGCTTGTCCTCTTTCTACATCTGTTTTTGAAGGAAGTCCTTGTCTCATCTTTTTCAGTCCTGGCTGCCTTATTATCCCCATCATCTTCCACATGGAATGTTCCTGGAAGCACAAAAAAAGTGAATATTGTGAACTGAACATAAAAAAACTAAATGATATTAAAAAGAAAAATAAATACAATTCTTTTTTAAAAAAAAATTAGGAAAATGTTACAGCAGGAAATAAAAAATCCAACTTAAAATTTTTTTACCATTCTAGTTTAAATAAATTCAAGTAAATGAAATATGTTAGATAGGATAAACATGGCTGATATTAAAAATGATCATTGACTATAAGGTATTGACTTACGTTTAGACGCGGCAGGGTAACCATCAGCGACTAAATTGTCGTCGGTTGATGATGATGACGGTACGTTCATTTGTGATGGCTTCTTTCTATCCATATTCCAGTCTTGGGCTTGTTGTTGGATTCCTAGCAGGTTGTTGGTTTGCAGTGGAATTTCCTTCACGGTAAGAGAATTCTGAAGATCTTGTTGGGTGTCCATGGAAGAGAAGAGACCAGGATGAACATGGATGGCATTGGTTGGAGCTCTCTGATGCAATGTTGGATAGTCATCTTCTAGAGAAAGTACGGTGCAGAGGATTTGGTCCAGCTCTGAGTCCATGGCTGTTCACTGGAAGGAATGATGGAATGAAAACCCTCACCCATCTTATATATGGAATTGTTCAGGGGTTGTCCTGAAGAACAAAGTGGACCTTCCTTTGATGTTTTCTGAAAAGTGACAGAAATTGTCTCCTCCCTTGATCTTTCATTTACACCTATAGCTATTGACACCTTACAATGTGGGACAATACACAAATGGCAACTGGAGATTTAAGATGTAAATAAGAGTCTTCAGCAGAACCTTTGATGTGAGAGAATATTTGTTAACAATTCATCATGTACAATAGATAAAATACCAATAACAACTAAAACTAGTTACTAGATTATCTAAGAATATTATAAAGGAAATACAGTGATATAATACAACTGGTCTACTAAGTCCATAGAGAGAAACATATAGATAAATAGGCAGGAAAATATAGCGCAATAAATATAGATAAATTGGACATAATGAGACAGACATAATACTGTATGAATATGACTTGTCTATATAGGAGATACTTAGATATTTGGTAGCTACATCAATAAATATGCAGAAATATCAAAATAATAATAAATAATATAAATATAGCTGTATATTATATTAATATAAGATAAAAAGATGATAGGAAAGGAATGTAATTATAGATACATTGAAAATAATTTGAGAAAAATAATTTAGTTTAATTACATAATTAGGAAATATTTGGATATCTGTTAGATAAAATAAATGATATGTAGAAATATCATTATAATATAAAGTAAGATAAAAATGTAGATACAAATTATATAATATATGTAGGAATATAATAAGAAAAAGGAAGGAGAAAAAACACAGGACAGAAAAAAACACAGTGGAGGGAGGTCTCTTGTGCCCTCTTATAGGGCTAGTAGGAGGCACCTTTTTGGTGCTAATTAAAGGTTCCACCTGTCCTAAACAACACACAGGGGCAGAGATACCCCATATTGTGCTGCTGTCGGACGTAAGGGGAATCTATGATTGCTCAATGTTCTAACTGAACTCTAGAACTACTTTTGGAAATAGAATAAATCCAATATTTTAGTAGAATCTTCACAGGAATATGTATATTAGAAAAGAAAGAGAACTTCCCATTTGTTTTGAGGGTATTACCTATTTCTTTGATCTTTGCCTCTTGTCCTTTTATGCCTTTTTTATAATTGGGGGTAAATACTCTTCCTATGTAAATGGACTAGGGGACTGAATATTAAGGATCAAAGAGGTTCTTTTAATTAGTCTCCACCAATCTTAAAGGTTGTTGCAATGTATTCCCTATGCATAATAGCTCTACCTTGCTATTAAATTAGAAAACCCATTGTTAAGTCATTTCTAAGTGGGTTTTCAAATGTTTTTAATCCAGTAAATTAATACTATATAAAGTATAAACAAAAAAATATGCAAGAGACTGTCTATATAACATTTATATATTTTATTGAAAGATTTTTTTCACAAGTCTTTAACATTTTAATAATATTTTGTTACATAAATTAAATAAAAAAACAACTGTGATAATATACAGAAAATAGACATTATATTAAAAGAGTAAAATAAGTCAAAACCTCTTGCATTGTTCCCCTAAAGTGCAAACATTATAGTTATCTCCATGAATGTCCTATCTCCAGTTCTGCCCCAAGTAAGTGCCAGTGCAAAAATATATCATCTTGGTTATAACACTATGCGGAAGAGACTAATGGTCCCATATGACACCATGTCTGACACGTGGTGTCCTGTGTGAGCTGCTCCATAGACCTGTGGATTGGGGGGATTTGCGTTGTAACCTTCGAGATATTTTCTGTAGTTCTCAATTTCCTGTGTTGAAACCCATCTTCAGATTAGTTAGGTTTTTGCAGATGTCTTGCTCTCCTGTTTTGATACCATACCTGGAAAAAACATAAGAGAAGTAACAATCAATAAATGTCATCAGTGGGCAAGAAGAGAAAATATTCCTATGTCCTCAATATGTTTTGCTGTGGTTGAAATATTATTATTAATAATAATGATAAAAATATAAGAATAATAGATTTATATTGTATGTATGAATATTCTTATTACTCATTAAAATATCTCTACTAGCACTATTATTTTATTATTATTATTATTATTATTATTATTATTATTATGTTTTAGCATTTCTATAACATAAATAATAACAATAATACAATTTATATTATATAAGTACTACTAAAGCATAATAAATAGTAATATCAGTTATATTTTAATAACAAAAAATAATAATACTTTAAATAAAGTCATTTATTACCAATATTATTAGAAGTAATAATTTTTATTAAATAAATTCTGTTTTATGATAGCAACAAAATAAAAATGTATGATAATACAATTAACAAAATAACAATATAAGTAAATTTTTAGTATAAAGTATAATAATAAATGTAAATATTGGTAGCATTTATATGTTATCATTATTGTGAATTATTGCTATATTGTATTATTATAGATGATAAATATGACATGATCTCATACCTGTATTCTTGGCTCAGAAATTCCAACAATTTTCCCAATCTGACACCTGCGGGTAAAATCGGGATAGGGGTTGCTATCAAATTCACTCTTGAGGAAGGTGATCTGTTCCTTATTGTAGCTTGTCCTCTTTCTACATCTGTTTTTGAAGGAAGTCCTTGTCTCATCTTTTTCAGTCCTGGCTGCCTTATTATCCCCATCATCTTCCACATGGAATGTTCCTGGAAGCACAAAAAAAGTGAATATTGTGAACTGAACATAAAAAAACTAAATGATATTAAAAAGAAAAATAAATACAATTCTTTTTAAAAAAAAATTAGGAAAATGTTACAGCAGGAAATAAAAAATCCAACTTAAAATTTTTTTACCATTCTAGTTTAAATAAATTCAAGTAAATGAAATATGTTAGATAGGATAAACATGGCTGATATTAAAAATGATCATTGACTATAAGGTATTGACTTACGTTTAGACGCGGCAGGGTAACCATCAGCGACTAAATTGTCGTCGGTTGATGATGATGACGGTACGTTCATTTGTGATGGCTTCTTTCTATCCATATTCCAGTCTTGGGCTTGTTGTTGGATTCCTAGCAGGTTGTTGGTTTGCAGTGGAATTTCCTTCACGGTAAGAGAATTCTGAAGATCTTGTTGGGTGTCCATGGAAGAGAAGAGACCAGGATGAACATGGATGGCATTGGTTGGAGCTCTCTGATGCAATGTTGGATAGTCATCTTCTAGAGAAAGTACGGTGCAGAGGATTTGGTCCAGCTCTGAGTCCATGGCTGTTCACTGGAAGGAATGATGGAATGAAAACCCTCACCCATCTTATATATGGAATTGTTCAGGGGTTGTCCTGAAGAACAAAGTGGACCTTCCTTTGATGTTTTCTGAAAAGTGACAGAAATTGTCTCCTCCCTTGATCTTTCATTTACACCTATAGCTATTGACACCTTACAATGTGGGACAATACACAAATGGCAACTGGAGATTTAAGATGTAAATAAGAGTCTTCAGCAGAACCTTTGATGTGAGAGAATATTTGTTAACAATTCATCATGTACAATAGATAAAATACCAATAACAACTAAAACTAGTTACTAGATTATCTAAGAATATTATAAAGGAAATACAGTGATATAATACAACTGGTCTACTAAGTCCATAGAGAGAAACATATAGATAAATAGGCAGGAAAATATAGCGCAATAAATATAGATAAATTGGACATAATGAGACAGACATAATACTGTATGAATATGACTTGTCTATATAGGAGATACTTAGATATTTGGTAGCTACATCAATAAATATGCAGAAATATCAAAATAATAATAAATAATATAAATATAGCTGTATATTATATTAATATAAGATAAAAAGATGATAGGAAAGGAATGTAATTATAGATACATTGAAAATAATTTGAGAAAAATAATTTAGTTTAATTACATAATTAGGAAATATTTAGATATCTGTTAGATAAAATAAATGATATGTAGAAATATCATTATAATATAAAGTAAGATAAAAATGTAGATACAAATTATATAATATATGTAGGAATATAATAAGAAAAAGGAAGGAGAAAAAACACAGGACAGAAAAAAACACAGTGGAGGGAGGTCTCTTGTGCCCTCTTATAGGGCTAGTAGGAGGCACCTTTTTGGTGCTAATTAAAGGTTCCACCTGTCCTAAACAACACACAGGGGCAGAGATACCCCATATTGTGCTGCTGTCGGACGTAAGGGGAATCTATGATTGCTCAATGTTCTAACTGAACTCTAGAACTACTTTTGGAAATAGAATAAATCCAATATTTTAGTAGAATCTTCACAGGAATATGTATATTAGAAAAGAAAGAGAACTTCCCATTTGTTTTGAGGGTATTACCTATTTCTTTGATCTTTGCCTCTTGTCCTTTTATGCCTTTTTTATAATTGGGGGTAAATACTCTTCCTATGTAAATGGACTAGGGGACTGAATATTAAGGATCAAAGAGGTTCTTTTAATTAGTCTCCACCAATCTTAAAGGTTGTTGCAATGTATTCCCTATGCATAATAGCTCTACCTTGCTATTAAATTAGAAAACCCATTGTTAAGTCATTTCTAAGTGGGTTTTCAAATGTTTTTAATCCAGTAAATTAATACTATATAAAGTATAAACAAAAAAATATGCAAGAGACTGTCTATATAACATTTATATATTTTATTGAAAGATTTTTTTCACAAGTCTTTAACATTTTAATAATATTTTGTTACATAAATTAAATAAAAAAACAACTGTGATAATATACAGAAAATAGACATTATATTAAAAGAGTAAAATAAGTCAAAACCTCTTGCATTGTTCCCCTAAAGTGCAAACATTATAGTTATCTCCATGAATGTCTTATCTCCAGTTCTGCCCCAAGTAAGTGCCAGTGCAAAAATATATCATCTTGGTTATAACACTATGCGGAAGAGACTAATGGTCCCATATGACACCATGTCTGACACGTGGTGTCCTGTGTGAGCTGCTCCATAGACCTGTGGATTGGGGGGATTTGCGTTGTAACCTTCGAGATATTTTCTGTAGTTCTCAATTTCCTGTGTTGAAACCCATCTTCAGATTAGTTAGGTTTTTGCAGATGTCTTGCTCTCCTGTTTTGATACCATACCTGGAAAAAACATAAGAGAAGTAACAATCAATAAATGTCATCAGTGGGCAAGAAGAGAAAATATTCCTATGTCCTCAATATGTTTTGCTGTGGTTGAAATATTATTATTAATAATAATGATAAAAATATAAGAATAATAGATTTATATTGTATGTATGAATATTCTTATTACTCATTAAAATATCTCTACTAGCACTATTATTTTATTATTATTATTATTATTATTATTATGTTTTAGCATTTCTATAACATAAATAATAACAATAATACAATTTATATTATATAAGTACTACTAAAGCATAATAAATAGTAATATCAGTTATATTTTAATAACAAAAAATAATAATACTTTAAATAAAGACATTTATTACCAATATTATTAGAAGTAATAATTTTTATTAAATAAATTCTGTTTTATGATAGCAACAAAATAAAAATGTATGATAATACAATAAACAAAATAACAATATAAGTAAATTTTTAGTATAAAGTATAATAATAAATGTAAATATTGGTAGCATTTATATGTTATCATTATTGTGAATTATTGCTATATTGTATTATTATAGATGATAAATATGACATGATCTCATACCTGTATTCTTGGCTCAGAAATTCCAACAATTTTCCCAATCTGACACCTGCGGGTAAAATCGGGATAGGGGTTGCTATCAAATTCACTCTTGAGGAAGGTGATCTGTTCCTTATTGTAGCTTGTCCTCTTTCTACATCTGTTTTTGAAGGAAGTCCTTGTCTCATCTTTTTCAGTCCTGGCTGCCTTATTATCCCCATCATCTTCCACATGGAATGTTCCTGGAAGCACAAAAAAAGTGAATATTGTGAACTGAACATAAAAAAACTAAATGATATTAAAAAGAAAAATAAATACAATTCTTTTTTAAAAAAAATTAGGAAAATGTTACAGCAGGAAATAAAAAATCCAACTTAAAATTTTTTTACCATTCTAGTTTAAATAAATTCAAGTAAATGAAATATGTTAGATAGGATAAACATGGCTGATATTAAAAATGATCATTGACTATAAGGTATTGACTTACGTTTAGACGCGGCAGGGTAACCATCAGCGACTAAATTGTCGTCGGTTGATGATGATGACGGTACGTTCATTTGTGATGGCTTCTTTCTATCCATATTCCAGTCTTGGGCTTGTTGTTGGATTCCTAGCAGGTTGTTGGTTTGCAGTGGAATTTCCTTCACGGTAAGAGAATTCTGAAGATCTTGTTGGGTGTCCATGGGAGAGAAGAGACCAGGATGAACATGGATGGCATTGGTTGGAGCTCTCTGATGCAATGTTGGATAGTCATCTTCTAGAGAAAGTACGGTGCAGAGGATTTGGTCCAGCTCTGAGTCCATGGCTGTTCACTGGAAGGAATGATGGAATGAAAACCCTCACCCATCTTATATATGGAATTGTTCAGGGGTTGTCCTGAAGAACAAAGTGGACCTTCCTTTGATGTTTTCTGAAAAGTGACAGAAATTGTCTCCTCCCTTGATCTTTCATTTACACCTATAGCTATTGACACCTTACAATGTGGGACAATACACAAATGGCAACTGGAGATTTAAGATGTAAATAAGAGTCTTCAGCAGAACCTTTGATGTGAGAGAATATTTGTTAACAATTCATCATGTACAATAGATAAAATACCAATAACAACTAAAACTAGTTACTAGATTATCTAAGAATATTATAAAGGAAATACAGTGATATAATACAACTGGTCTACTAAGTCCATAGAGAGAAACATATAGATAAATAGGCAGGAAAATATAGCGCAATAAATATAGATAAATTGGACATAATGAGACAGACATAATACTGTATGAATATGACTTGTCTATATAGGAGATACTTAGATATTTGGTAGCTACATCAATAAATATGCAGAAATATCAAAATAATAATAAATAATATAAATATAGCTGTATATTATATTAATATAAGATAAAAAGATGATAGGAAAGGAATGTAATTATAGATACATTGAAAATAATTTGAGAAAAATAATTTAGTTTAATTACATAATTAGGAAATATTTAGATATCTGTTAGATAAAATAAATGATATGTAGAAATATCATTATAATATAAAGTAAGATAAAAATGTAGATACAAATTATATAATATATGTAGGAATATAATAAGAAAAAGGAAGGAGAAAAAACACAGGACAGAAAAAAACACAGTGGAGGGAGGTCTCTTGTGCCCTCTTATAGGGCTAGTAGGAGGCACCTTTTTGGTGCTAATTAAAGGTTCCACCTGTCCTAAACAACACACAGGGGCAGAGATACCCCATATTGTGCTGCTGTCGGACGTAAGGGGAATCTATGATTGCTCAATGTTCTAACTGAACTCTAGAACTACTTTTGGAAATAGAATAAATCCAATATTTTAGTAGAATCTTCACAGGAATATGTATATTAGAAAAGAAAGAGAACTTCCCATTTGTTTTGAGGGTATTACCTATTTCTTTGATCTTTGCCTCTTGTCCTTTTATGCCTTTTTTATAATTGGGGGTAAATACTCTTCCTATGTAAATGGACTAGGGGACTGAATATTAAGGATCAAAGAGGTTCTTTTAATTAGTCTCCACCAATCTTAAAGGTTGTTGCAATGTATTCCCTATGCATAATAGCTCTACCTTGCTATTAAATTAGAAAACCCATTGTTAAGTCATTTCTAAGTGGGTTTTCAAATGTTTTTAATCCAGTAAATTAATACTATATAAAGTATAAACAAAAAAATATGCAAGAGACTGTCTATATAACATTTATATATTTTATTGAAAGATTTTTTTCACAAGTCTTTAACATTTTAATAATATTTTGTTACATAAATTAAATAAAAAAACAACTGTGATAATATACAGAAAATAGACATTATATTAAAAGAGTAAAATAAGTCAAAACCTCTTGCATTGTTCCCCTAAAGTGCAAACATTATAGTTATCTCCATGAATGTCTTATCTCCAGTTCTGCCCCAAGTAAGTGCCAGTGCAAAAATATATCATCTTGGTTATAACACTATGCGGAAGAGACTAATGGTCCCATATGACACCATGTCTGACACGTGGTGTCCTGTGTGAGCTGCTCCATAGACCTGTGGATTGGGGGGATTTGCGTTGTAACCTTCGAGATATTTTCTGTAGTTCTCAATTTCCTGTGTTGAAACCCATCTTCAGATTAGTTAGGTTTTTGCAGATGTCTTGCTCTCCTGTTTTGATACCATACCTGGAAAAAACATAAGAGAAGTAACAATCAATAAATGTCATCAGTGGGCAAGAAGAGAAAATATTCCTATGTCCTCAATATGTTTTGCTGTGGTTGAAATATTATTATTAATAATAATGATAAAAATATAAGAATAATAGATTTATATTGTATGTATGAATATTCTTATTACTCATTAAAATATCTCTACTAGCACTATTATTTTTATTATTATTATTATTATTATTATGTTTTAGCATTTCTATAACATAAATAATAACAATAATACAATTTATATTATATAAGTACTACTAAAGCATAATAAATAGTAATATCAGTTATATTTTAATAACAAAAAATAATAATACTTTAAATAAAGACATTTATTACCAATATTATTAGAAGTAATAATTTTTATTAAATAAATTCTGTTTTATGATAGCAACAAAATAAAAATGTATGATAATACAATACACAAAATAACAATATAAGTAAATTTTTAGTATAAAGTATAATAATAAATGTAAATATTGGTAGCATTTATATGTTATCATTATTGTGAATTATTGCTATATTGTATTATTATAGATGATAAATATGACATGATCTCATACCTGTATTCTTGGCTCAGAAATTCCAACAATTTTCCCAATCTGACACCTGCGGGTAAAATCGGGATAGGGGTTGCTATCAAATTCACTCTTGAGGAAGGTGATCTGTTCCTTATTGTAGCTTGTCCTCTTTCTACATCTGTTTTTGAAGGAAGTCCTTGTCTCATCTTTTTCAGTCCTGGCTGCCTTATTATCCCCATCATCTTCCACATGGAATGTTCCTGGAAGCACAAAAAAAGTGAATATTGTGAACTGAACATAAAAAAACTAAATGATATTAAAAAGAAAAATAAATACAATTCTTTTTTAAAAAAAAATTAGGAAAATGTTACAGCAGGAAATAAAAAATCCAACTTAAAATTTTTTTACCATTCTAGTTTAAATAAATTCAAGTAAATGAAATATGTTAGATAGGATAAACATGGCTGATATTAAAAATGATCATTGACTATAAGGTATTGACTTACGTTTAGACGCGGCAGGGTAACCATCAGCGACTAAATTGTCGTCGGTTGATGATGATGACGGTACGTTCATTTGTGATGGCTTCTTTCTATCCATATTCCAGTCTTGGGCTTGTTGTTGGATTCCTAGCAGGTTGTTGGTTTGCAGTGGAATTTCCTTCACGGTAAGAGAATTCTGAAGATCTTGTTGGGTGTCCATGGGAGAGAAGAGACCAGGATGAACATGGATGGCATTGGTTGGAGCTCTCTGATGCAATGTTGGATAGTCATCTTCTAGAGAATGTACGGTGCAGAGGATTTGGTCCAGCTCTGAGTCCATGGCTGTTCACTGGAAGGAATGATGGAATGAAAACCCTCACCCATCTTATATATGGAATTGTTCAGGGGTTGTCCTGAAGAACAAAGTGGACCTTCCTTTGATGTTTTCTGAAAAGTGACAGAAATTGTCTCCTCCCTTGATCTTTCATTTACACCTATAGCTATTGACACCTTACAATGTGGGACAATACACAAATGGCAACTGGAGATTTAAGATGTAAATAAGAGTCTTCAGCAGAACCTTTGATGTGAGAGAATATTTGTTAACAATTCATCATGTACAATAGATAAAATACCAATAACAACTAAAACTAGTTACTAGATTATCTAAGAATATTATAAAGGAAATACAGTGATATAATACAACTGGTCTACTAAGTCCATAGAGAGAAACATATAGATAAATAGGCAGGAAAATATAGCGCAATAAATATAGATAAATTGGACATAATGAGACAGACATAATACTGTATGAATATGACTTGTCTATATAGGAGATACTTAGATATTTGGTAGCTACATCAATAAATATGCAGAAATATCAAAATAATAATAAATAATATAAATATAGCTGTATATTATATTAATATAAGATAAAAAGATGATAGGAAAGGAATGTAATTATAGATACATTGAAAATAATTTGAGAAAAATAATTTAGTTTAATTACATAATTAGGAAATATTTAGATATCTGTTAGATAAAATAAATGATATGTAGAAATATCATTATAATATAAAGTAAGATAAAAATGTAGATACAAATTATATAATATATGTAGGAATATAATAAGAAAAAGGAAGGAGAAAAAACACAGGACAGAAAAAAACACAGTGGAGGGAGGTCTCTTGTGCCCTCTTATAGGGCTAGTAGGAGGCACCTTTTTGGTGCTAATTAAAGGTTCCACCTGTCCTAAACAACACACAGGGGCAGAGATACCCCATATTGTGCTGCTGTCGGACGTAAGGGGAATCTATGATTGCTCAATGTTCTAACTGAACTCTAGAACTACTTTTGGAAATAGAATAAATCCAATATTTTAGTAGAATCTTCACAGGAATATGTATATTAGAAAAGAAAGAGAACTTCCCATTTGTTTTGAGGGTATTACCTATTTCTTTGATCTTTGCCTCTTGTCCTTTTATGCCTTTTTTATAATTGGGGGTAAATACTCTTCCTATGTAAATGGACTAGGGGACTGAATATTAAGGATCAAAGAGGTTCTTTTAATTAGTCTCCACCAATCTTAAAGGTTGTTGCAATGTATTCCCTATGCATAATAGCTCTACCTTGCTATTAAATTAGAAAACCCATTGTTAAGTCATTTCTAAGTGGGTTTTCAAATGTTTTTAATCCAGTAAATTAATACTATATAAAGTATAAACAAAAAAATATGCAAGAGACTGTCTATATAACATTTATATATTTTATTGAAAGATTTTTTTCACAAGTCTTTAACATTTTAATAATATTTTGTTACATAAATTAAATAAAAAAACAACTGTGATAATATACAGAAAATAGACATTATATTAAAAGAGTAAAATAAGTCAAAACCTCTTGCATTGTTCCCCTAAAGTGCAAACATTATAGTTATCTCCATGAATGTCTTATCTCCAGTTCTGCCCCAAGTAAGTGCCAGTGCAAAAATATATCATCTTGGTTATAACACTATGCGGAAGAGACTAATGGTCCCATATGACACCATGTCTGACACGTGGTGTCCTGTGTGAGCTGCTCCATAGACCTGTGGATTGGGGGGATTTGCGTTGTAACCTTCGAGATATTTTCTGTAGTTCTCAATTTCCTGTGTTGAAACCCATCTTCAGATTAGTTAGGTTTTTGCAGATGTCTTGCTCTCCTGTTTTGATACCATACCTGGAAAAAACATAAGAGAAGTAACAATCAATAAATGTCATCAGTGGGCAAGAAGAGAAAATATTCCTATGTCCTCAATATGTTTTGCTGTGGTTGAAATATTATTATTAATAATAATGATAAAAATATAAGAATAATAGATTTATATTGTATGTATGAATATTCTTATTACTCATTAAAATATCTCTACTAGCACTATTATTTTATTATTATTATTATTATTATTATTATGTTTTAGCATTTCTATAACATAAATAATAACAATAATACAATTTATATTATATAAGTACTACTAAAGCATAATAAATAGTAATATCAGTTATATTTTAATAACAAAAAATAATAATACTTTAAATAAAGACATTTATTACCAATATTATTAGAAGTAATAATTTTTATTAAATAAATTCTGTTTTATGATAGCAACAAAATAAAAATGTATGATAATACAATAAACAAAATAACAATATAAGTAAATTTTTAGTATAAAGTATAATAATAAATGTAAATATTGGTAGCATTTATATGTTATCATTATTGTGAATTATTGCTATATTGTATTATTATAGATGATAAATATGACATGATCTCATACCTGTATTCTTGGCTCAGAAATTCCAACAATTTTCCCAATCTGACACCTGCGGGTAAAATCGGGATAGGGGTTGCTATCAAATTCACTCTTGAGGAAGGTGATCTGTTCCTTATTGTAGCTTGTCCTCTTTCTACATCTGTTTTTGAAGGAAGTCCTTGTCTCATCTTTTTCAGTCCTGGCTGCCTTATTATCCCCATCATCTTCCACATGGAATGTTCCTGGAAGCACAAAAAAAGTGAATATTGTGAACTGAACATAAAAAAACTAAATGATATTAAAAAGAAAAATAAATACAATTCTTTTTTTAAAAAAAAATTAGGAAAATGTTACAGCAGGAAATAAAAAATCCAACTTAAAATTTTTTTACCATTCTAGTTTAAATAAATTCAAGTAAATGAAATATGTTAGATAGGATAAACATGGCTGATATTAAAAATGATCATTGACTATAAGGTATTGACTTACGTTTAGACGCGGCAGGGTAACCATCAGCGACTAAATTGTCGTCGGTTGATGATGATGACGGTACGTTCATTTGTGATGGCTTCTTTCTATCCATATTCCAGTCTTGGGCTTGTTGTTGGATTCCTAGCAGGTTGTTGGTTTGCAGTGGAATTTCCTTCACGGTAAGAGAATTCTGAAGATCTTGTTGGGTGTCCATGGGAGAGAAGAGACCAGGATGAACATGGATGGCATTGGTTGGAGCTCTCTGATGCAATGTTGGATAGTCATCTTCTAGAGAATGTACGGTGCAGAGGATTTGGTCCAGCTCTGAGTCCATGGCTGTTCACTGGAAGGAATGATGGAATGAAAACCCTCACCCATCTTATATATGGAATTGTTCAGGGGTTGTCCTGAAGAACAAAGTGGACCTTCCTTTGATGTTTTCTGAAAAGTGACAGAAATTGTCTCCTCCCTTGATCTTTCATTTACACCTATAGCTATTGACACCTTACAATGTGGGACAATACACAAATGGCAACTGGAGATTTAAGATGTAAATAAGAGTCTTCAGCAGAACCTTTGATGTGAGAGAATATTTGTTAACAATTCATCATGTACAATAGATAAAATACCAATAACAACTAAAACTAGTTACTAGATTATCTAAGAATATTATAAAGGAAATACAGTGATATAATACAACTGGTCTACTAAGTCCATAGAGAGAAACATATAGATAAATAGGCAGGAAAATATAGCGCAATAAATATAGATAAATTGGACATAATGAGACAGACATAATACTGTATGAATATGACTTGTCTATATAGGAGATACTTAGATATTTGGTAGCTACATCAATAAATATGCAGAAATATCAAAATAATAATAAATAATATAAATATAGCTGTATATTATATTAATATAAGATAAAAAGATGATAGGAAAGGAATGTAATTATAGATACATTGAAAATAATTTGAGAAAAATAATTTAGTTTAATTACATAATTAGGAAATATTTAGATATCTGTTAGATAAAATAAATGATATGTAGAAATATCATTATAATATAAAGTAAGATAAAAATGTAGATACAAATTATATAATATATGTAGGAATATAATAAGAAAAAGGAAGGAGAAAAAACACAGGACAGAAAAAAACACAGTGGAGGGAGGTCTCTTGTGCCCTCTTATAGGGCTAGTAGGAGGCACCTTTTTGGTGCTAATTAAAGGTTCCACCTGTCCTAAACAACACACAGGGGCAGAGATACCCCATATTGTGCTGCTGTCGGACGTAAGGGGAATCTATGATTGCTCAATGTTCTAACTGAACTCTAGAACTACTTTTGGAAATAGAATAAATCCAATATTTTAGTAGAATGTTCACAGGAATATGTATATTAGAAAAGAAAGAGAACTTCCCATTTGTTTTGAGGGTATTACCTATTTCTTTGATCTTTGCCTCTTGTCCTTTTATGCCTTTTTTATAATTGGGGGTAAATACTCTTCCTATGTAAATGGACTAGGGGACTGAATATTAAGGATCAAAGAGGTTCTTTTAATTAGTCTCCACCAATCTTAAAGGTTGTTGCAATGTATTCCCTATGCATAATAGCTCTACCTTGCTATTAAATTAGAAAACCCATTGTTAAGTCATTTCTAAGTGGGTTTTCAAATGTTTTTAATCCAGTAAATTAATACTATATAAAGTATAAACAAAAAAATATGCAAGAGACTGTCTATATAACATTTATATATTTTATTGAAGAGATTTTTTTCACAAGTCTTTAACATTTTAATAATATTTTGTTACATAAATTAAATAAAAAAACAACTGTGATAATATACAGAAAATAGACATTATATTAAAAGAGTAAAATAAGTCAAAACCTCTTGCATTGTTCCCCTAAAGTGCAAACATTATAGTTATCTCCATGAATGTCTTATCTCCAGTTCTGCCCCAAGTAAGTGCCAGTGCAAAAATATATCATCTTGGTTATAACACTATGCGGAAGAGACTAATGGTCCCATATGACACCATGTCTGACACGTGGTGTCCTGTGTGAGCTGCTCCATAGACCTGTGGATTGGGGGAGTTTGCGTTGTAACCTTCGAGATATTTTCTGTAGTTCTCAATTTCCTGTGTTGAAACCCATCTTCAGATTAGTTAGGTTTTTGCAGATGTCTTGCTCTCCTGTTTTGATACCATACCTGGAAAAAACATAAGAGAAGTAACAATCAATAAATGTCATCAGTGGGCAAGAAGAGAAAATATTCCTATGTCCTCAATATGTTTTGCTGTGGTTGAAATATTATTATTAATAATAATGATAAAAATATAAGAATAATAGATTTATATTGTATGTATGAATATTCTTATTACTCATTAAAATATCTCTACTAGCACTATTATTTATTATTTATTATTATTATTATTATGTTTTAGCATTTCTATAACATAAATAATAACAATAATACAATTTATATTATATAAGTACTACTAAAGCATAATAAATAGTAATATCAGTTATATTTTAATAACAAAAAATAATAATACTTTAAATAAAGACATTTATTACCAATATTATTAGAAGTAATAATTTTTATTAAATAAATTCTGTTTTATGATAGCAACAAAATAAAAATGTATGATAATACAATACACAAAATAACAATATAAGTAAATTTTTAGTATAAAGTATAATAATAAATGTAAATATTGGTAGCATTTATATGTTATCATTATTGTGAATTATTGCTATATTGTATTATTATAGATGATAAATATGACATGATCTCATACCTGTATTCTTGGCTCAGAAATTCCAACAATTTTCCCAATCTGACACCTGCGGGTAAAATCGGGATAGGGGTTGCTATCAAATTCACTCTTGAGGAAGGTGATCTGTTCCTTATTGTAGCTTGTCCTCTTTCTACATCTGTTTTTGAAGGAAGTCCTTGTCTCATCTTTTTCAGTCCTGGCTGCCTTATTATCCCCATCATCTTCCACATGGAATGTTCCTGGAAGCACAAAAAAAGTGAATATTGTGAACTGAACATAAAAAAACTAAATGATATTAAAAAGAAAAATAAATACAATTCTTTTTAAAAAAAAATTAGGAAAATGTTACAGCAGGAAATAAAAAATCCAACTTAAAATTTTTTTACCATTCTAGTTTAAATAAATTCAAGTAAATGAAATATGTTAGATAGGATAAACATGGCTGATATTAAAAATGATCATTGACTATAAGGTATTGACTTACGTTTAGACGCGGCAGGGTAACCATCAGCGACTAAATTGTCGTCGGTTGATGATGATGACGGTACGTTCATTTGTGATGGCTTCTTTCTATCCATATTCCAGTCTTGGGCTTGTTGTTGGATTCCTAGCAGGTTGTTGGTTTGCAGTGGAATTTCCTTCACGGTAAGAGAATTCTGAAGATCTTGTTGGGTGTCCATGGGAGAGAAGAGACCAGGATGAACATGGATGGCATTGGTTGGAGCTCTCTGATGCAATGTTGGATAGTCATCTTCTAGAGAATGTACGGTGCAGAGGATTTGGTCCAGCTCTGAGTCCATGGCTGTTCACTGGAAGGAATGATGGAATGAAAACCCTCACCCATCTTATATATGGAATTGTTCAGGGGTTGTCCTGAAGAACAAAGTGGACCTTCCTTTGATGTTTTCTGAAAAGTGACAGAAATTGTCTCCTCCCTTGATCTTTCATTTACACCTATAGCTATTGACACCTTACAATGTGGGACAATACACAAATGGCAACTGGAGATTTAAGATGTAAATAAGAGTCTTCAGCAGAACCTTTGATGTGAGAGAATATTTGTTAACAATTCATCATGTACAATAGATAAAATACCAATAACAACTAAAACTAGTTACTAGATTATCTAAGAATATTATAAAGGAAATACAGTGATATAATACAACTGGTCTACTAAGTCCATAGAGAGAAACATATAGATAAATAGGCAGGAAAATATAGCGCAATAAATATAGATAAATTGGACATAATGAGACAGACATAATACTGTATGAATATGACTTGTCTATATAGGAGATACTTAGATATTTGGTAGCTACATCAATAAATATGCAGAAATATCAAAATAATAATAAATAATATAAATATAGCTGTATATTATATTAATATAAGATAAAAAGATGATAGGAAAGGAATGTAATTATAGATACATTGAAAATAATTTGAGAAAAATAATTTAGTTTAATTACATAATTAGGAAATATTTAGATATCTGTTAGATAAAATAAATGATATGTAGAAATATCATTATAATATAAAGTAAGATAAAAATGTAGATACAAATTATATAATATATGTAGGAATATAATAAGAAAAAGGAAGGAGAAAAAACACAGGACAGAAAAAAACACAGTGGAGGGAGGTCTCTTGTGCCCTCTTATAGGGCTAGTAGGAGGCACCTTTTTGGTGCTAATTAAAGGTTCCACCTGTCCTAAACAACACACAGGGGCAGAGATACCCCATATTGTGCTGCTGTCGGACGTAAGGGGAATCTATGATTGCTCAATGTTCTAACTGAACTCTAGAACTACTTTTGGAAATAGAATAAATCCAATATTTTAGTAGAATGTTCACAGGAATATGTATATTAGAAAAGAAAGAGAACTTCCCATTTGTTTTGAGGGTATTACCTATTTCTTTGATCTTTGCCTCTTGTCCTTTTATGCCTTTTTTATAATTGGGGGTAAATACTCTTCCTATGTAAATGGACTAGGGGACTGAATATTAAGGATCAAAGAGGTTCTTTTAATTAGTCTCCACCAATCTTAAAGGTTGTTGCAATGTATTCCCTATGCATAATAGCTCTACCTTGCTATTAAATTAGAAAACCCATTGTTAAGTCATTTCTAAGTGGGTTTTCAAATGTTTTTAATCCAGTAAATTAATACTATATAAAGTATAAACAAAAAAATATGCAAGAGACTGTCTATATAACATTTATATATTTTATTGAAAGATTTTTTTCACAAGTCTTTAACATTTTAATAATATTTTGTTACATAAATTAAATAAAAAAACAACTGTGATAATATACAGAAAATAGACATTATATTAAAAGAGTAAAATAAGTCAAAACCTCTTGCATTGTTCCCCTAAAGTGCAAACATTATAGTTATCTCCATGAATGTCTTATCTCCAGTTCTGCCCCAAGTAAGTGCCAGTGCAAAAATATATCATCTTGGTTATAACACTATGCGGAAGAGACTAATGGTCCCATATGACACCATGTCTGACACGTGGTGTCCTGTGTGAGCTGCTCCATAGACCTGTGGATTGGGGGGATTTGCGTTGTAACCTTCGAGATATTTTCTGTAGTTCTCAATTTCCTGTGTTGAAACCCATCTTCAGATTAGTTAGGTTTTTGCAGATGTCTTGCTCTCCTGTTTTGATACCATACCTGGAAAAAACATAAGAGAAGTAACAATCAATAAATGTCATCAGTGGGCAAGAAGAGAAAATATTCCTATGTCCTCAATATGTTTTGCTGTGGTTGAAATATTATTATTAATAATAATGATAAAAATATAAGAATAATAGATTTATATTGTATGTATGAATATTCTTATTACTCATTAAAATATCTCTACTAGCACTATTATTTATTATTATTATTATTATTATTATTATGTTTTAGCATTTCTATAACATAAATAATAACAATAATACAATTTATATTATATAAGTACTACTAAAGCATAATAAATAGTAATATCAGTTATATTTTAATAACAAAAAATAATAATACTTTAAATAAAGACATTTATTACCAATATTATTAGAAGTAATAATTTTTATTAAATAAATTCTGTTTTATGATAGCAACAAAATAAAAATGTATGATAATACAATAAACAAAATAACAATATAAGTAAATTTTTAGTATAAAGTATAATAATAAATGTAAATATTGGTAGCATTTATATGTTATCATTATTGTGAATTATTGCTATATTGTATTATTATAGATGATAAATATGACATGATCTCATACCTGTATTCTTGGCTCAGAAATTCCAACAATTTCCCCAATCTGACACCTGCGGGTAAAATCGGGATAGGGGTTGCTATCAAATTCACTCTTGAGGAAGGTGATCTGTTCCTTATTGTAGCTTGTCCTCTTTCTACATCTGTTTTTGAAGGAAGTCCTTGTCTCATCTTTTTCAGTCCTGGCTGCCTTATTATCCCCATCATCTTCCACATGGAATGTTCCTGGAAGCACAAAAAAAGTGAATATTGTGAACTGAACATAAAAAAACTAAATGATATTAAAAAGAAAAATAAATACAATTCTTTTTTTAAAAAAAATTAGGAAAATGTTACAGCAGGAAATAAAAAATCCAACTTAAAATTTTTTTACCATTCTAGTTTAAATAAATTCAAGTAAATGAAATATGTTAGATAGGATAAACATGGCTGATATTAAAAATGATCATTGACTATAAGGTATTGACTTACGTTTAGACGCGGCAGGGTAACCATCAGCGACTAAATTGTCGTCGGTTGATGATGATGACGGTACGTTCATTTGTGATGGCTTCTTTCTATCCATATTCCAGTCTTGGGCTTGTTGTTGGATTCCTAGCAGGTTGTTGGTTTGCAGTGGAATTTCCTTCACGGTAAGAGAATTCTGAAGATCTTGTTGGGTGTCCATGGGAGAGAAGAGACCAGGATGAACATGGATGGCATTGGTTGGAGCTCTCTGATGCAATGTTGGATAGTCATCTTCTAGAGAATGTACGGTGCAGAGGATTTGGTCCAGCTCTGAGTCCATGGCTGTTCACTGGAAGGAATGATGGAATGAAAACCCTCACCCATCTTATATATGGAATTGTTCAGGGGTTGTCCTGAAGAACAAAGTGGACCTTCCTTTGATGTTTTCTGAAAAGTGACAGAAATTGTCTCCTCCCTTGATCTTTCATTTACACCTATAGCTATTGACACCTTACAATGTGGGACAATACACAAATGGCAACTGGAGATTTAAGATGTAAATAAGAGTCTTCAGCAGAACCTTTGATGTGAGAGAATATTTGTTAACAATTCATCATGTACAATAGATAAAATACCAATAACAACTAAAACTAGTTACTAGATTATCTAAGAATATTATAAAGGAAATACAGTGATATAATACAACTGGTCTACTAAGTCCATAGAGAGAAACATATAGATAAATAGGCAGGAAAATATAGCGCAATAAATATAGATAAATTGGACATAATGAGACAGACATAATACTGTATGAATATGACTTGTCTATATAGGAGATACTTAGATATTTGGTAGCTACATCAATAAATATGCAGAAATATCAAAATAATAATAAATAATATAAATATAGCTGTATATTATATTAATATAAGATAAAAAGATGATAGGAAAGGAATGTAATTATAGATACATTGAAAATAATTTGAGAAAAATAATTTAGTTTAATTACATAATTAGGAAATATTTAGATATCTGTTAGATAAAATAAATGATATGTAGAAATATCATTATAATATAAAGTAAGATAAAAATGTAGATACAAATTATATAATATATGTAGGAATATAATAAGAAAAAGGAAGGAGAAAAAACACAGGACAGAAAAAAACACAGTGGAGGGAGGTCTCTTGTGCCCTCTTATAGGGCTAGTAGGAGGCACCTTTTTGGTGCTAATTAAAGGTTCCACCTGTCCTAAACAACACACAGGGGCAGAGATACCCCATATTGTGCTGCTGTCGGACGTAAGGGGAATCTATGATTGCTCAATGTTCTAACTGAACTCTAGAACTACTTTTGGAAATAGAATAAATCCAATATTTTAGTAGAATCTTCACAGGAATATGTATATTAGAAAAGAAAGAGAACTTCCCATTTGTTTTGAGGGTATTACCTATTTCTTTGATCTTTGCCTCTTGTCCTTTTATGCCTTTTTTATAATTGGGGGTAAATACTCTTCCTATGTAAATGGACTAGGGGACTGAATATTAAGGATCAAAGAGGTTCTTTTAATTAGTCTCCACCAATCTTAAAGGTTGTTGCAATGTATTCCCTATGCATAATAGCTCTACCTTGCTATTAAATTAGAAAACCCATTGTTAAGTCATTTCTAAGTGGGTTTTCAAATGTTTTTAATCCAGTAAATTAATACTATATAAAGTATAAACAAAAAAATATGCAAGAGACTGTCTATATAACATTTATATATTTTATTGAAAGATTTTTTTCACAAGTCTTTAACATTTTAATAATATTTTGTTACATAAATTAAATAAAAAAACAACTGTGATAATATACAGAAAATAGACATTATATTAAAAGAGTAAAATAAGTCAAAACCTCTTGCATTGTTCCCCTAAAGTGCAAACATTATAGTTATCTCCATGAATGTCTTATCTCCAGTTCTGCCCCAAGTAAGTGCCAGTGCAAAAATATATCATCTTGGTTATAACACTATGCGGAAGAGACTAATGGTCCCATATGACACCATGTCTGACACGTGGTGTCCTGTGTGAGCTGCTCCATAGACCTGTGGATTGGGGGGATTTGCGTTGTAACCTTCGAGATATTTTCTGTAGTTCTCAATTTCCTGTGTTGAAACCCATCTTCAGATTAGTTAGGTTTTTGCAGATGTCTTGCTCTCCTGTTTTGATACCATACCTGGAAAAAACATAAGAGAAGTAACAATCAATAAATGTCATCAGTGGGCAAGAAGAGAAAATATTCCTATGTCCTCAATATGTTTTGCTGTGGTTGAAATATTATTATTAATAATAATGATAAAAATATAAGAATAATAGATTTATATTGTATGTATGAATATTCTTATTACTCATTAAAATATCTCTACTAGCACTATTATTTTTATTATATTATTATTATTATTATTATTATTATGTTTTAGCATTTCTATAACATAAATAATAACAATAATACAATTTATATTATATAAGTACTACTAAAGCATAATAAATAGTAATATCAGTTATATTTTAATAACAAAAAATAATAATACTTTAAATAAAGACATTTATTACCAATATTATTAGAAGTAATAATTTTTATTAAATAAATTCTGTTTTATGATAGCAACAAAATAAAAATGTATGATAATACAATAAACAAAATAACAATATAAGTAAATTTTTAGTATAAAGTATAATAATAAATGTAAATATTGGTAGCATTTATATGTTATCATTATTGTGAATTATTGCTATATTGTATTATTATAGATGATAAATATGACATGATCTCATACCTGTATTCTTGGCTCAGAAATTCCAACAATTTTCCCAATCTGACACCTGCGGGTAAAATCGGGATAGGGGTTGCTATCAAATTCACTCTTGAGGAAGGTGATCTGTTCCTTATTGTAGCTTGTCCTCTTTCTACATCTGTTTTTGAAGGAAGTCCTTGTCTCATCTTTTTCAGTCCTGGCTGCCTTATTATCCCCATCATCTTCCACATGGAATGTTCCTGGAAGCACAAAAAAAGTGAATATTGTGAACTGAACATAAAAAAACTAAATGATATTAAAAAGAAAAATAAATACAATTCTTTTTTAAAAAAAAATTAGGAAAATGTTACAGCAGGAAATAAAAAATCCAACTTAAAATTTTTTTACCATTCTAGTTTAAATAAATTCAAGTAAATGAAATATGTTAGATAGGATAAACATGGCTGATATTAAAAATGATCATTGACTATAAGGTATTGACTTACGTTTAGACGCGGCAGTATAACCATCAGCGACTAAATTGTCGTCGGTTGATGATGATGACGGTACGTTCATTTGTGATGGCTTCTTTCTATCCATATTCCAGTCTTGGGCTTGTTGTTGGATTCCTAGCAGGTTGTTGGTTTGCAGTGGAATTTCCTTCACGGTAAGAGAATTCTGAAGATCTTGTTGGGTGTCCATGGGAGAGAAGAGACCAGGATGAACATGGATGGCATTGGTTGGAGCTCTCTGATGCAATGTTGGATAGTCATCTTCTAGAGAATGTACGGTGCAGAGGATTTGGTCCAGCTCTGAGTCCATGGCTGTTCACTGGAAGGAATGATGGAATGAAAACCCTCACCCATCTTATATATGGAATTGTTCAGGGGTTGTCCTGAAGAACAAAGTGGACCTTCCTTTGATGTTTTCTGAAAAGTGACAGAAATTGTCTCCTCCCTTGATCTTTCATTTACACCTATAGCTATTGACACCTTACAATGTGGGACAATACACAAATGGCAACTGGAGATTTAAGATGTAAATAAGAGTCTTCAGCAGAACCTTTGATGTGAGAGAATATTTGTTAACAATTCATCATGTACAATAGATAAAATACCAATAACAACTAAAACTAGTTACTAGATTATCTAAGAATATTATAAAGGAAATACAGTGATATAATACAACTGGTCTACTAAGTCCATAGAGAGAAACATATAGATAAATAGGCAGGAAAATATAGCGCAATAAATATAGATAAATTGGACATAATGAGACAGACATAATACTGTATGAATATGACTTGTCTATATAGGAGATACTTAGATATTTGGTAGCTACATCAATAAATATGCAGAAATATCAAAATAATAATAAATAATATAAATATAGCTGTATATTATATTAATATAAGATAAAAAGATGATAGGAAAGGAATGTAATTATAGATACATTGAAAATAATTTGAGAAAAATAATTTAGTTTAATTACATAATTAGGAAATATTTAGATATCTGTTAGATAAAATAAATGATATGTAGAAATATCATTATAATATAAAGTAAGATAAAAATGTAGATACAAATTATATAATATATGTAGGAATATAATAAGAAAAAGGAAGGAGAAAAAACACAGGACAGAAAAAAACACAGTGGAGGGAGGTCTCTTGTGCCCTCTTATAGGGCTAGTAGGAGGCACCTTTTTGGTGCTAATTAAAGGTTCCACCTGTCCTAAACAACACACAGGGGCAGAGATACCCCATATTGTGCTGCTGTCGGACGTAAGGGGAATCTATGATTGCTCAATGTTCTAACTGAACTCTAGAACTACTTTTGGAAATAGAATAAATCCAATATTTTAGTAGAATCTTCACAGGAATATGTATATTAGAAAAGAAAGAGAACTTCCCATTTGTTTTGAGGGTATTACCTATTTCTTTGATCTTTGCCTCTTGTCCTTTTATGCCTTTTTTATAATTGGGGGTAAATACTCTTCCTATGTAAATGGACTAGGGGACTGAATATTAAGGATCAAAGAGGTTCTTTTAATTAGTCTCCACCAATCTTAAAGGTTGTTGCAATGTATTCCCTATGCATAATAGCTCTACCTTGCTATTAAATTAGAAAACCCATTGTTAAGTCATTTCTAAGTGGGTTTTCAAATGTTTTTAATCCAGTAAATTAATACTATATAAAGTATAAACAAAAAAATATGCAAGAGACTGTCTATATAACATTTATATATTTTATTGAAAGATTTTTTTCACAAGTCTTTAACATTTTAATAATATTTTGTTACATAAATTAAATAAAAAAACAACTGTGATAATATACAGAAAATAGACATTATATTAAAAGAGTAAAATAAGTCAAAACCTCTTGCATTGTTCCCCTAAAGTGCAAACATTATAGTTATCTCCATGAATGTCTTATCTCCAGTTCTGCCCCAAGTAAGTGCCAGTGCAAAAATATATCATCTTGGTTATAACACTATGCGGAAGAGACTAATGGTCCCATATGACACCATGTCTGACACGTGGTGTCCTGTGTGAGCTGCTCCATAGACCTGTGGATTGGGGGGATTTGCGTTGTAACCTTCGAGATATTTTCTGTAGTTCTCAATTTCCTGTGTTGAAACCCATCTTCAGATTAGTTAGGTTTTTGCAGATGTCTTGCTCTCCTGTTTTGATACCATACCTGGAAAAAACATAAGAGAAGTAACAATCAATAAATGTCATCAGTGGGCAAGAAGAGAAAATATTCCTATGTCCTCAATATGTTTTGCTGTGGTTGAAATATTATTATTAATAATAATGATAAAAATATAAGAATAATAGATTTATATTGTATGTATGAATATTCTTATTACTCATTAAAATATCTCTACTAGCACTATTATTTATTATTTATTATTATTATTATTATTATGTTTTAGCATTTCTATAACATAAATAATAACAATAATACAATTTATATTATATAAGTACTACTAAAGCATAATAAATAGTAATATCAGTTATATTTTAATAACAAAAAATAATAATACTTTAAATAAAGACATTTATTACCAATATTATTAGAAGTAATAATTTTTATTAAATAAATTCTGTTTTATGATAGCAACAAAATAAAAATGTATGATAATACAATAAACAAAATAACAATATAAGTACATTTTTAGTATAAAGTATAATAATAAATGTAAATATTGGTAGCATTTATATGTTATCATTATTGTGAATTATTGCTATATTGTATTATTATAGATGATAAATATGACATGATCTCATACCTGTATTCTTGGCTCAGAAATTCCAACAATTTTCCCAATCTGACACCTGCGGGTAAAATCGGGATAGGGGTTGCTATCAAATTCACTCTTGAGGAAGGTGATCTGTTCCTTATTGTAGCTTGTCCTCTTTCTACATCTGTTTTTGAAGGAAGTCCTTGTCTCATCTTTTTCAGTCCTGGCTGCCTTATTATCCCCATCATCTTCCACATGGAATGTTCCTGGAAGCACAAAAAAAGTGAATATTGTGAACTGAACATAAAAAAACTAAATGATATTAAAAAGAAAAATAAATACAATTCTTTTTAAAAAAAAATTAGGAAAATGTTACAGCAGGAAATAAAAAATCCAACTTAAAATTTTTTTACCATTCTAGTTTAAATAAATTCAAGTAAATGAAATATGTTAGATAGGATAAACATGGCTGATATTAAAAATGATCATTGACTATAAGGTATTGACTTACGTTTAGACGCGGCAGTATAACCATCAGCGACTAAATTGTCGTCGGTTGATGATGATGACGGTACGTTCATTTGTGATGGCTTCTTTCTATCCATATTCCAGTCTTGGGCTTGTTGTTGGATTCCTAGCAGGTTGTTGGTTTGCAGTGGAATTTCCTTCACGGTAAGAGAATTCTGAAGATCTTGTTGGGTGTCCATGGGAGAGAAGAGACCAGGATGAACATGGATGGCATTGGTTGGAGCTCTCTGATGCAATGTTGGATAGTCATCTTCTAGAGAATGTACGGTGCAGAGGATTTGGTCCAGCTCTGAGTCCATGGCTGTTCACTGGAAGGAATGATGGAATGAAAACCCTCACCCATCTTATATATGGAATTGTTCAGGGGTTGTCCTGAAGAACAAAGTGGACCTTCCTTTGATGTTTTCTGAAAAGTGACAGAAATTGTCTCCTCCCTTGATCTTTCATTTACACCTATAGCTATTGACACCTTACAATGTGGGACAAT
The DNA here is from genome assembly GCA_947044405.1 of Leptodactylus fallax. Taxonomy (NCBI): domain Eukaryota; kingdom Metazoa; phylum Chordata; class Amphibia; order Anura; family Leptodactylidae; genus Leptodactylus; species Leptodactylus fallax. Next base: position 374,021 of record CAMRHE010000758.1, read on the forward strand.
ACACAAATGGCAACTGGAGATTTAAGATGTAAATAAGAGTCTTCAGCAGAACCTTTGATGTGAGAGAATATTTGTTAACAATTCATCATGTACAATAGATAAAATACCAATAACAACTAAAACTAGTTACTAGATTATCTAAGAATATTATAAAGGAAATACAGTGATATAATACAACTGGTCTACTAAGTCCATAGAGAGAAACATATAGATAAATAGGCAGGAAAATATAGCGCAATAAATATAGATAAATTGGACATAATGAGACAGACATAATACTGTATGAATATGACTTGTCTATATAGGAGATACTTAGATATTTGGTAGCTACATCAATAAATATGCAGAAATATCAAAATAATAATAAATAATATAAATATAGCTGTATATTATATTAATATAAGATAAAAAGATGATAGGAAAGGAATGTAATTATAGATACATTGAAAATAATTTGAGAAAAATAATTTAGTTTAATTACATAATTATTTTTTATATAACTGTAATTTTATTGAAAAATTTTTCATTAACAAGGAATAAAGAAAAAACAAAAAAACAATAATAATCAAACAAACAGGAAGCATTGAGGTAAATAGAGGCTATCTGCCTCCTCCCCCTTAAGCAATATGCATTTAAATTAAGCAGTGAACAAGGGAGGGGGGAATGGAGGGGTTAAGAAGACAAGGGTAGGACCAAAGGGAGGGGGGGGGAGGGAAGGAGAGGACTAGAGATCAGAGACCCTGTAATGTACAATACATGTCCCAGGGTGCCCAAATAGCCCCAAAGGCTTCCCGTGAATTATGTAGGCCAGCAGTCAGGTATTCAAGACTCCTCACATCCTTCATTCTAGCCACAAGCTCAAGACTAGATGGGGGACTCACCTTCTTCCAGTTTCTAGCTATGAGAGTTTTAGCTGCAGTACAAAGATGCAAGAAAAGCCTGGATGACTTATTGCTCAGGTGTCTGGGGGGAAGGTTCAGGAGATAAAGAAGAGGGTCAAGAGGAACCTCTTGCAAAAAGAGAGCAGTCGTCAGAGTCCTGACCTCCCTCCAAAAACCGAGGATGAGAGGGCACGTCCAAAAGATATGGTGCAGGGTACCCACCGCAGCTCCACAGCGCCAGCACCATGGGGGAACTAATGGGTTTAAAGTATGAAGGAGAGCCGGAGTATGATACCAATGCATCAACAGCTTATACTGCGTTTCCCTAAACGTAATGCACTGAGATGATTTCTGGGCCCGAGACCATACAATCCGCCACTGTTCCTGGGAGATGGGTTTACCCACCGCCTCCTCCCATTTAAGCATATAGCGATGATTAACAGGAGAGCCTGTAGTTTGTGAGTTAAGAAGTTGGTAAATAGAGGATATAAAGCCCCTAGTGGACGTGCCTGCACGGCAAATCTTTTCAAAAGCGGTGGGGAGTGACACCTTAAGAGACCCATGGAGGGAGCGGACAAAGTGAACCACCTGCAAGTAATGGAACCATTCAGTACTTGGCAGGTTTTGATTAGCTGTAAGATAAGCAAAGGACCTGAGTTCCAAGGTTCCAGGGTCAACCATATCAGCAATCCGGTAAAGGCCAGCTTCAGACCACACTTTAGTCATGGCAGAAGTCAGGCTCTCTGGGAGAAGGGGGTTGTATAGTATGGAGACCATAGATGAGCGCGGGGACATCAGGGAGAATCTAGCACAACAGGTAGACCAGATAGATCTAGTAAACCGAATGGGGCCCAACAGGTACGAGGCAGGGGGGGGTGGGGGGGGAGCTGACCCACAGAAGCGCGTTAGGATGCATGGGTGCCAGCCATAGCTTCTCTACCTGCACCCATCTGGTGTATGCTGGCATAGCCGCCCAGAATGGGATATGGCGTAAGTGGGCCGCCCAGTAATAATGTAACAGATGTGGGACAGCCATACCCCCAGACCCCCTATCCGCCAGCATAACAGATCTAGGTATTTGGTGTCGTTTTGCTTTCCAGATAAACTGGAAGATAGCTTTCTGTAGGTTCCGTAATTCTCCCCGAGGTATCGCGACTGGGAGAGTCTCGAAAAAATACAGTAGCTTCGGGAGGAGAGTCATCTTGACCGCAGCAATTCTCCCCAAAAGGGAGATAGGCAAGGGTTGCCATTTGTCCAATAGGGCTCTTAGCTCACAAAACAACCGCGGGTAGTTTGCCGAGTAGAGGGTCGCATAGGAAGTGGATATATGGACTCCCAGGTAGCGGATAGAGGACTCCCGCCACTGGAAATCATAATTACTGCGGAGGAGAAGGAGAAGGTCCCGTGGGATGTTAAGTGGGAGTGCCTCAGTCTTCGCGGGGTTCACCTTATACCCTGAGAGATCACCATAGGTCTCTAGCGAGCGCAGCAAGTTTGGAAGGGTAGTATGAGGGGACGTGAGAGTGAGGAGTACATCGTCCGCAAAGAGAGATATCTTAAATTCCTTATCTTGGACCATGATGCCCTTGATATTAGGGTCTCGCCTAATCTTGGCCGCTAGCGGTTCAATGCAGAGGGCAAATATGATGGGTGACAGGGGGCAACCCTGCCTAGTGCCATTTCGAATAGGGAAGGAGGGCGAAGATGCATGGGGAAGCTTGATTGCTGCTGAGGGTAAGGAGTAAAGGGCCTGGATAGCTGTGAGAAAAGGTCCCGTAAGCCCGAACGCCTTAAGCGTAGTATGCATAAACGACCAATTTATGCGGTCAAAAGCCTTTTCAGCGTCCAGGCTCAAGAGAAGGGCCGGGGTAGAATAATGATTGGCCACCTCCACCAAATCCACAGTCCTCCTGGTGTTGTCACCACCCTGACGACAGGGGATGAATCCCACCTGGTCCTTATGGACAAGCAGAGGGAGCCAAGCATTCAGTCTATTGGCTAAGAGTTTGGTGAAAAGTTTCAGGTCCGTGTTCAGCAAAGCAATCGGTCGGTAGTTAGCACAATCCTGCAAGTCCTTACCCGGTTTAGGGACCAATGTGAGTAGTGAAGAGAGCATAGTCGGGGGTATAGGGGAACCTGAAAGGAAGGAATTGAAGAGGGACAATAGATGAGCAGAGAGTTCACCCTGGAAAACCTTATAATAATTGTAAGTGAACCCATCTGGGCCTGGGGCTTTCCCATTTGGGAGGTCCCTCAGGACCCCTTCTAGTTCCTCCCTGGTGATGGGGGTGTTCAGGGAGGTTAGGGCCTCAGGAGGAAGGCGTGGGAGACAACAATCCTTTAAATAGTCTTCCAGTAGTGCAGCAGAACCTTTGATGTGAGAGAATATTTGTTAACAATTCATCATGTACAATAGATAAAATACCAATAACAACTAAAACTAGTTACTAGATTATCTAAGAATATTATAAAGGAAATACAGTGATATAATACAACTGGTCTACTAAGTCCATAGAGAGAAACATATAGATAAATAGGCAGGAAAATATAGCGCAATGAATATAGATAAATTGGACATAATGAGACAGACATAATACTGTATGAATATGACTTGTCTATATAGGAGATACTTAGATATTTGGTAGCTACATCAATAAATATGCAGAAATATCAAAATAATAATAAATAATATAAATATAGCTGTATATTATATTAATATAAGATAAAAAGATGATAGGAAAGGAATGTAATTATAGATACATTGAAAATAATTTGAGAAAAATAATTTAGTTTAATTACATAATTAGGAAATATTTAGATATCTGTTAGATAAAATAAATGATATGTAGAAATATCATTATAATATAAAGTAAGATAAAAATGTAGATACAAATTATATAATATATGTAGGAATATAATAAGAAAAAGGAAGGAGAAAAAACACAGGACAGATAAAAACACAGTGGAGGGAGGTCTCTTGTGCCCTCTTATAGGGCTAGTAGGAGGCACCTTTTTGGTGCTAATTAAAGGTTCCACCTGTCCTAAACAACACACAGGGGCAGTGATACCCCATATTGTGCTGCTGTCGGACGTAAGGGGAATCTATGATTGCTCAATGTTCTAACTGAACTCTAGAACTACTTTTGGAAATAGAATAAATCCAATATTTTAGTAGAATGTTCACAGGAATATGTATATTAGAAAAGAAAGAGAACTTCCCATTTGTTTTGAGGGTATTACCTATTTCTTTGATCTTTGCCTCTTGTCCTTTTATGCCTTTTTTATAATTGGGGGTAAATACTCTTTCTATGTAAATGGACTAGGTGACTGAATATTAAGGATCAAAGAGGTTCTTTTAATTAGTCTCCACCAATCTTAAAGGTTGTTGCAATTTATTCCCTATGCATAATAGCTCTACCTTGCTATTAAATTAGAAAACCCATTGTTAAGTCATTTCTAAGTGGGTTTTCAAATGTTTTTAATCCAGTAAATTAATACTATATAAAGTATAAACAAAAGAATATGCAAGAGACTGTCTATATAACATTTATATATTTTATTGAAAGATTTTTTTCACAAGTATTTAACATTTTAATAATATTTTGTTACATAAATTAAATAAAAAAACAACTGTGATAATATACAGAAAATAGACATTATATTAAAAGAGTAAAATAAGTCAAAACCTCTTGCATTGTTCCCCTAAAGTGCAAACATTATAGTTATCTCCATGAATGTCTTATCTCCAGTTCTGCCACAAGTAAGTGCCAGTGCAAAAATATATCATCTTGGTTCTAACACTATGCGGAAGAGACTAATGATCCCATATGACACCATGTCTGACACGTGGTGTCCTGTGTGAGCTGCTCCATAGACCTGTGGATTGGGGGGATTTGCGTTGTAACCTTCGAGATATTTTCTGTAGTTCTCAATTTCCTGTGTTGAAACCCATCTTCAGATTAGTTAGGTTTTTGCAGATGTCTTGCTCTCCTGTTTTGATACCATACCTGGAAAAAACATAAGAGAAGTAACAATCAATAAATGTCATCAGTGGGCAAGAAGAGAAAATATTCCTATGTCCTCAATATGTTTTGCTGTGGTTGAAATATTATTATAAATAATAATGATAAAAATATAAGAATAATAGATTTATATTGTATGTATGAATATTCTTATTACTCATTAAAATATCTCTACTAGCACTATTATTTATTATTATTATTATTATTATGTTTTAGCATTTCTAGAACATAAATAATAACAATAATACAATTTATATTATATAAGTACTACTAAAGCATAATAAATAGTAATATCAGTTATATTTTAATAACAAAAAATAATAATACTTTAAATAAAGACATTTATTACCAATATTATTAGAAGTAATAATTTTTATTAAATAAATTCTGTTTTATGATAGCAACAAAATAAAAATGTATGATAATACAATAAACAAAATAGCAATATAAGTAAATTTTTAGTATAAAGTATAATAATAAATGTAAATATTGGTAGCATTTATTTGTTATCATTATTGTGAATTATTGCTATATTGTATTATTATAGATGATAAATATGACATGATCTCATACCTGTATTCTTGGCTCAGAAATTCCAACAATTTTCCCAATCTGACACCTGCGGGTAAAATCGGGATAGGGGTTGCTATCAAATTCACTCTTGAGGAAGGTGATCTGCTCCTTATTGTAGCTTGTCCTCTTTCTACATATGTGTTTGAAGGAAGTCCTTTTCTCATCTTTTTCAGTCCTGGCTGCCTTATTATCCCCATCATCTTCCACATGGAATGTTCCTGGAAGCACAAAAAAAGTGAATATTGTGAACTGAACATAAAAAAACTAAATGATATTAAAAAGAAAAATAAATACAATTCTTTTTTAAAAAAAATTAGGAAAATGTTACAGCAGGAAATAAAAAATCCAACTTAAAATTTTTTTACCATTCTAGTTTAAATAAATTCAAGTAAATGAAATATGTTAGATAGGATAAACATGGCTGATATTAAAAATGATCATTGACTATAAGGTATTGACTTACGTTTAGACGCGGCAGAGTAACCATCAGCGACTAAATTGTCGTCGGTTGATGATGATGACGGTACGTTCATTTGTGATGGCTTCTTTCTATCCATATTCCAGTCTTGGGCTTGTTGTTGGATTCCTAGCAGGTTGTTGGTTTGCAGTGGAATTTCCTTCACGGTAAGAGAATTCTGAAGATCTTGTTGGGTGTCCATGGAAGAGAAGAGACCAGGATGAACATGGATGGCATTGGTTGGAGCTCTCTGATGCAATGTTGGATAGTCATCTTCTAGAGAAAGTACGGTGCAGAGGATTTGGTCCAGCTCTGAGTCCATGGCTGTTCACTGGAAAGAATGATGGAATGAAAACCCTCACCCATCTTATATATGGAATTGTTCAGGGGTTGTCCTGAAGAACAAAGTGGACCTTCCTTTGATGTTTTCTGAAAAGTGACAGAAATTGTCTCCTCCCTTGATCTTTCATTTACACCTATAGCTATTGACACCTTACAATGTGGGACAATACACAAATGGCAACTGGAGATTTAAGATGTAAATAAGAGTCTTCAGCAGAACCTTTGATGTGAGAGAATATTTGTTAACAATTCATCATGTACAATAGATAAAATATCAATAACAACTAAAACTAGTTACTAGATTATCTAAGAATATTATAAAGGAAATACAGTGATATAATACAACTGGTCTACTAAGTCCATAGAGAGAAACATATAGATAAATAGGCAGGAAAATATAGCGCAATAAATATAGATAAATTGGACATAATGAGACAAACATAATACTGTATGAATATGACTTGTCTATATAGGAGATACTTAGATATTTGGTAGCTACATCAATAAATATGCAGACATATCAAAATAATAATAAATAATATAAATATAGCTGTATATTATATTAATATAAGATAAAAAGATGATAGGAAAGGAATGTAATTATAGATACATTGAAAATAATTTGAGAAAAATAATTTAGTTTAATTACATAATTAGGAAATATTTAGATATCTGTTAGATAAAATAAATGATATGTAGAAATATCATTATAATACAAAGTAAGATAAAAATGTAGATACAAATTATATAATATATGTAGGAATATAATAAGAAAAAGGAAGGAGAAAAAACACAGGAGAGAAAAAAACACAGGGGAGGGAGATCTCTTGTGCCCTCTTATAGGGCTAGTAGGAGGCACCTTTTTGGTGCTAATTAAAGGTTCCACCTGTCCTAAACAACACACAGGGGCAGAGATACCCCATATTGTGCTGCTGTCGGACGTAAGGGGAATCTATGATTGCTCAATGTTCTAACTGAACTCTAGAACTACTTTTGGAAATAGAATAAATCCAATATTTTAGTAGAATCTTCACAGGAATATGTATATTAGAAAAGAAAGAGAACTTCCCATTTGTTTTGAGGGTATTACCTATTTCTTTGATCTTTGCCTCTTGTCCTTTTATGCCTTTTTTATAATTGGGGGTAAATACTCTTCCTATGTAAATGGACTAGGTGACTGAATATTAAGGATCAAAGAGGTTCTTTTAATTAGTCTCCACCAATCTTAAAGGTTGTTGCAATGTATTCCCTATGCATAATAGCTCTACCTTGCTATTAAATTAGAAAACCCATTGTTAAGTCATTTCTAAGTGGGTTTTCAAATGTTTTTAATCCAGTAAATTAATACTATATAAAGTATAAACAAAAAAATATGCAAGAGACTGTCTATATAACATTTATATATTTTATTGAAAGATTTTTTTCACAAGTCTTTAACATTTTAATAATATTTTGTTACATAAATTAAATAAAAAAACAACTGTGATAATATACAGAAAATAGACATTATATTAAAAGAGTAAAATAAGTCAAAACCTCTTGCATTGTTCCCCTAAAGTGCAAACATTATAGTTATCTCCATGAATGTCTTATCTCCAGTTCTGCCCCAAGTAAGTGCCAGTGCAAAAATATATCATCTTGGTTATAACACTATGCGGAAGAGACTAATGGTCCCATATGACACCATGTCTGACACGTGGAGTCCTGTGTGAGCTGCTCCATAGACCTGTGGAGTGGGGGGAATTGCTTTGTAACCTTCGAGATATTTTCTGTAGTTCTCAATTTCCTGTGTTGAAACCCATCTTCAGATTAGTTTGGTTTTTGCAGATGTCTTGCTCTCCTGTTTCAATTAATAATAATAATAATAATAATTATTATTATTATTATGTTTTAGCATTTCTATAACATAAATAATAACAATAATACAATTTATATTATATAAGTACTACTAAAGCATAATAAATAGTGATATCAGTTATATTTTAATAACAAAAAATAATAATACTTTAAATAAAGACATTTATTACCAATATTATTAGAAGTAATAATTGTTATTAAATAAATTCTGTTTTATGATAGCAACAAAATAAAAATGTATGATAATACAATAAACAAAATAACAATATAAGTAAATTTTTAGTATAAAGTATAATAATAAATGTAAATATTGGTAGCATTTATATGTTATCATTATTGTGAATTATTGCTATATTGTATTATTATAGATGATAAATATGACATGATCTCATACCTGTATTCTTGGCTCAGAAATTCCAACAATTTTCCCAATCTGACACCTGCGGGTAAAATCGGGATAGGGGTTGCTATCAAATTCACTCTTGAGGAAGATGATCTGTTCCTTATTGTAGCTTGTCCTCTTTCTACATCTGTTTTTGAAGGAAGTCCTTGTCTCATCTTTTTCAGTCCTGGCTGCCTTATTATCCCCATCATCTTCCACATGGAATGTTCCTGGAAGCACAAAAAAAGTGAATATTGTGAACTGAACATAAAAAACTAAATGATATTAAAAAGAAAAATAAATACAATTCTTTTTTTAAAAAAAATTAGGAAAACGTTACAGCAGGAAATAAAAAATCCAACTTAAATTTTTTTTACCATTCTAGTTTAAATAAATTCAAGTAAATGAAATATGTTAGATAGGATAAACATGGCTGATATTAAAAATGATCATTTACTATAAGGTATTGACTTACGTTTAGACGTGGCAGGGTAACCATCAGCGACTAAATTGTCGTCGGTTGATGATGATGACAGTACGTTCACTTGTGATGGCTTCTTTCTATCCATATTCCAGTCTTGGGCTTGTTGTTGGATTCCTAGCAGGTTGTTGGTTTGCAGTGGAATTTCCTTCACGTTAAGAGAATTCTGAAGATCTTGTTGGGTGTCCATGGAAGAGAAGAGACCAGGATGAACATGGATGGCATTGGTTGGAGCTCTCTGATGCAATGTTGGATAGTCATCTTCTAGAGAAAGTACGGTGCAGAGGATTTGGTCCAGCTCTGAGTCCATGGCTGTTCACTGGAAGGAATGATGGAATGAAAACCCTCACCCATCTTATATATGGAATTGTTCAGGGGTTGTCCTGAAGAACAAAGTGGACCTTCCTTTGATGTTTTCTGAAAAGTGACAGAAATTGTCTCCTCCCTTGATCTTTCAGTTACACCTATAGCTATTGACACCTTACAATGTGGGACAATACACAAATGGCAACTGGAGATTTAAGATGTAAATAAGAGTCTTCAGCAAAACCTTTGATGTGAGAGAATATTTGTTAACAATTCATCATGTACAATAGATAAAATACCAATAACAACTAAAACTAGTTACTAGATTATCTAAGAATATTATAAAGGAAATACAGTGATATAATACAACTGGTCTACTAAGTCCATAGAGAGAAACATATAGATAAATAGGCAGGAAAATATAGGGCAATAAATAGATAGATTGGAGATAACTAGATATAAATAATACTGTATGAATATAACTTGTCTATATAGGAGATACTTAGATATTTGTTCGCTACATCAATAAATATGCAGAAATATAAAAATAATTGATATAAATATAGCTGTATATTATACAAATTTAAGATAAATGATAGCTAGGAAAGGGAAATAATTTTAGATACATTGAAAATAATTTGAGAAACATAATTTTGTTTAACTACATAATTAGGAAATATTTAGATATTTGTTAGCTAAAATAAATGATATGTAGAAATATCATTATAATACAAAAAGAAAAAATGTAGAGATAATATATATAACTATTACAATTTATTATGTTTTAGTATCATTTATATAAAATATTGTTTGTTATAGAAACACTAAAAAATAATAAATAATACTTAATCATAAATACAATATAACATTGTGACCAATACTATTAGTATTAATATTTTTCTTAATAAATCCTCCATTATTCTTAGATTTAATAATAATAATAATAATAATAATAATAATAATAATAAAATGTCATCACTGGGCAAAAATAGAAATGAACAAAAATATTCCTATGTCCTCAAAATGTTTTATTGTGGACATAGGAATATTTTTGTGCTTTTCTCTTTTTGCCCAGTGACGACATTTATTGATTGTTACATCTGTATTTTTTCCAGGTTTGGTTTCAAAACAGGAGAGTGAGATATCTGCAAAAACTGAGCAAATCTGAAGACTGGTCTCAACACAGGAAATTGCCAACTACAGAAAATCTCTAAATATCCACAGGTCTATGGAGCAGCTCACACTGGACACCACATGGATAATGTCAGGCTTGGTGTCATATTGGACCATTATTCTCTTCGCATAACCAAGATGATATTTTTCTACTGACACTTACTGAAGGCTGAGCTGGAGATAAGATATTCATGGACTTAACTATAATGTTTGCACTTTAGGAGAATAATGCAAGAGGGTTATTTTTTTCACTCTTAATATGTCTATTTTCTGTATATTATTGGAATTGTTATTTAATTTATTCAACAAAATATTAAAAATGTTAATGATTTGTGAAAAAAATCTTTCAATAAAATATATAAATTTTTTGTATATAGTCTCCTGCATATATTTTTGTTTATAGTTTTCCTGCATATAGTATACTTTTTACTGGATTAAAAACATTGGAAAACCCACTTAGAATTGACTGCATGCTCAAATAATAGCAATACAAAGTCAGATTATGGCTGGGACCCCACATTGCGAATATGCTACATTTTACTGTAGCTGTTCTGGCCAATCCCACCTATACATTTGCAAAAAAATAAAATCAATTAAAACAACCTCTTTGATTTTTGATATTCAGTCCCCTAGTCCATTTACATAGGAAGAGCATTTACTCCAATTATAAAAAAGGCATAAAAGGACAAGAGGCAAGGATCAAAGAAATAGGTAATACCCTAAAACAAAAGGGAAGGTCTCTTTCTTTTCTAATATACAAGTTCCTGTGAAGCGTCTACTAAAATATTGGACTTATTCTATTTCCAAAAGTAGTTGTAGAGTTCAGTTAGAATATTGAGCTATCATAAAGATATCTTGAAGATTATTCAGTATTATTCCCACCCCTGGGGAGCCAGGGACATATTAATTTCTGTACTCTGAATAGAATCGTTTTTACAAAAAAGACGACTATAGAACCATGCATGGATAGCAGAGACATCAGGTATTATTAATACATCCTATAAATCTATTAGATTAGGATTATATATTTGGATTATAGATAGTGTGTTATGGAACAGAAGGAGTTGAGAAGATTGATATAATGTTGTGGGATATGATAACAGCTATTGTGCTGATATTTTTAGACATTTAGTTAATTGTATTACTTTTAGATGATCACATTGTGGTTTATCATCAAAATATAAATTGTTATAATTATTTAACATATTGGTATGTTTAAATGATATAGGTTTTAAAACACTCGTTTGGCTGAGCATGCATGTCTGACCACACATCACCTGTTGGAGTTCGCCAGGAGGCTCCCGTAGACAAAAGATAGTCACTGAATTGGAAAAGTTCAGCCACCTTTGCTATAATGTATATGGTCACCTTAAATATCTTTAAGGCCAGGGCCCCACATTGCAGCGTTTGGGCCATGACAAATGTATCTTCAAAAAAAACAAAACACTGTGGTTTACAATACCTGTATAGTGGATGGGATTCTGGCTAATGCCATCCACACATTGCATAAAAAAATCTGTAGTAGAAAAGCTGCGTTTTCAAAAACTGTTTTGAAAATCGAAGCATATTAATTATACCTATGGAAACGCTGGCATTTTTTGTATAGGTTTAATAGGGGCAGAAAGTCCGCAGAGGAAGACTCTGCTAAAAATCGCAATGAAAAACGCTGCGAAAAAAAAAATCGCAATTTGTTTCCGCCATTTTTTGCAGTGTTTTGATGTGCTTCGATACATTTGGCCTTAGCCTAAAGGAGTTTGTCCACCAAAAAAACCTTAGGATATTGGTGGGAGCCCAACTGCCTTACCGATCTCCAACCACTCTTGTACTGACATGTTTGGGTTTGTTTGTTTGTTTGAGTTGGAAGGGACCTCAAGGGCCATCGAGTCCAACCCCCTGCAAAGCAGGAATTCCTAAAACATCCCAGCTATATACCTATCCAGTTTCCGCTTGAAGATTTCAATTGATGGAGAACTCACCACCTCCCGTGGCAGACTATTCCACTCTCTCACTACCCTTACTGTTAGAAAGTTTTTCCTAATGTCTAATCTGAATCTCCTTCCCCTTAGTTTCATCCCATTACTTCTCGTGCTTCCTTCTGCTAATGAGAATAGGGTAGATCCCTCTGCACTGTGACAACCTTTCAGATATTTAAATACCGCTATTAAGTCTCCCCTTAGCCTTCTCTTCTGCAAACTAAGCAGTCCCAATTCTTTTAACCTCTCCTCGTAGGACATGGTTTGTAGACCTTCCACCATTTTGGTTGCTCTTCTCTGGACCTGCTCCAATAAATCGATGTCTTTCTTAAACTGGGGAGCCCAGAACTGTACACAGTATTCCAGGTGGGGTCTGACCAGGGCAGAGTACAGCGGAATAATTACCTCTCTTGATCTAGCTTCAATGCTCGTCTTGATACATCCTAGAATTTTATTAGCCTTTTTAGCCACTGCACCGCACTGTTGACTCATGTTGAATTTGCGATCTATTATTATGCCCAGATCCTTTTCCCCTGTACTCTCACTTAGTACTATTCCTCCCATACTATATATGCTTCTTGCATTTCTGTTACCCAGATGTAGAACTTTGCATTTGTCCCTGTTGAATACCATTTTGTTCACCTCAGCCCATTGTTCCAGTGTGTCCAAGTCCTTTTGGATGCATCCTCTCTCCTCTTTGGATGCATTGTACTTCCTGGGTGAATAGAGCAATAGTCAGGCAGGCACACTATTTGATTTATTTATATGGGACTGTAGGAGCCAGCAGTCACACAGAAATGAATGGAGTGACAATGTGTCTGCTAAACCACCTTTCCATTGCACCCCTGCAAGTCCCCACTAATCTGCAACTTATCCCCTAATTTTACCAAACAAAATTTTTTTTTATTATTTGAGAACCACTTATTCACCCCGTGTCCACAACAGGATGTACCATTAGTTTCTAATTGCAGTACCCTTGTGACAGTAGCACATAATGGCACAAAAAAAATTGCAAAAATATATTCTAGAGTTATTGCTTACGTGCAACTTAAGTGCAACTTTATTTTGTAAAAAAATGTATAGATATCAAAAAATTAATTTATATGTATCTAAAAATAAAATAAAAAAATCAACAAACTTCCTCAAAAAAACAGCCCTATTATGACCGTCGAAAAAAGTTAAAAACGTGTTGTATGGTGAGACAAAAATTATTTTGTTTAAAATGTTTTTATTAAGCAAAGTGCCAAACAATAAAAAACTATATAACTTTTGTATCACATCGATTGTATTACTCCATAGAATATAGGCAACACATTATGTATACAGCAGGGGACATGGCTAAAAAAAAAAAAAAATCAAATCAAATCAAAATCAATGGTAGAATAGTTTTTTTCATCCCCAGTCAAATTCATTACATATACCCAGAAATATTGCCAATAAAAGTTGGTCATAAAATATACAGATAAAAAAATAAAATAAAAATATAAATCCCTCAGTAATGAAGGCCTAAGATAGGCAAAATATTCTTGCTCTTATGGGGTGGAGTATGGGAACATAAATTCAGCATAACTAACAAGGCACCTTGTGGCCTGAACAAAAACATAAAAGAAAATAATTCCTATATTGCCATTCTTGGGTCACAATGAGTTGTCAACGGAGACTAGTGTCTTGGGTGGACTAAAGAACTGAGTCACTTTTTGCAGAGACATAAAAATATGGCTGACTTTCTCCACCAACACCTTATACATTCCAGATATCTACATTCCCATTCTTACCCCCATAATTATATACATTAAGTAAAATACTGTCACATGTCACTCACTCTGAACTATTGCACTGCCACTCCTCACCACAGGAGGCTGCTGTGTTTGTCTTAAGATCTGCCTTTAACAAACATGGTCAATGTGTGTTGTTATGAAGCCATCTTGATTCCTGTTTGGGCCTACTTATACCCATGAGGCAATTCAATCATTGCTTGAGTATTGTGATTTGTTCCAGTCTCCTGCTCCTCAGAACTGTCTTTCCCAGACTGTTTCTACCCTTTGCTGATTTATCCTTGTCATCTACACTTCAAGCCGCATCCCGGACTACAACTCTACAATATCTAACCGTGCTTGGCTTTTTCCATCTGGCTACTGGATTCCAGCCGTGTATACCAGTATCGTAACAATCAGATTTAATTACATGTCTATACATATTGCCCAATTTAGGTTTCTAAGTAAAAAGACAAAGCATTAAAAAATATATATAAGTGTCTCCAGACTAAATTCATTGACAATAATTGTTAGTTTCTCCCCAGATGAAACCATTTATATGTATTTTATAAATATAATTTAAATAACTTAACATATACCTGATGTTCAGGATCAAAAGGGACTTGCTGAGACCCAAAATGTTCAAAAATATTAGAGACCTAACTAGTACCACTGTTCTACCAATTCTATACTAGTTGTTCTACCTTTTAGTCTTCTCCAACTTCTTGTACTCTATATTGAGGATGAGCCCTTACATGCAATTTATATGAACACACTATTATACATGTCATATGTTTTGCTCTTATTCTATAGTTCCTAAAAGTTGTGTTGCTTTTTCAGCTGCTGCCTGGCATTGACTGCAAACTGCTCAGCTTATTGTTAATTACTATTCCTAAAGGCTTGCTCAAGCTGTTTCCTCAATATACATGATATTTAATTTATAAGAAATCAATGACAATAAATTACTAATTTAATCTTAATCTACACATATAATTGGTAAATAAGATGTGTATATTATATATACTTACACATATCAATACATATGATATAATTTACATTAAAGTCAAGTTTCATACAAGAATAATTATTTCAGATCTTAGATATTTTTTTTCCATAGATCTCAAAATGGAGTCCTCATATGAGAGTCTGATCTAGGATAAGATTTCTCTAAGTCACTGAATTAATTGAATTAAAAGAACCTCTTTGATCCTTAATATTCAGTCCCCTAGTCCATTTACATAGGAAGAACATTTACCCCCAATTGTAAAAAAGGCATAAAAGGACAAAAAGCAAGGATCAAAGAAATAGGTAATACCCTCAAAACAAAAGGGAAGGTCTCTTTCTTTTCTAATATACATATTCCTGTGAAGCTTCTACTAAAATATTGGACTTATTCTATTTCCAAATATAGTTCTAGAGTTCAGTTAGAATATTGAGCTATCATAAAGATATGTTGAAGATTATTCAACATTTTGCCCACCCCTGAGGAGCCAGGGACATATATTAATTTCTCTGAATAGAATCGTTTTTACAAAAAAGACTCAAGAACCTCTCACCACTACACAGGAGATGTTACATGGACTGTATTGTATGAAATCAGACCAGAGGAGGAATATTATACAAAAAATTACAAATATAGAACCATGAATGGATAACAGATATATTAGGTATTATTGATACATCCTATAAATCTATTAGATTGGAATTATGTATTTGGATTATAGATAGCGTGTTATGGAACAGGAAGAGTTGAGCAGATTGATATATAATGTTGTGGGATAAGATAACTGATATTTCCCATGCTCCCATTGAAGTGAATAGGGCAGATGTGCGGCAGTGTTCACCCCTCAGGATTGGTTGGAGTCTTAGTGGTTGAGCAGTGTATCCTCTATCTTATGTATAGAGTAGAAATATTTTTTCGTGGTATAACTCTTTAAACAGTGACTTTTTACAAGCTTAAACAGGCCATAAAACTATATATTTTATTCTATTTAAGTAGATTTTTTTTTCTCAAGGGCTAAATCATTGAAATCTGATATAGGTTTAAAAATATATCATCTGGTTTCTTGATGTTTCTTTCCTGTATAGGATAAAACCTTTGATGCCCATCACACAATTGTGTGCTCATTTTACATATGAAATACCATAGATCTCTGGTGTATGATGATTGGACTAGCTGAAAGGATCAAAGAATTGGGCTCTGCCCCAATGCTGCAAAAACATCAGAAAGCTATTTCTCCTTTTGTCCTCTAGTACATGTGGCCTGGCTGATATAAATGTCTCCCCAAATGACTGAAGCCAATATTTTATCAAAGTTGAAAAGACCAGCCATGGATATTGAGCTAGACCAAGTTCTCACCACAGTTCTAGCCATAGAAGAAGATTATCCAGCATTATCTCCTCCTCCAAGAAGCCAGGAAAATTTGACATGTAATTTCTTTTCTTTTAGTAATTTTAACTTTATTTCAATGAAGGCCACAAAGAAATCTCTCTCAACTATTCTAGAGCAGACAAATTGTCAATTTTATTCTATTTTAGGTATCCATGAAGAATCCCAGATGGGGAAGAATACGGGACAAAACATATCAGACATGACTGACCCTAAGACAAACAAAGAAGACAAGTTGAGAAACCAAATCAAAAGTAAATGTATTTATGTTTTTACTCAATTGTTAAAAATACTAAATTAGAACATGTTTGTAATATCAGTTTGTAAAAAAAAATCTATTACAGTATAAAATAGTTGAACACATTTGATTTAGGGACTACTTGTAGAGCATGTATTACAAAATGTAAATTTAGAAAAAAATTTATTTGAAAATGATATATTAAATCTATATATTAAGAACTTTTTAACCCCTTAACGACCTTGGACGTACTATTACATCCTGGGCGCTAGGTACTTCGCGCACCAGGACGTAATACTACGCCCGAGGCCGGCCGCCCGCTCACTATCTGAGCGGGGCGGTATCGGGAACCGGGTGTTAGCTGTATCTGACAGCTAACACCCTGCTCCATAACCCCCGGTCGGCCATAACTTCCGATCGGCGGTTTTAACCCCTTGGATGCCGCGGTCAAACATGACCGCGGCATCCAAGGGGTTCCGCCGTCTTGCCGACCCCCCCCGGCACCCCCCCCCCGCGGCGAGATCGGGGGGTGCCGATATCTCTAATGTGCAGCCCGGGGTCTGCCAAGTGACCCCAGGCTGCCTGGAGCCCCCAGTACCTGGTTGATCCTGCCGATACATCAGGAAGTCAGCGCTGTGTTTCCATAGCGCTGACTTCCTGTATAGGCTGTAAGACACGAGTATGCTCGTGTCTTGCAGTCTATAGTGCTGAGCTAGCAATCAAAGCATTGCTGGCTCAGGTGTCCTAATGGGACACAAGAAAAAGTAAAAAAAAGTGAAAAAAAAAAAATAATAAAGTATGTGAAAAAAATTAATAAAAGAATAAAGCCCCAAAAATTCCCTTTTCCTATATAAAATGAATTATATAAAAAATAAACCTAAAAATTAATAAAAACAATACATATTTGGTATCGTTGCGTCCGTAACAACCTGTACAATAAAACTGAAACCATATTTAATGTACACGGTGAAAGTCGGGGAAAAAAACGGAAAAAACCCGCCAAAAGTAACGATTTTTCGCCATCTCACCTTACAAAATATGCCATAAAAAGTGATCAAAAAGTCATATGTACCCCAAAACAGTACCAATAAAAAGCACAGGTTGTACCGCAAAAAATAAGCCCTAAACCAACTCTCTAAACTGAAAAATAAAAATGCTACGCATATTAGAAGATGGCGATGCAAAAAAAATTAATTTATGTCCCCAAATGGGTTTTTGTTCTGCAAAATTGGTATTGCATAAAAAAACATTATAAATGAGGTATTGCCGTAATCGTACCGACCCGCAGAATAAAGATAACATGTTACTTATGCTCTACGCTGCATGGTGAAAAATTTTAAAGATAAAACGCAGTGCCAGAATTGATGGGGTTGTTTTTTAATCCACCAAGAAAGAGTTAATAAAATTTATTTAATAAGTTGTAAGCACCTAAAAATGATGTCATTAAAAAATACATCTCACCCTGAAAACAACAAGCCCTCATATGGCTACATCACCAGAGAAATAAAGAAAATATAACTCGTTCAATGTGAAGACAAAAACCCCAAAAATCGCCAAATCATTAGAGCATAAGTGGCTGCAGAAAGGAAGGGAATGTATAAGCTGTGCGAGCGTATATTAGGGTACACCCCAGATTTAGAGCTTACGAGGGATAATAAACCAGAAGTGACCCCCAGAGTGACCCCCCAATAATAGGAACTACTGGGGAAATAGTAGGGAATTTAGTGTACCCAATGTACTACGCACAGATTACATATTCACTTTTCCCCATCCGCTGTGCAGTCACGTCTGGGATACTAATGCTCGCTACACCCCTTGATAAATTCTTTGAGGGGTGCAGTTTTCAAAATGGGGTCATTCCCTAGGGGATTCCACTTTACTGGTACTTTAGAGGCTCTGCAAACATGACATGGCATCCAGATCCCAAACATCTGAATCTGCGCTCCAAAAGCCATATAGCGCTGCTTCCCTTCTGTGCCCTACTGTGTGCCCAAACCGCAGTTTATACCCACATGTATGACACTGGTGTACCCAGGATAAGGTACTTAATGTGATATGTGGGTATAAACTTCTGTTTGGGCACAGCCGGGCACAGAAGGGAAGGAGCGCTATTTGGTTTTTGGACGCCATTGCACTTTTGCAGAGCTGAAATGCCAGTACAGTGGAATCCCCTGACATGTCACCCCATTTTGGAAACTGCACCCCTGAAGGAATTTATGCAGGGGTACAGTGAGCATTTTTAACCCCCAAGTGTTGCTATAATTTATTATCCGTAAATGAATAGGCAGCTGATGATGAAAGGTGAAAATGACAATTATTCCAGGAATACGACATTTCTGTGCGTAATATGTTGTGCCCGGCTTGTATCAGAGATGAACGCTCCAAAAACTGTTGTGCCCGGGATCCCCGATCACCAGTTTTTGGAGTGTGTGTCTGTGCAGACATAAGCTGGGCACAACATATCGGGCACTGAAATGGCGTATCTATAGAAAAATTTCATTTTTAACTTTTCATTATCAGCTGCGCATTCATTTTTGGAAATTAAAAGAATGCAACACCTAAGGGTTAATAATGCTCGCTACCCCACTTGATAAATACCTTGAAGGGTATAGTTTCCAAAATGGGGTGACATGTCTGCGGATACCACTTTACTGACAATTCATGGTCTCTGCAAAAGTGGCATGGTGTCCAAAAAGCAAACTGTGCTCTAAAAACCAAAATAGCGCTCTTTCCCTTCTGTGCCCGGCTGTGCCCAAACAGCAGTTTATACCCACATATGGCATTGTTAAGTACGTTATCCTGGGTACACCAGTGTCATACGTGTGGGCATAAACTGTCATTTGGGCACACAGCAGGGCGCAAATGTGAAGGAGCGCTATGTGCTTTTGGAGTGCATATTTAGATTGTTGTTTTTTTGGACGCCATGTCACATTTGCAGAGACCCTAAAATTGCCCCTACAAAATGGGGGTCACTTCTTGGGGAATTCCAATTTACTGGCACCTCCAGGGCTCTGCAAAAATATCATGGCGACCAGAAAGTCCCTCTAAATCTGTACTCCAAAAGCTAAAAAAAACCCACAGTGCTCCTTCCCTTCTGAGCCCTGCTGCGTGCCCAAGCAGCAGTTTATACCCACATATATAATTTTTTTGTCCCTGGGATAGCCCACTTAATAGTTTTAGGAGTGCGTTTCTCTGATGCCACAAAGTGGCCGCAACGTATTAGGCACTGAAATTGGATATTTCTTTAAAAACTTTAATTTTCACTTTGTACATTAATTTTTGGGAAGCATTTTTAGGCTGTAAATGATAATACCCCTTGATACATTCCTTGAGGGGTGTAGTTTCTAAAATGGGGTCACTTTTGAGAGGTTTCCATTATATTGGTACTTTAGGGGTTCTGCAAATGCGACATGGCATCCAAAAACTATTCCAGCAAAATCTGCCCTCCAAAAGCTAAATAGCGCTCTTTCCATTTTTAGCTCTGCCATTTACCCATGCAGCAGATTACAACCACATATGGGGCATTTCTGTGTTCAGGAGAAATTGTGTAACGAACTTTGGGGTGCTTTTTCTCCTTTGTCCTCTTGTGAAAATGAAAAATTTGGGGCTAAATTGACGGTTTATTGGAAAAAAAGTAATTTTTCATTTTAATGTCCCAATGTTAATAAAATCTGTGAAACAGCTGTGAGGTCAAAATGTTCACCATACCCCTAGATAAATTCTATAAGGGGTGTAGTTTCCAAAATGGGGTCACTTTTAGGGGGTTTGTATTATATTGGTACTTTAGGGGCTCTGCAAATGCGACATGGCATCCGAAAACTATTCCAGCAAAATCTGCCCTCCAAAAGCTAAATAGCGCTCTTTCCATTTTGAGCCCTGCCATGTACCCATGCAGCAGATTACAACCACATATGGGGCATTTCTGTGTTCAGGAGAAATTGTGTAACGAACTTTGGGGTGCTTTTTCTCCTTTGTCCTCTTGTGAAAATGAAAAATTTGGGGCTAAATTGACGGTTTATTGGAAAAAAAGTAATTTTTCATTTTAATGTCCCGATGTTAATAAAATCTGTGAAACAGCTGTCGTGTCAAAATGCTCATTATGTCCCTTGATATGTTCTGTGAGGGGTGTAGTTTCCAAAATGGTGTCACTTTTAGGGGGTTTCCACTGTATTGGTACTTTGGGGGCTCTGCAAATGCGACATGGTACCTGAAAACTATTCCAGCAAAATCTGCTCTCCAAAAGCTAAATAGCGCTCTTTCCATTCTGAGCCCTGCCATGTACCCATACAGCAGATTACGACCATATATGGGGTATTGCTGTGTTTAGGAGCAATTATTTTGCAAACTGTGGGGTGCTTTTTCTCCTTTAACCCATTGTGAAAATGAAAACTTTGGGGATAAAGTGACATTTTAGTAATGTTTCATTTATACATCCCAGTGTTAACAAAATCTGTGAAACGAATGTAAGGTCAAAATGCTCACTATACCCCTATATGAATTCTGTGAGGGGTGTAGTTTGCAAAATGGGGTCACTTTTTGGGGTTTTCCTTTGTATTGGTACTCTAGGGGCTTTGCAAATGAGACATGGCACCTGAAAACTATTCCAGCAAAATCTGCTTTTCAGACGCCCAGTGTCGCTCCTTCCCTTCCGTGCGCTGCCATTCGCCCAAACATCAGTTTACACCCACTTGTGGGGTATTTCTGTGCTCGGGAGAAATTGCATAACAAACTGTGAGATGCATTTTTTCCTTTAACCCTTTGTGAATGTGTTAATTTTAGGGCTAAATTAAGGAATTAGTGGGAAAAAATTAATTGTCTAAATTTCACCTCCATATTGTTTTAATTCCAGTTAAATTCTTAAAGGGTTAACAAACTTCCCAAATGTTATTTTGAATTATTTGAGGGGTGCAGTTTTGAAAATGGGGTGATTTATGGGGGTTTCTAATATATAGGCCTTTATAATCCTCTTCAGAACTGAAGTGGTCCCTAAAAAATTAGTTTGGGAAATTTTCTTGTAAATCTGCAAAATCGCTGTTACACTTGTAAGCCTTCTAACATCCAAAATAAATTACAGGACGATTAAAAGATGATGCCGATATAAAGCAGAGATATGGTAGATAATATGTATTAATGTATTTGGGTGGTATGACTATCTATCTGAAAAGCAGAGCATTTCACATTTTGAAAATTGCGATTTTTTTCAAAATTTCCATCAAATTTCCTATTTTTCTATAAATAAATACAAAAATATTCATTAGTGTTTACCACTAACATGAAGTACAATGTGTCACGAAAAAAATAATCTCAAAATCACTTGTGTAAGTTAAGACGTCTCAAAGTTATTGCCATATAAAGTGACACATGTCAGTTTTGAAAAACGAGGCCTGGTTCTTAACGCACTTTTGGGCTGGGTCCTTAAGGGGTTAAATTAAGGGTTACTTGTAGAACATACTTTGTATAAAGGCAATACATTGTACAATTTATATACAGTAAAATAAGATAGATATCAATATAGCTTTGCCACAACACCAGAATATAATATTGTACTGTAGTATTTATTGGGGCTATACTATATTTGTATTTATTTTTGTAATTTTTTTTTTTAAACAATTTTTTTTTTTTCAGGGAAAAATTCTGATAGACAGGATGGATGTAAGAAACCTAGAGCAGAGATTGATAACTTTCCCACAACATCTTCAAGCGCCCGATGCAGAATGAAAACCATCTACAGCAATAACCAGCTCAAGATCCTTCAGAACCAGTTTGACTATAATCCTTACCCAAATTTTGTGACGAGATGTCATATTTCCCATATTACAGGAATCCCAGAGCCCAGGTTACAGGTAATGATACTTTTATGTTTTATATAGTATCATTGCTATCTTTTTTATAATTTTTTTAAATACTTTATATACAATTATTATTTATCTATATTATGATGATACTGTCTAGACAACACTATAGCATTCTCAAACATGGTTCATGGCAGTCCACACAATATCTAAAATATATATTCATTAAATTTTTCATTTTTTTCCAGATTTGGTTCCAAAATAGGAGGGCAAGATATCTCTCAAAAAGGAGGTGAATATCTGAAAATACAATATCTACAAAACAAATTCTTCCTGATGTTCATGAGAAGCTTCCATCCATTTTAGGACATAAGGCTACATCGAGATATATCTATCCTGTTATTTTATGTTCTATAATGTTTGCTATATATTTAATAATGCAATAAAATGATTTTGCTTTTTTTTTCTACCCTTGAATTTTATATTCTTGTAGACTTTATGTGGAGCTTCCATAATGAAACTGGGATGTGAAATTGAGGAAAAAGTCAAAAAGAAAACAATTAAAACATCAAAGTCTCCATTAAAACATTTAAGTTTCACTGGTTGTGCTATATGTTTTTTGTTTTTTTTATAAAACATTTTAACTGGAGAAAATAATGTTATGGGTTGCTTGAAAGAAATGTCTTTGATCAGAGCTTTCTCAATCAATATATTAAACACCAAGTCCCTATTGTGAGATGGGTGTGATATGAAGAAAACCCTGAAAGGATCAAAGAAAATGGTGATGCCCCAACATTGCTAATATCAACAAGGGGGTTTCTCTTTGTTCTCTAACATGCATGTTCTGGTAGATACATATGCGGTCTGCAATATTATAAGAAACTGATGAGATCGGTCATGAATGTTAAAGAGGTTGTCCAGGCATTTTTTTTAAATATGCCAGGGAGGTGAAAAAAAAAAAATAATCACCTGCAGTGGCATAACTAGGAATGGCAGGGCCCCAAAGGCAAACATTTGACATGAGGCCCCCCCTGAACCGCCACCCCTAACTGCCCCTGGACCTCCCCCTCAAACACTCAACCTCCTGCACAAACCACATTCCTGTGCAAACTATTATGCCCCATAGTGGCCCCTGCACACAGTATTATGCCCCATAGTGGTCCCTGCACACAATATCCTGCCTCATAGTGCACCACGCATGAATGATTATAATACTCTGGGGTCTTTTCAGAGTAGACCCCAGAGTATAATGATCGGAGACCCAGGGGAGGATACAAACTTAAAAGACAATGCTACTTACTTCTCCCTGGCTCCGATGCACTGCCATGCGCTACTTCGGCCATCTTCAATGTTGGATCAGATCTCGCGTGAGCCAGGCCAGCGTCACGATGCATAATGACGTTGGCTGAAGTCTGGACGTCATCAAACAGGCCCGAAAACTGTCCGAGCACTGAAAAGGCAAGTTATTGTTTTTTTAAGTTCACTCACCTCTCCTGGGCCCCCAATCATTTACACTCAGGGTCTTTTCAGACACCTGAGTATAATTATAGCAGTGTAGGTGGGGTTCACGGTAGCAGCTGCTACAGGGCTCCAGGCCCCATAATGTCCCAGGCCCTGTGGCAGCTGCTACTGCAGCTAACCCGGTATTTACACCCCTGCTCACCTGTCCCTGGTGCTGTGGTGTCCTCTCAGCGTGGTCTGGTCCTTCTGCTCCGACGTCTTCTCACTGGTCTCTTCCTGAGCTCCTCTATAGCTGCTGGTTGGCCTCATCAGGCCTATGGAAGAGACCCATGTCGTCTCATATAGTGATTGGCCTCAGAGTTCATGTGTGGCTGAGACTTCCACCACATGTCAGCACGGGACCGAGAAGACCAGACCACGCAGTGAGTTACCAGAGCACCATGGAAAGGTGAGTATGAATTTTTTTTTTTCCTTCACTGCCCTGGCTGATTTAAAACAAATGGGTTGTACATTTTTGCCTGAACAACCCCTTTAAACTACATGAAGTTCTCTGTATTTTAATTTTCTCTAAAAAATATAGAAAGCATTTTGAAGGCTCCTAGGTCTGCCATAGTAATGTAACTACTGAAGTCTGCATGCAGCAGGCTTCAATAGTTACATAGGAAATCTGCCATAGACTACAAGAGAGTAGTATTGCAATATATGTTACAAGAGATCTGAAGATCACATGTTTAAGCCCCCTGGTGGTGAGGCTAAAAAAAAAAAAAAAGTTTTAAAAATCTAAAAAAAAATTAAAAAATCCTAAAAGTCCAAAAATGCCTAAAACTATTAAAATATAAAATCATTTCTCCCATACAGTAAACACCGTAGCAGGATAAAATCAAAATGGCTAATGGCGTTTTTTCACTGCTTAGCATCCCAAAAAAAATGGAATAAAAAGTGATCAAATCATACATTCCCCAACATGGTATCAATAAAAATGATATACTGTCCCTTAAAAAATCTTACACAGCTCCGTAAACTGAAATATAAAAATATGTTACAGGTGATTCAAATGATTTTTTCTCTTCAAAATCTTGAATTTTTGCAAAGTTATTAAAAAAATGAAAAAAAAAATTGGTATCACTGTCATTGTACCAATCTGGAGGATAAAGCTAATATAGCATATTTACCACACAGTGAAATCTGTAAAAACCAAATCCATAAGAAAACGGCTCTGCTGCTTTTTTTCACCTCATTATGAAATTTTTTCCTGCTTCCCAGAATAATAAATGGTACCATTTTGAAATACAACTTGTCAAGCAAAAATCAAGCCCTCATATGACTATTAGAGATGATCGAATTTCTCTAAAGTTCTTAGGAGTTAATTTGTTGCAGTAACTGCATTTTCTGACTCCAGCAGGGAGTCCTGGGTCCTGGCTGAAATGTACTGCTATAAGCGATCTAGCAGACAATATCTGTGCATCGTAATATTACGGCATTGATCATTATCTATATGCTCAGCACATTTGACAGGATATAATATACAGGGCTAGAGCAGAGAATTAAACATTTACTCCCAGGTGAGGGAAAGCCTCGCTATATCGCTGTACACCGGGTACAAGAGACTGTTCTATATCCCACATAGGAATTACTTTCACAATAAGGTTTGTTGTCCTCCATCACATTGCTGGGTATAGATAAACTGTTAAAGGAGAACTCATTCCATAAGATTACTCTGGGAATGAACTCAATTAATAAACATGTCCAGAAGTGAAATCAGCTTTAAGCTACCTTTTCACTCTTGTCATTATGTTTCTCATGGAGAAAGCGCACTAGTGAATGGCTCATCTTTGAAGGACTTGTCCACTTTGGACAAACCCTACTTTTTAGAATGGTCCATTGACAATACGTGGATTACAAAGTTTCTCCCTGAAAAAATCCCAAAGTGGTCAACTATTGTGTGTGGGGAATCCTGGCAGTAACTGTTCAGTATTTCTGCAGCGCCACTCCAGGGGAAATTGAGCATTACACAGTACATATTCATATATCAAATAGTATGTCTGCATGATCTGTTACATCCAATAGAGGGCACATGAGCTCCCCAGCTCCTTTCCCATAATGCCTTGTGATATGTATAATGCAGGACAGAATAGTCCTCCAAAGAGATGCTCTTTGTAACTGATTCTCACTTTGGTCAAGAGATGAGGTTCCTATTAGCTCAATTTCCTAGTAGGGTGCATGGCAATGGGTTCCTAACCTAGGACACCCCTTTAAGATTAATTTTCAAGGACATTGCCAGAAGAGGAGATGGGAGAAGTCCCATAAACTTCATGCCAGAAGTGTAGAAGGAGGATAAAATATAGCAAGGAGCAGACCCTATAGTAACTCAGAATTCACTAATAGAATTTATAACAATGTGTTTCTAACCTGGATCAGTAAAGGCACCGCTAGAGAAAATTTCCCAAAATTTGTTTCGTGTCTCATTTGATGGTATGACAATCGTCATAAATTGACATTTAATTTGTGGTGAACGAGTCACTTCTCTCCAAATACCACTACTACTAGTATTCAGCCTAAATTTGGTGGTTTAGTTTACTTCATCCTGCCAAGAAGAGGGATATGGGCTTTATGACCTATTATGAATGAATAGGAGAGAAGGTTAAGTCGGCAATGTCTACCAAGGGAATCAAAAGGTGGGCTGTAGTAGAGAAAGAATCCTGCACTGCCCAGGTCTCCACATGTGTGTAGGTGGAACCATTGGAGTGGGCGGTCAAATTCCAGAGTGTGGAAATCTGTCATCCTAGAATACACATCTGAACAATTCAGAGGAGCAGTTCTATGCCAAAATAGGGTAATAAGACATTTTGCCATAGTCAGTAGGAGAAGCTTGGTAGCCATCCTACCCATTGTCCAAGGATGGAGATTAAAATGAAGGTGATAAATGGGATTCAGAAAAAAACATCTGACATAAGTTGGCAGACTTCGTGCCTAAAGAGCTTTTAATTGACATTCCCAGAAAATGTGAAAAAAAGAGCCCCCATAGACTTTGCATCTCCAGCACCATTTAGGAAGGGTAGGATTAAGGGAGGCACAGTGAAAACATTTTGGTTTGGCCATTTTGATTTTTCTCCAATAAAAAAAGGTGTTTACTGTATGGGATGAATATTTTATATGTTTATAAGTTGGGAATTTTTGTACAATGTATAGTGTGTTTTGTTCTTTTTGCAAGAGGTGATCTAGGGAATAGGGGGGATTTGAAATTTTTTTTTAACAATGTTTTCTGAATTTTATTTTTGGCCTCCCCTAGGGTTCTTGAACCCAATAGAGAATGATCACCAATACAATATACTGACAAACTAATGCAGTGCAGAATATTGTAAATTATAATAATTGGAAGCCCAGAGGAAGTGCAGAACCTTGCAAGATTCACCCATCACTAACAATAAATACATTTCCAAATATTTATTCCTGCAGCACCCCCCGCAGAGAAAACAACATTACATAGTGCCCACTGATACCAAAAGGACATCTGCATAATGCAGGACAGAAGTGTCCTCCAAAGAGAGACGCTCTTGGTAACCAATTCTTGGTTTGATCAAGAGATGGGGTTAGTATCTCAGAATTCACTAATAGGGTGCATGGCAATGGGATTCTAACCTGGACACCCCTGTATCTATTTCTGCACTTTCCAGGGATGTTGCCATAGGCAGAGATGAGAATATGTAAGAGAGTCAAGGAAGAGATAGAAGATCAAGTCCCATCAACATCAAGTCAGAAGTGCATAAGGAGGGCCATATACAACAAGTAGCAGACCCTCCTCCTACAAAAGTAGTTTCATCTTAATCTGTACCCCAATTATGTGACCACCCATAGTAAAACCAGCTCACACACGGGCTGAGTCATGTCCAAAACTCAGTGTGAAACCAGTCTTAAATTGGGTCTTCACTCTGGCCGTTATGTTCCTCAAGGGGAAAGAGCACCAGTGAATGGCCCTTCATTGAAGGACTTGTCTACTTTGGGCAAACCCTACTTTTTAGAAGGGTCCATTGACAATAAGTGGATTACAAGTTTCTCCCTGCTGAAAATCCAAATGGTCAACTATTAGCTGTGAACTATTCTTCAACAGATTTGATCACACACCAGCTCCTCCCACCCCAGTATGTCCTTCAGCTCCCCCCACCA
This sequence comes from Leptodactylus fallax, assembly GCA_947044405.1. Taxonomy (NCBI): domain Eukaryota; kingdom Metazoa; phylum Chordata; class Amphibia; order Anura; family Leptodactylidae; genus Leptodactylus; species Leptodactylus fallax. Next base: position 402,266 of record CAMRHE010000758.1, read on the forward strand.
CAATGACTTCTCCCCATGCGGCCACTTCCCAACAGACCAGTAAATCCAGAAATCCATCTTTATCTGGCCACAGTCTGACCTTCACACGGGCCCAGGTGAGGAAGGAGATGAAAAAGATCAAGGCGAGGAAAGCCGGAGGGCCAGATGACATCAGTGCAAGGCTAATTAAGACTTGTGGGGACCAGCTGTGTGGTATAATTACATATATGTATAATATGAGCCTGAGGCAGGAAATAGTCCCTGAATTATGGAAATCTTCTTGTGTGGTACCAGTTCCAAAGAAACCCCACCCTATGGACCTCAACGACTACAGACCTGTAGCACTGACATCCCACCTGATGAAGATCTTGGAGAGATTGGTTCTCACACATCTCTGCCCTCTAGTGAGCCCCGCTATGGACCCACTCCAGTTTGCTTATCGGCCGGGCATTGGGGTAGATGATGCCATCATCCATCTTCTGCACAGGGCTCTGTCTCACCTGGAGAAACCAGGGAACACAGTGAGAATAATGTTCTTTGACTTCTCCAGTGCTTTTAACACCATACAGCCCAGGTTATTGAGGGACAAGCTGGGCCTTGCTGGAGTGGACCACCACCTCTCCAACTGGATCCTAGACTACCTCACAAATAGACCTCAATACGTGAGAGCCCGATACTGTGTGTCAGGTACAGTGATCTGTAATACGGGGGCACCTCAGGGTACGGTTCTCGCCCCTTTCCTCTTCACACTGTACACTGCAGATTTTAGGTGCAACTCATCCAGCTGCTACCTACAGAAGTATTCTGACGACTCTGCAATAGTGGGTCTCATCACAGATGATGATGACAGGGAGTACAGAGAACTGAACCGGGATTTTGTGGACTGGTGCCACCGGAACCACCTGAAGATTAACGCGGGGAAGACCAAGGAGATGGTGGTGGACTTCCGCAAAGGCAGAAGCCCTCCTAAACCAGTGGACATCCTGGGGACGGGCATCGAGATTGTGAACACCTATAAGTACCTGGGTTTGCTCCTTAATAATAAGCTGGACTGGGCAGATCATATGGAGGCCCTGTACAGGAAGGGCCACAGCAGGCTCTACCTGCTTAGGAAGCTGAGAGCCTTTGGAATCCGGGGGGCACTTCTTACAACTTTCTTCAACTCGGTAGTGGCATCAGCCATCTTCTTTGGAGTGGCCTGCTGGGGGAGCAGTATATCAACCAGGGACAGAAATAAACTTGACAAGCTGATTAGAAGGGCCAGCTCTGTCCTGGGGAGCCCACTGGACCCAGTGCAGGTGGTGGGTGACAGAAGGATACTGTCCGTGGTGAGCTCCATGCAGAAGAAGAAGTCCCATCCCATGCATGAGACTGTGATCGCGCTGAGCAGTACTGTCAGTGACCGACTGCTCCACCCTAGGTGTGAGAAGGAGCGCTATCGGAAGTCTTTCCTCCCCACCGCGGTTAGGCTGTACAACCAACACCGACCTAAGCGGAGATCATTACACACAGAGAACTGAAAATATCTCTCTGCCTGTTAAATCCCCCCCCCCCCCTGCTACGCCCTATCTGTCTGTCTGCTATCAATGTAATGCCTCTTACCTTGGAATATTCCTGTACATGTTGTATTTGTATTTGTATCTTTTTATCTTTGCTGCTGTAACACACTGAATTTCCCCATTGTGGGACTATTAAAGGACTATTATTATTATTATTATTATTATTATTATTATCTGTGGGGAAACCTGGCAGGAACTTCAGGGGAAATGTTACACTTCACAATGTCCATATCAATAGGACATCTGCATAATGCAGGACAGAACAGTCTTCCAAAGAGATGCTGTGTGTAACTGATTCTCACTTTGGTCAAGGGATGAGGTTCCTATTAACTCAGAATTTCCTAATAGGGTGCATGGCAATGGGTTTCTAACATGGACAACCATTTCTGGTCTATTTTTTAAGTGACATTGCCAAAAGAGGAGATGAGAATATCTAAGAGTCAAGGAAGAGATAGAAGATAAGTCATTAGTGCATAAGGAAGACCATATACAACAAGCAGCAGACTCTTCTCCTACAGAAGTAGTTCGATTGCAATCCATACCAAATTACATGAACAGATGTTGCTTTGCTGAAGCCACCAGGATCCCAGAGCCCAGGTGATCACTTTGCTTTCTGTCACATGTCTCAATTGCTTTTCTTCCATAGACAGCGCCACACCCGTCTATAGGTTAATGGTATTACAGCTCAGTCCTATTCACTTTATTAACCTACTCATTTTAATGTAAATCCTAAATGAATTGAAAATAAATGGTCAAAAGCAACATCTGAATTTTACATTGCAGATCTGGTTTCAAAATCGACATGCAAGACACCTTGGTATATCCGACACGCTAGGAAGCGCCACCGTAAGTGTGCATGGGAAGCCGTTCATATTTTGTGAGTAGTCTCAATACCCCAAAGTCTAAAAGAAAATTTCCTGCACCTACCAAACAGAAGCCTAGTCAGAGAAGCAAGAGCGGCGAGCACCAGAACTGGAGAATACTCACTGAGCCAGCTATGTCAGCAGAACAAAGCAATGTATTAGTAGAATTTAAATATTGTAAAATTGAGAATTTTTAAATCCGTGTATAAATATCAAATTTATATTTAAAAATTACATAATTTTTCAATGTTTATTTGTAGCAAAGATATAAAAAATGACCCCCATTGAATCCTTATTATCCTTTGATGTCTCACAAGGTTCACCCATCAGTAAATTAAAAAAAAAAAAAAAAATCCAACATTTTTTCTGCAGCACCACCCCAGGAAAAGTATAACATTACACAGGATATCTGCATAATGTGGAACAGAACAGTCCTCCAAAGAAAGAGATGCTCTTTGTAACTGATTGTGACACTGATCAAGAGATGGGGTGAACTCAGAATTCACTAATAAGGTGCCTGGCAATGGGATTCTAGCCTGGATCAGTGATGGCACCGCTAGAGCAAAATTTCCCAAAATTCATTTCGGGTCTGATTTGATCGTATCCCAATTGCCCTGAAAAAGTCTTTTACTTTCAATGACCAAGAGTAACCTAAACCAGATCATAGGATATAGGTCATTCTTGATCATTTAAAAGTAGGTAAATGACCTAGAATTACTAGTTAGATAGCCAGCCACCATTTTGAAGAATTTGTGCAAGATAAAATTCTAAAGTTTTGGTCTCCCCAGAACCTGAAACTCTTCAGAAAAAATAGTTTACTTCATCCTGTCAAAAAGAGGGTTGTGGGCTTCTTCACCCATCATGAATGAAGGATAGAAGGTTAAGAGATTGCCTAACTAGGGAATCAAAGGTGGGCTGCAGTACTGAAAGAATCCGGCACTGTCCATGTCTCCAGATGTGTTTGTAAAGCCATGGGAGCGGGGAGTCAAATTCAATAGTGTGTAAATCGGTCATCCTAGAATACACATCTGAACAATTCAGAGGAGCAGTTCTATGCCAAAGTAAGGTAGTAAGACATTTTGCCATAGTCAGTAGATGGAGGAGAAGCTTGGTAGCCATCCGACCCATTGTCCAAGGATGGAGATTAAAAGGAGATCCAGCAGAGCATCTGACATAAGTTAGAGGACTTCGTGCCTAAAGGGATTTTAATGGGCATTCCCAGAAAATATGGAAAAAAAAAAAAAGAGCCCCCCCATAGACTTTGCATGTCCAGTAGCATTTAGAAAGGATAGGGAGTAAGCCAATGCAATAAACCCGGGGTATGTCAATGCATCAGGGGTATTATTTCGTTCTCTTTATATAGGGAACTTTTTTTTTTTTTTTTTTTTTGCCCTGAACCATATAAATTACCAAGATGACCAGTAGGAACTTTCTGCCTAGCCAATCCTCCCATCAGATCACATAGACATTCTTAGGGGCCACTTCTGTGACAATCCAATAGGGGTTTATAAATATGGCAATATCTAATACATACTGCATAATGGACACCATAAAAAGAAAACCCAGTTATGCCAGAATTGTGTTTTTCCCCTTTCCAACCAAATTTTCTAATACATTGTAGGGAACATTAAATGGTGTCATTAACCCCTTCCTTCCACAGCCATATATCTTTTTTTGCATTTAAATTTTTACACCCCACCTACAAAAATCCTGAACTGTCTTAGAGCCATAGGAGGCCTATTCCTTGCAACAAATTGTATTTCATAAAAGTGTTCATAATCTTAAAATTGTACCAAGCACTCAAACTGAAAAATTCCGAATAGGGTATAAATCAGAAAGACTGCATTAGCATTTTCTGATGGGTTTTGTTTTGATGGTGCTCCCGGTGCAGCATATTCTGTGGGTTGGTATATAGTTTTTTTATGTGGTATGTTTTTTTTTGTAAAAGTGTGAGACTTTTTTATATTTGTGTACAAAGCTAAGTTAGTTATAATTTTCATTAATATCATTTGGGGATTGCCTGATATTTTGTTTTGGCCATTTTGATTTTTCCCCACTAAAAAGGTATTCACTGTATGGGATGAATATTTAGTGTTTAGAATTTGAAATACATATGGGAATTATGTGTATCATGTTTATTTTTGAGATGTGAGTCTGATCAATACAATATACTGCAAAACTAATGCAGTGCAGTATATTGTAAAATCCAAATTTCTAATCAATGTTACAATAGACTCCTGTCTAAAGTGAACATGGTGGAGCCTGTGCACTAACTTACTAATAGGGTGCATGACAAAGGGAATCTATCCTGGACAACTCCTTTAACATCCATTTCTGGTAATTTTTCAGGAACATTCTCATCTCCTCTTCTGGCAATATCTAAGAGTCAAGGAAGAGATAGAAAATCAAATCCCATCAACATCAAGTCAGAAGTGCATAAGGAGGACTATATACAACAAGCAGCAGACCCTCCTACAGAAGCAGCTTGATCTTAATCCTTACCCTGATAAGAGTAGATGTTGCTTTGCTGAACCCACCAGGATCCCAGAATCCAGGTGATCACTGTCAAATGTCTTTCAATTGCTTTTTTTTCCCCCAAAGACAGTGCCACACCTGTCTATAGGTTGTTAATGGTATTGAAGCTCAGTCCTGTTCACTTTATTAATCTACTCATTTTAATTTAAATCCTTAAGAAAAAAAAAAGTAAATTAAAATTCCCAAAATAACATCTGAATTTTTTTTACCTTACAGGTCTAGTTTATAAAATTGAAATGCAAGACACCTTGGTAAATCCACCACACCCCAAAAAGCAGGGAGCACCTCTAAGTGTGTATGGGAAGACTTTCATATCTTGTGAGGCGTCTCAATGCCCCAAAGAATATCTCTAGCACCTACCAAACAGATGACCAGTCAGAGAAGGAAGAACGCCGAGAACCAGAACTGAAGAATATATAATCTTACATTTGTTTTTAAAGATCTGAAATAAAGAATTTTAAAATCTCGATATAATATCCATTATAGTTTTTAAAATAAAAAATGTTATGCATTTCCTGTATATAGAGGCTGCAGAATTCATTATTTTTCAATGTTCATTGGTAGCAAAAATGAATATAAAAAGACTTTTAGGGTTCACCTTCCTTGACTCCTCATACTCTGATGACTGTGGAGAACACAAAGTATAATAATTGGAGGCCCCGGAGAAATGCAGAACCTCACATTGTGCGCCCATCACGAACAATAATGAATCAATACTAAGTAACTAGCGTGGATTTGGTTATAGACATTACTGTTGGCCAGAAGACCTTCCACAGTCATAGTATACAATAGTGTAGGGTCCATTTTTAATTCCTGGGGCTCTAATAATGATATCAACATCTTGTCTCTGATTTCTATTCCCCAGGTCCTTCAGGAGGGGTTTAATAAAATTTCTAAAAATCTATACTTTACTAGGAGTTTACAGCCATAAACAAAATTACAAGGCAAGTTCTCCAATGAACACTTGATGAACTCCTTCACAGTGCGTTAGAAGCTCAGACTCTTTCCCCTTCTTGGGACTAGTGCTTTCAGCCCTCATGTTGCTACCATTTGAGCCTCTTTGAGAATCAGCAAAATATGTAAAACGAACTTCAGGTGCCATCTTGCAAGAGCCATATTGAAAAGAGATTTAGGCAACTGTCTACTCTTGTGGACCATGCCAGGCTTCTTACCAAAAGTGTTGTCTTTCAAAAATATCAACCAGGAAGTGACTTCCCATTCTTTTCCCTGATCCTCAGAATGAAGATGATAAATGGCACACCCTGGATGTTAGAAGGCAGTAATCCTCTATATTCAAAGAAACACAGTGCATAACTGCAAAATAGCCATAAAAACACAAAACCACCACTTACTTTTACCCCCATTTGCTGGCTGGCCTGGTCGGCTGCTCATCTGACTAGCCATGGATGGTGTAGACTGGTCTCTCCAGGTAACGACAGGGGGTCTGGGGCTGAGGCCTGGAGGCCCTGGGGGGGTGGGCCAAGGCCGGGGTACAGCTCCACCAGGGTGTCCTGGAACTGTATTTGGATCATCCAGAGGCTGCAGACTTTCTGTCCCCAAGGGAAGAGCAGGACAAGTACTGTAAGCAGGAGGACAGTACAGATGGGGGTAATCCTCCTCTAGGGATGAGCATTGCAGATGACTTGCTCCAGCTCTGGGTCCTTCTCCATGTTTGCTGCTCTGGGGCTTCTCTGCTCAGATCTGAGATCACTCTGGAGTTTCTACCCTTTATAGAACACCAGAAGAAGCCAAATATGTATGTTGCACCAAGAAATGTAACTTGTGATGTGACACAAAAGAGCTGATAACACCTTCAGGCCTTGATCCTACCTGGGCACCTTTTATTCAATTCACACTTCAGGTTTCCCACTGAAAGTCTTATAAAATAGATATGAATAGGAAAGTGTTTCAAATGGAATTAATTAGCATTTAAAGGGGCCATGAAAGAAGACCAAAGAAGAATTATATAAAATGAGTTGTCCTGAACTATACTGAAAGTTTCAAGTATTAAAAATAGTAAGGTAAAAAAATAAGAAAATAAACAAACTACTGGAAGTCAGTGTGTGAAAATATCACAAAAAAATATATAAAATAGAAAAAACACAAAATATAAAAATAGATTAAGAAATAAAATAAAAAATGAGGTAAATGAACTATAATTTGCTTATGCAACTAGATCTAGTTTAAAATAGATTTGTTATATAATATTTATATTATACTATGTTTAAATATATATTTATATAATTAGAATAATCATATTTACCTTCAGAACAATTTAAGTGCCCATATATCTTTGTCCACTTGTGTTTGGCGTGGTTCTAACCGCAATGTTGCACATCCAATTTATCATTAATGACTGTGTGGTTTTGTGTGGGCCTGTACATTTTCTATCCAACCAAAGTCTCGGCTTAAAAATTTGTGATTTTTCACCTGCATTCGGTTCTTAAAAAGTATTAGGAGTAATGTGTTTAGTTATGGATTTATTATTGTTCTACAAATCCACATTTATAATCCTAGAAAGCTCAGCACTGTCCCCTGTAGATAAATCACATATTCACCCACTACAGATTTTGTCTTTAACATTCTAATGGCCATTATTTTAATGAAACATCTGAACTAAAACAACCAACCCTCAATATACAAGTGGGTGACATTAAAGGGATGGGGCAGTCTGGGCAGATGCACCATCAGCAGGTGGGGCTGTAATAAGTGGCAGAAATGTCTACAGTGACCATGTCTATGACATCAAAGGGAATCGGCCGACTGATGTCACATTACCTGCAATCCACAACTAAAATGTCTTCACAAATCACAATGTACTTTTATACATTATCTTTCTCAGATCTCATAATTATCTAATTATTTTTAACTTTTATCTCCTCCTCCAAGAAGCCAGGAAAATTTGACATGTAATTTCTTTTCTTTTAGTAATTTTAACTTTATTTCAATGAAGGCCACAAAGAAATCTCTCTCAACTATTCTAGAGCAGACAAATTGTCAATTTTATTCTATTTTAGGTATCCATGAAGAATCCCAGATGGGGAAGAATACGGGACAAAACATATCAGACATGACTGACCCTAAGACAAACAAAGAAGACAAGTTGAGAAACCAAATCAAAAGTAGATGTCTTTTTTTATGTTTTTTTTAAATTCAATTGTTAAAAATACTAATTTAGAAAATGTTTTTAATAATATCACTTTGTAAAAAAATTATATTATAGTATAAAATAGTTGAACGCATTTGATTTAGGGACTACTTGTAGAGCATGTATTACAAAAATGTAAATTTACAAAAAAATAGTATTTGAACATTATATATTAAATTTGGGATTACTTGTAGAAGTAACATACTTTGTATAAAGGCAAAAATTGTACAATTTATATACAGTAAAATATTAAAAAGAAAGATATCAATATAGCTTTGCCATAACACCAGAATATAATATTGTACTGTAGTATTTATTATATTAAGCTTGGGGCTATACTATATTTGTATTTATTTTTGTAATTTTTTTTAACACTCTAAATTTTTTTTTTCAGGGAAAAATTCTGATGATAGACAGGATGGATGTAAGAAACCTAGAGCAGAGATTGATAACTTTCCCACAACATCTTCAAGCACCCGATGCAGAAAGAAAACCATCTACAGCAAAAACCAACTCAAGATCCTTCAGAACCAGTTTGACTATAATCCTTACCCAGATTTTGTGAGGAGATGTCTAATTTCTCATATCACAGGAATCCCAGAGCCCAGGTTACAGGTAATGATACTTTCATGTGTTATATAGTATCATTGCTATTATTTATCTTTTTTATATTTATTTAAATACTTTATATACATTTATTATTTATCTTTATTATTATGATACTGTCTAGACAACACTGTAGCTTTCTCAAACATGGTTCACGGCAGTCAACACAATTTCTAAAATATATATTTATTCAATTTTTCATTTTTTTACAGATTTGGTTCCAAAATAGGAGGGCAAGATACCTCTCAAAAAGGAGGTGAATATCTGAAAATACAATATCTACAAAACAAATTCTTCCTGATGTTCATTAGAAGCTTCCATCCATTTTAGGACATAAGGCTACATCAAGATATATCTATCCTGTTATTTTATGTTCTATGATGTTTGTTATATATTTTATAATACAATAAAATGTTTTGCCTTTTTTTCTACCCTTGAATTTTATATTCTTGTAGACTTTATTTATGTGGAGCTTCCATAATGAAACTGGGATGTGAAATTGAGGACAAAGTCAAAGAGAAAACTAGGAAAGAACAATTAAAACATCAAAGACTCCATCAAAACATTTAAGTTTCACTGGTTGTGCTATATGTTTTTTGTTTTTTATAAAACATTTTAACTATAGAAAATTGTGTTATGGGTTCCTTGAAAGAAATGTCTTTGATCAGAGCTTTCTCAATCAACATATTAAAGACCAAGTCCCTATTGTGAGATGGGTGTGATATGAAGGAAACTTGAAAGGATCAAAGAAACCGGTGATGCCCCAACATTGCTAAGATCAACAAGGTGGTTTCTCTTTGTTCTCTAACATGCATATTCTGGAAGATACATGTGGTCTAGAATATTGTAAGAAACTGATGAGATCGGTCACGAATGTTAAAGAGGTTGTCCAGGCATTTTTTTTTTTTAAATATACCGGGGAGGTGAAAAAAAATGAAGAAAAAAAAAAATCATACTCACCTGTCCCTGGTGCTCCGGTGTCCTCCCAGCGTGGTCTGGTCCTTCTGCTCCGATGTCTTCTCGCGGGTCTATTCCTGAGTTCCGCTGAAGTTAAAATGTAAATAACACTATAGAAATTTGGTATCCCCAGAATCGTACCGAAACATAGAATACAGGTCACAGGTTATTTTATGCTGCACAGTGAACGCCATAAAAATGAAGCCTGTTACAAAGTCACACAAATGCACTTTTTCTCCAATGCCACCCCATTCTGAAAAATTTTTCCAGCTTCCCAGTACATTATAGAGAATAATGAATGATGCCATTATGAAGAACAATTTGTCCTGCAAACATTAAGCACATATGGCTCCGTCAATGGAAAAATAAAAAAAAGTTATGGGGCTTGGGAGGTGGGAATTCAAAAACGAAAATCTAAAAACGAAAATATATATTATTTTTTTATATCCTTTCTACTGAGAGAAATTGTATAATAATGAATTCTGCAGACTCAGATATAAAAAAGTCCATTTTCAGTACATTATCTGACTTGCTATTTTTATTGGATTAACTATAGATCTACACCGCTGTACAATGGATAAATGGAAAAATAATAAATTCCACAGACTCCGATATACAATAAATATAGAACAATTTTTATTTTAAATTTAAAACAGATATTATACATCGGGATATAAACATTTTATATATTTCACTTTTAATTCCAAATATTTAAGACCTTCATTAACAAAAAAGTTAAAAATAAATACTATAAATATGTTAAGGACAAGATGACACCACATGTGAATTGCCTTGTGGCGTTGTAAAGTGCTGACTATGTTGGATCGGTGATGATTCTTCAGTTCGCTGCTTTTGCTTCTCTGGTTTGGGGCCCCTATTTAGTTGGTGGCAGAGATATTGGTGCAGACTTGAAAGCACAGAGACGCCTCATACGATTGGATTGGCCTTCTGCCCACACTTATGGCGCTTCCTGCTTCTTGGTGGATTTCCCCAGGTGCCTGGACCTTCTATTCTGAAACCACACCTGTGATGTAAAAATAATTCAGATGTTACTATGTGGAGAATTTATTAGTTTGTTCAATTTATTTAGGATTAACATTAAAATGAGTAGGTGACTATTAGACAAGGCTACAAACATTTTACATAGCTAGTCCTGCTCACAGCTGAGGGATTGTTACAATTGTGTCTCCCAGCACCACTCCTGTCCATGGGTTGTGTGTGGTATTGCAGCTCAAATCCAATAAAGTGAATAGGACTGAGCTGCAATATCACTATCAACCTGTACAGAGTTGTGGCGCTATGAAAGAAAAGCAATTGAAAGATGTAGAAATCAAAAAATTCTTACCTCAATCCTGGGCTCCGGGATCCCAGTGGCTTCAGAGAAACAACATCTGGTCTTATAGTCAGGGTAAGGATTGAGAACAAACTGTTTTTTCAGAAATAGGGTCTGGTCCTTGCTATAGAAGGTCCTCCTTCTGGACCTCTTGTGTGATGTGGATGGAACTTCTTCCACATCCTCTTCTGGCAATGTCCCTGAAAAAACAACAAAAATGGATAATATTAAATTGGTGTTCAGGTAGAAACCTATTGTCATGCACCCTGTTAGGGAATTCTGAGTTAATAGGAACCTCATCTCTTGACCAAAGTCACAATCGGTTACAAAGAGTGTCTCTGTCTTTGGAGGATTATTCTGCCCTGCATTATGCAGACATCTTATTGATATTAATGGGCATTGTTAAATGCTCAATTTCCCCCTCAGGTCAGGAATACTGAACAGTTAATGCCAGGTTTCCCTACAGAATATTTGATCACTTGAGGTTTTATCAGGGAAAAACTTTATAATCCACTTATTGTCAATGAACCCTTCTAATAAGTAGGGTTTGCCCAAAGTGGACAAGTCCTTTAAAGGGATTTTCCCCATGAACATCACCAGAATTATATTTGTAGACAATTAAAAGTTAAACATTTTTACATATAGAAAAAAAAGTAAACGTTTTGAAGAGTTTTAAAGATTTTCTATATTCATCTTAGTGGTGACAGTTTTTTTGTCCTGAAAGGTTTTCCATATTTACCACCATGAATGCAAGAACTTTCTGTGGTTGGGGACTTGTCAGAAACCCAGCCATGATGTCCTTATTGTGGTCTGGTTATCTTCTCATACATGTATTGCACCAGTCCGATAACCTGTCCACAATAAGGACATAAAGCTGAGTTTCTGACAAATCCCCAACCATAGAAAGTTCTTGGATTCATAGTGGTAAACATGGACAAATTAGGATCGGGTATAATGAAATTCTGACCCTTTATTCCCCAACATCTGCAATCGAATGAAAAGTCTGGAGGCCCCATACACATTACTTTGTTGGCCTGTCCTACAAAATTTGCAAGCTTGGCCGGTGTTCCTCTACTAAGTATGGCCACCATTTGTACACACTATATGAACAAGCACTATTACTCCAGACAACACCAGATCTTGACATTACTACATTTAGACTGCAAAAATAGCCATAAAAATACAAAACCACCACTTACTTTTACCCCCATTTGCTTGCTGCCTGGTCAGCTGCTCATCCTGACTAGCCATGGATGGTGTAGACTGGTCTCTCCAGGTAACGACAGGTCTGGCTATTGGAGGCTCCTGTGGGATACCAAGGATGGCATACAGCTCCACCAGGGTGTCCTGAAGCTTATTTGGATCATCCAGAGGCTGCAGAATTTCTGTCTCCAAGGGAAGAGCAGGACAAGTACTGTAAGCAGGAGGACAGTACAGATGGGGGTAATCCTCCTCTAGGGATAGAGCATTGCAGATGACTTGCTCCAGCTCTGGGTCCTTCTCCATGTTTGCTGCTCTGGGGCTTCTCTGCTCAGATCTGAGATCACTCTGGAGTTTCTACCCTTTATAGAACACCCGAAGAAGCCAAATATGTATGTTGCACCAAGAAATGTAACTTTGATGTGACACAAAAGAGCTGATAACACCTTCAGGCCTTGATCCTACCTGGGCACCTTTTATTCAATTCACACTTCAGGTTTTCCACTGAAAGTCTTATAAAATAGATATGAATAGCAAAGTGTTTCAAATGGAATTAATTAGCATTTAAAGGGGCCATGAAAGAAGACCAAAGAAGAATTATATAAAATGAGTTGTCCTGAACTATACTGAAAGTTTCAGTATTAAAAATAGTAAGGTAAAAAAATAAGAAAATAAACAAACTACTGGAAGTCAGTGTGTGAAAATATCACAAAAAAATATATAAAATAGAAAAAACACAAAATATAAAAAATAGATTAAGAAATAAAATAAAAAATGAGGTAAAATGAACTATAATTTGCTTATGCAACTAGATCTAGTTTAAAATAGATTTGTTATATAATATTTATATTATACTATGTTTAAATATATATTTATATAATTAGAATAATCATATTTACCTTCAGAACAATTTAGGGTGCCCATATATCTTTGTCCACTTGTGTTTGGCGTGGTTCTAACCGCAATGTTGCACATCCAATTTATCATTAATGACTGTGTGGTTTTGTGTGGGCCTGTACATTTTCTATCCAACCAAAGTCTCGGCTTAAAAATTTGTGATTTTTCACCTGCATTCGGTTCTTAAAAAGTATTAGGAGTAATGTGTTTAGTTATGGATTTATTATGGTTCTACAAATCCACATTTATAATCCTAGAAAGCTCAGCACTGTCCCCTGTAGATAAATCACATATTCACCCACTACAGATTTTGTCTTTAACATTCTAATGGCCATTATTTTAATGAAACATCTGAACTAAAACAACCAACCCTCAATATACAAGTGGGTGACATTAAAGGGATGGGGCAGTCTGGGCAGATGCACCATCAGCAGGTGGGGCTGTAATAAGTGGCAGAAATGTCTACAGTGACCATGTCTATGACATCAAAGGGAATCGGCCGACTGATGTCACATTACCTGCAATCCACAACTAAAATGTCTTCACAAATCACAATGTACTTTTATACATTATCTTTCTCAGATCTCATAATTATCTAATTATTTTTAACTTTTATTTCCTCCTCCAAGAAGCCAGGAAAATTTGACATGTAATTTCTTTTCTTTTAGTAATTTTAACTTTATTTCAATGAAGGCCACAAAGAAATCTCTCTCAACTATTCTAGAGCAGACAAATTGTCAATTTTATTCTATTTTAGGTATCCATGAAGAATCCCAGATGGGGAAGAATACGGGACAAAACATATCAGACATGACTGACCCTAAGACAAACAAAGAAGACAAGTTGAGAAACCAAATCAAAAGTAAATGTCTTTTTTTATGTTTTTTTTAAATTCAATTGTTAAAATACTAATTTAGAAAATGTTTTTAATAATATCACTTTGTAAAAAAATTATATTATAGTATAAAATAGTTGAACGCATTTGATTTAGGGACTACTTGTAGAGCATGTATTACAAAAATGTAAATTTACAAAAAAATAGTATTTGAACATTATATATTAAATTTGGGATTACTTGTAGAAGTAACATACTTTGTATAAAGGCAAAAATTGTACAATTTATATACAGTAAAATATTAAAAAGAAAGATATCAATATAGCTTTGCCATAACACCAGAATATAATATTGTACTGTAGTATTTATTATATTAAGCTTGGGGCTATACTATATTTGTATTTATTTTTGTAATTTTTTTTAACACTCTAAATTTTTTTTTTCAGGGAAAAATTCTGATGATAGACAGGATGGATGTAAGAAACCTAGAGCAGAGATTGATAACTTTCCCACAACATCTTCAAGCACCCGATGCAGAAAGAAAACCATCTACAGCAAAAACCAACTCAAGATCCTTCAGAACCAGTTTGACTATAATCCTTACCCAGATTTTGTGAGGAGATGTCTAATTTCTCATATCACAGGAATCCCAGAGCCCAGGTTACAGGTAATGATACTTTCATGTGTTATATAGTATCATTGCTATTATTTATCTTTTTTATATTTATTTAAATACTTTATATACATTTATTATTTATCTTTATTATTATGATACTGTCTAGACAACACTGTAGCTTTCTCAAACTTGGTTCACGGCAGTCAACACAATTTCTAAAATATATATTTATTCAATTTTTCATTTTTTTACAGATTTGGTTCCAAAATAGGAGGGCAAGATACCTCTCAAAAAGGAGGTGAATATCTGAAAATACAATATCTACAAAACAAATTCTTCCTGATGTTCATGAGAAGCTTCCATCCATTTTAGGACATAAGGCTACATCAAGATATATCTGTCCTGTTATTTTATGTTCTATGATGTTTGTTATATATTTTATAATACAATAAAATGTTTTGCCTTTTTTTCTACCCTTGAATTTTATATTCTTGTAGACTTTATTTATGTGGAGCTTCCATAATGAAACTGGGATGTGAAATTGAGGACAAAGTCAAAGAGAAAACTAGGAAAGAACAATTAAAACATCAAAGACTCCATCAAAACATTTAAGTTTCACTGGTTGTGCTATATGTTTTTTGTTTTTTATAAAACATTTTAACTATAGAAAATTGTGTTATGGGTTCCTTGAAAGAAATGTCTTTGATCAGAGCTTTCTCAATCAACATATTAAAGACCAAGTCCCTATTGTGAGATGGGTGTGATATGAAGGAAACTTGAAAGGATCAAAGAAACCGGTGATGCCCCAACATTGCTAAGATCAACAAGGTGGTTTCTCTTTGTTCTCTAACATGCATATTCTGGAAGATACATGTGGTCTAGAATATTGTAAGAAACTGATGAGATCGGTCACGAATGTTAAAGAGGTTGTCCAGGCATTTTTTTTTTTTAAATATACCGGGGAGGTGAAAAAAATGAAGAAAAAAAAAATCATACTCACCTGTCCCTGGTGCTCCGGTGTCCTCCCAGCGTGGTCTGGTCCTTCTGCTCCGATGTCTTCTCGCGGGTCTATTCCTGAGTTCCGCTGAAGTTAAAATGTAAATAACACTATAGAAATTTGGTATCCCCAGAATCGTACCGAAACATAGAATACAGGTCACAGGTTATTTTATGCTGCACAGTGAACGCCATAAAAATGAAGCCTGTTACAAAGTCACACAAATGCACTTTTTCTCCAATGCCACCCCATTCTGAAAAATTTTTCCAGCTTCCCAGTACATTATAGAGAATAATGAATGATGCCATTATGAAGAACAATTTGTCCTGCAAACATTAAGCACATATGGCTCCGTCAATGGAAAAATAAAAAAAAGTTATGGGGCTTGGGAGGTGGGAATTCAAAAACGAAAATCTAAAAACGAAAATATATATTATTTTTTTATATCCTTTCTACTGAGAGAAATTGTATAATAATGAATTCTGCAGACTCAGATATAAAAAAGTCCATTTTCAGTACATTATCTGACTTGCTATTTTTATTGGATTAACTATAGATCTACACCGCTGTACAATGGATAAATGGAAAAATAATAAATTCCACAGACTCCGATATACAATAAATATAGAACAATTTTTATTTTAAATTTAAAACAGATATTATACATCGGGATATAAACATTTTATATATTTCACTTTTAATTCCAAATATTTAAGACCTTCATTAACAAAAAAGTTAAAAATAAATACTATAAATATGTTAAGGACAAGATGACACCACATGTGAATTGCCTTGTGGCGTTGTAAAGTGCTGACTATGTTGGATCGGTGATGATTCTTCAGTTCGCTGCTTTTGCTTCTCTGGTTTGGGGCCCCTATTTAGTTGGTGGCAGAGATATTGGTGCAGACTTGAAAGCACAGAGACGCCTCATACGATTGGATTGGCCTTCTGCCCACACTTATGGCGCTTCCTGCTTCTTGGTGGATTTCCCCAGGTGCCTGGACCTTCTATTCTGAAACCACACCTGTGATGTAAAAATAATTCAGATGTTACTATGTGGAGAATTTATTAGTTTGTTCAATTTATTTAGGATTAACATTAAAATGAGTAGGTGACTATTAGACAAGGCTACAAACATTTTACATAGCTAGTCCTGCTCACAGCTGAGGGATTGTTACAATTGTGTCTCCCAGCACCACTCCTGTCCATGGGTTGTGTGTGGTATTGCAGCTCAAATCCAATAAAGTGAATAGGACTGAGCTGCAATATCACTATCAACCTGTACAGAGTTGTGGCGCTATGAAAGAAAAGCAATTGAAAGATGTAGAAATCAAAAAATTCTTACCTCAATCCTGGGCTCCGGGATCCCAGTGGCTTCAGAGAAACAACATCTGGTCTTATAGTCAGGGTAAGGATTGAGAACAAACTGTTTTTTCAGAAATAGGGTCTGGTCCTTGCTATAGAAGGTCCTCCTTCTGGACCTCTTGTGTGATGTGGATGGAACTTCTTCCACATCCTCTTCTGGCAATGTCCCTGAAAAAACAACAAAAATGGATAATATTAAATTGGTGTTCAGGTAGAAACCTATTGTCATGCACCCTGTTAGGGAATTCTGAGTTAATTGGAACCTCATCTCTTGACCAAAGTCACAATCGGTTACAAAGAGTGTCTCTGTCTTTGGAGGATTATTCTGCCCTGCATTATGCAGACATCTTATTGATATTAATGGGCATTGTTAAATGCTCAATTTCCCCTCAGGTCAGGAATACTGAACAGTTAATGCCAGGTTTCCCTACAGAATATTTGATCACTTGAGGTTTTATCAGGGAAAAACTTTATAATCCACTTATTGTCAATGAACCCTTCTAATAAGTAGGGTTTGCCCAAAGTGGACAAGTCCTTTAAAGGGATTTTCCCCATGAACATCACCAGAATTATATTTGTAGACAATTAAAAGTTAAACATTTTTACATATAGAAAAAAAGTAAACGTTTTGAAGAGTTTTAAAGATTTTCTATATTCATCTTAGTGGTGACAGTTTTTTTGTCCTGAAAGGTTTTCCATATTTACCACCATGAATGCAAGAACTTTCTGTGGTTGGGGACTTGTCAGAAACCCAGCCATGATGTCCTTATTGTGGTCTGGTTATCTTCTCATACATGTATTGCACCAGTCCGATAACCTGTCCACAATAAGGACATAAAGCTGAGTTTCTGACAAATCCCCAACCATAGAAAGTTCTTGGATTCATAGTGGTAAACATGGACAAATTAGGATCGGGTATAATGAAATTCTGACCCTTTATTCCCCAACATCTGCAATCGAATGAAAAGTCTGGAGGCCCCATACACATTACTTTGTTGGCCTGTCCTACAAAATTTGCAAGCTTGGCCGGTGTTCCTCTACTAAGTATGGCCACCATTTGTACACACTATATGAACAAGCACTATTACTCCAGACAACACCAGATCTTGACATTACTACATTTAGACTGCAAAAATAGCCATAAAAATACAAAACCACCACTTACTTTTACCCCCATTTGCTTGCTGCCTGGTCAGCTGCTCATCCTGACTAGCCATGGATGGTGTAGACTGGTCTCTCCAGGTAACGACAGGTCTGGCTATTGGAGGCTCCTGTGGGATACCAAGGATGGCATACAGCTCCACCAGGGTGTCCTGAAGCTTATTTGGATCATCCAGAGGCTGCAGAATTTCTGTCTCCAAGGGAAGAGCAGGACAAGTACTGTAAGCAGGAGGACAGTACAGATGGGGGTAATCCTCCTCTAGGGATAGAGCATTGCAGATGACTTGCTCCAGCTCTGGGTCCTTCTCCATGTTTGCTGCTCTGGGGCTTCTCTGCTCAGATCTGAGATCACTCTGGAGTTTCTACCCTTTATAGAACACCCGAAGAAGCCAAATATGTATGTTGCACCAAGAAATGTAACTTTGATGTGACACAAAAGAGCTGATAACACCTTCAGGCCTTGATCCTACCTGGGCACCTTTTATTCAATTCACACTTCAGGTTTTCCACTGAAAGTCTTATAAAATAGATATGAATAGCAAAGTGTTTCAAATGGAATTAATTAGCATTTAAAGGGGCCATGAAAGAAGACCAAAGAAGAATTATATAAAATGAGTTGTCCTGAACTATACTGAAAGTTTCAGTATTAAAAATAGTAAGGTAAAAAAAATAAGAAAATAAACAAACTACTGGAAGTCAGTGTGTGAAAATATCACAAAAAAATATATAAAATAGAAAAAACACAAAATATAAAAAATAGATTAAGAAATAAAATAAAAAATGAGGTAAAATGAACTATAATTTGCTTATGCAACTAGATCTAGTTTAAAATAGATTTGTTATATAATATTTATATTATACTATGTTTAAATATATATTTATATAATTAGAATAATCATATTTACCTTCAGAACAATTTAGGGTGCCCATATATCTTTGTCCACTTGTGTTTGGCGTGGTTCTAACCGCAATGTTGCACATCCAATTTATCATTAATGACTGTGTGGTTTTGTGTGGGCCTGTACATTTTCTATCCAACCAAAGTCTCGGCTTAAAAATTTGTGATTTTTCACCTGCATTCGGTTCTTAAAAAGTATTAGGAGTAATGTGTTTAGTTATGGATTTATTATTGTTCTACAAATCCACATTTATAATCCTAGAAAGCTCAGCACTGTCCCCTGTAGATAAATCACATATTCACCCACTACAGATTTTGTCTTTAACATTCTAATGGCCATTATTTTAATGAAACATCTGAACTAAAACAACCAACCCTCAATATACAAGTGGGTGACATTAAAGGGATGGGGCAGTCTGGGCAGATGCACCATCAGCAGGTGGGGCTGTAATAAGTGGCAGAAATGTCTACAGTGACCATGTCTATGACATCAAAGGGAATCGGCCGACTGATGTCACATTACCTGCAATCCACAACTAAAATGTCTTCACAAATCACAATGTACTTTTATACATTATCTTTCTCAGATCTCATAATTATCTAATTATTTTTAACTTTTATTTCCTCCTCCAAGAAGCCAGGAAAATTTGACATGTAATTTCTTTTCTTTTAGTAATTTTAACTTTATTTCAATGAAGGCCACAAAGAAATCTCTCTCAACTATTCTAGAGCAGACAAATTGTCAATTTTATTCTATTTTAGGTATCCATGAAGAATCCCAGATGGGGAAGAATACGGGACAAAACATATCAGACATGACTGACCCTAAGACAAACAAAGAAGACAAGTTGAGAAACCAAATCAAAAGTAAATGTCTTTTTTTATGTTTTTTTTAAATTCAATTGTTAAAATACTAATTTAGAAAATGTTTTTAATAATATCACTTTGTAAAAAAATTATATTATAGTATAAAATAGTTGAACGCATTTGATTTAGGGACTACTTGTAGAGCATGTATTACAAAAATGTAAATTTACAAAAAAATAGTATTTGAACATTATATATTAAATTTGGGATTACTTGTAGAAGTAACATACTTTGTATAAAGGCAAAAATTGTACAATTTATATACAGTAAAATATTAAAAAGAAAGATATCAATATAGCTTTGCCATAACACCAGAATATAATATTGTACTGTAGTATTTATTATATTAAGCTTGGGGCTATACTATATTTGTATTTATTTTTGTAATTTTTTTTAACACTCTAAATTTTTTTTTTCAGGGAAAAATTCTGATGATAGACAGGATGGATGTAAGAAACCTAGAGCAGAGATTGATAACTTTCCCACAACATCTTCAAGCACCCGATGCAGAAAGAAAACCATCTACAGCAAAAACCAACTCAAGATCCTTCAGAACCAGTTTGACTATAATCCTTACCCAGATTTTGTGAGGAGATGTCTAATTTCTCATATCACAGGAATCCCAGAGCCCAGGTTACAGGTAATGATACTTTCATGTGTTATATAGTATCATTGCTATTATTTATCTTTTTTATATTTATTTAAATACTTTATATACATTTATTATTTATCTTTATTATTATGATACTGTCTAGACAACACTGTAGCTTTCTCAAACTTGGTTCACGGCAATCAACACAATTTCTAAAATATATATTTATTCAATTTTTCATTTTTTTACAGATTTGGTTCCAAAATAGGAGGGCAAGATACCTCTCAAAAAGGAGGTGAATATCTGAAAATACAATATCTACAAAACAAATTCTTCCTGATGTTCATGAGAAGCTTCCATCCATTTTAGGACATAAGGCTACATCAAGATATATCTGTCCTGTTATTTTATGTTCTATGATGTTTGTTATATATTTTATAATACAATAAAATGTTTTGCCTTTTTTTCTACCCTTGAATTTTATATTCTTGTAGACTTTATTTATGTGGAGCTTCCATAATGAAACTGGGATGTGAAATTGAGGACAAAGTCAAAGAGAAAACTAGGAAAGAACAATTAAAACATCAAAGACTCCATCAAAACATTTAAGTTTCACTGGTTGTGCTATATGTTTTTTGTTTTTTATAAAACATTTTAACTATAGAAAATTGTGTTATGGGTTCCTTGAAAGAAATGTCTTTGATCAGAGCTTTCTCAATCAACATATTAAAGACCAAGTCCCTATTGTGAGATGGGTGTGATATGAAGGAAACTTGAAAGGATCAAAGAAACCGGTGATGCCCCAACATTGCTAAGATCAACAAGGTGGTTTCTCTTTGTTCTCTAACATGCATATTCTGGAAGATACATGTGGTCTAGAATATTGTAAGAAACTGATGAGATCGGTCACGAATGTTAAAGAGGTTGTCCAGGCATTTTTTTTTTTTTAAATATACCGGGGAGGTGAAAAAAATGAAGAAAAAAAAAATCATACTCACCTGTCCCTGGTGCTCCGGTGTCCTCCCAGCGTGGTCTGGTCCTTCTGCTCCGATGTCTTCTCGCGGGTCTATTCCTGAGTTCCGCTGAAGTTAAAATGTAAATAACACTATAGAAATTTGGTATCCCCAGAATCGTACCGAAACATAGAATACAGGTCACAGGTTATTTTATGCTGCACAGTGAACGCCATAAAAATGAAGCCTGTTACAAAGTCACACAAATGCACTTTTTCTCCAATGCCACCCCATTCTGAAAAATTTTTCCAGCTTCCCAGTACATTATAGAGAATAATGAATGATGCCATTATGAAGAACAATTTGTCCTGCAAACATTAAGCACATATGGCTCCGTCAATGGAAAAATAAAAAAAAGTTATGGGGCTTGGGAGGTGGGAATTCAAAAACGAAAATCTAAAAACGAAAATATATATTATTTTTTTATATCCTTTCTACTGAGAGAAATTGTATAATAATGAATTCTGCAGACTCAGATATAAAAAAGTCCATTTTCAGTACATTATCTGACTTGCTATTTTTATTGGATTAACTATAGATCTACACCGCTGTACAATGGATAAATGGAAAAATAATAAATTCCACAGACTCCGATATACAATAAATATAGAACTATTTTTATTTTAAATTTAAAACAGATATTATACATCGGGATATAAACATTTTATATATTTCACTTTTAATTCCAAATATTTAAGACCTTCATTAACAAAAAAGTTAAAAATAAATACTATAAATATGTTAAGGACAAGATGACACCACATGTGAATTGCCTTGTGGCGTTGTAAAGTGCTGACTATGTTGGATCGGTGATGATTCTTCAGTTCGCTGCTTTTGCTTCTCTGGTTTGGGGCCCCTATTTAGTTGGTGGCAGAGATATTGGTGCAGACTTGAAAGCACAGAGACGCCTCATACGATTGGATTGGCCTTCTGCCCACACTTATGGCGCTTCCTGCTTCTTGGTGGATTTCCCCAGGTGCCTGGACCTTCTATTCTGAAACCACACCTGTGATGTAAAAATAATTCAGATGTTACTATGTGGAGAATTTATTAGTTTGTTCAATTTATTTAGGATTAACATTAAAATGAGTAGGTGACTATTAGACAAGGCTACAAACATTTTACATAGCTAGTCCTGCTCACAGCTGAGGGATTGTTACAATTGTGTCTCCCAGCACCACTCCTGTCCATGGGTTGTGTGTGGTATTGCAGCTCAAATCCAATAAAGTGAATAGGACTGAGCTGCAATATCACTATCAACCTGTACAGAGTTGTGGCGCTATGAAAGAAAAGCAATTGAAAGATGTAGAAATCAAAAAATTCTTACCTCAATCCTGGGCTCCGGGATCCCAGTGGCTTCAGAGAAACAACATCTGGTCTTATAGTCAGGGTAAGGATTGAGAACAAACTGTTTTTTCAGAAATAGGGTCTGGTCCTTGCTATAGAAGGTCCTCCTTCTGGACCTCTTGTGTGATGTGGATGGAACTTCTTCCACATCCTCTTCTGGCAATGTCCCTGAAAAAACAACAAAAATGGATAATATTAAATTGGTGTTCAGGTAGAAACCTATTGTCATGCACCCTGTTAGGGAATTCTGAGTTAATAGGAACCTCATCTCTTGACCAAAGTCACAATCGGTTATAAAGAGTGTCTCTGTCTTTGGAGGATTATTCTGCCCTGCATTATGCAGACATCTTATTGATATTAATGGGCATTGTTAAATGCTCAATTTCCCCTCAGGTCAGGAATACTGAACAGTTAATGCCAGGTTTCCCTACAGAATATTTGATCACTTGAGGTTTTATCAGGGAAAAACTTTATAATCCACTTATTGTCAATGAACCCTTCTAATGAGTAGGGTTTGCCCAAAGTGGACAAGTCCTTTAAAGGGATTTTCCCCATGAACATCACCAGAATTATATTTGTAGACAATTAAAAGTTAAACATTTTTACATATAGAAAAAAAGTAAACGTTTTGAAGAGTTTTAAAGATTTTCTATATTCATCTTAGTGGTGACAGTTTTTTTGTCCTGAAAGGTTTTCCATATTTACCACCATGAATGCAAGAACTTTCTGTGGTTGGGGACTTGTCAGAAACCCAGCCATGATGTCCTTATTGTGGTCTGGTTATCTTCTCATACATGTATTGCACCAGTCCGATAACCTGTCCACAATAAGGACATAAAGCTGAGTTTCTGACAAATCCCCAACCATAGAAAGTTCTTGGATTCATAGTGGTAAACATGGACAAATTAGGATCGGGTATAATGAAATTCTGACCCTTTATTCCCCAACATCTGCAATCGAATGAAAAGTCTGGAGGCCCCATACACATTACTTTGTTGGCCTGTCCTACAAAATTTGCAAGCTTGGCCGGTGTTCCTCTACTAAGTATGGCCACCATTTGTACACACTATATGAACAAGCACTATTACTCCAGACAACACCAGATCTTGACATTACTACATTTAGACTGCAAAAATAGCCATAAAAATACAAAACCACCACTTACTTTTACCCCCATTTGCTTGCTGCCTGGTCAGCTGCTCATCCTGACTAGCCATGGATGGTGTAGACTGGTCTCTCCAGGTAACGACAGGTCTGGCTATTGGAGGCTCCTGTGGGATACCAAGGATGGCATACAGCTCCACCAGGGTGTCCTGAAGCTTATTTGGATCATCCAGAGGCTGCAGAATTTCTGTCTCCAAGGGAAGAGCAGGACAAGTACTGTAAGCAGGAGGACAGTACAGATGGGGGTAATCCTCCTCTAGGGATAGAGCATTGCAGATGACTTGCTCCAGCTCTGGGTCCTTCTCCATGTTTGCTGCTCTGGGGCTTCTCTGCTCAGATCTGAGATCACTCTGGAGTTTCTACCCTTTATAGAACACCCGAAGAAGCCAAATATGTATGTTGCACCAAGAAATGTAACTTTGATGTGACACAAAAGAGCTGATAACACCTTCAGGCCTTGATCCTACCTGGGCACCTTTTATTCAATTCACACTTCAGGTTTTCCACTGAAAGTCTTATAAAATAGATATGAATAGCAAAGTGTTTCAAATGGAATTAATTAGCATTTAAAGGGGCCATGAAAGAAGACCAAAGAAGAATTATATAAAATGAGTTGTCCTGAACTATACTGAAAGTTTCAGTATTAAAAATAGTAAGGTAAAAAAATAAGAAAATAAACAAACTACTGGAAGTCAGTGTGTGAAAATATCACAAAAAAATATATAAAATAGAAAAAACACAAAATATAAAAAATAGATTAAGAAATAAAATAAAAAATGAGGTAAAATGAACTATAATTTGCTTATGCAACTAGATCTAGTTTAAAATAGATTTGTTATATAATATTTATATTATACTATGTTTAAATATATATTTATATAATTAGAATAATCATATTTACCTTCAGAACAATTTAGGGTGCCCATATATCTTTGTCCACTTGTGTTTGGCGTGGTTCTAACCGCAATGTTGCACATCCAATTTATCATTAATGACCGTGTGGTTTTGTGTGGGCCTGTACATTTTCTATCCAACCAAAGTCTCGGCTTAAAAATTTGTGATTTTTCACCTGCATTCGGTTCTTAAAAAGTATTAGGAGTAATGTGTTTAGTTATGGATTTATTATTGTTCTACAAATCCACATTTATAATCCTAGAAAGCTCAGCACTGTCCCCTGTAGATAAATCACATATTCACCCACTACAGATTTTGTCTTTAACATTCTAATGGCCATTATTTTAATGAAACATCTGAACTAAAACAACCAACCCTCAATATACAAGTGGGTGACATTAAAGGGATGGGGCAGTCTGGGCAGATGCACCATCAGCAGGTGGGGCTGTAATAAGTGGCAGAAATGTCTACAGTGACCATGTCTATGACATGAAAGGGAATCGGCCGACTGATGTCACATTACCTGCAATCCACAACTAAAATGTCTTCACAAATCACAATGTACTTTTATACATTATCTTTCTCAGATCTCATAATTATCTAATTATTTTTAACTTTTATTTCCTCCTCCAAGAAGCCAGGAAAATTTGACATGTAATTTCTTTTCTTTTAGTAATTTTAACTTTATTTCAATGAAGGCCACAAAGAAATCTCTCTCAACTATTCTAGAGCAGACAAATTGTCAATTTTATTCTATTTTAGGTATCCATGAAGAATCCCAGATGGGGAAGAATACGGGACAAAACATATCAGACATGACTGACCCTAAGACAAACAAAGAAGACAAGTTGAGAAACCAAATCAAAAGTAAATGTCTTTTTTTATGTTTTTTTTAAATTCAATTGTTAAAATACTAATTTAGAAAATGTTTTTAATAATATCACTTTGTAAAAAAATTATATTATAGTATAAAATAGTTGAACGCATTTGATTTAGGGACTACTTGTAGAGCATGTATTACAAAAATGTAAATTTACAAAAAAATAGTATTTGAACATTATATATTAAATTTGGGATTACTTGTAGAAGTAACATACTTTGTATAAAGGCAAAAATTGTACAATTTATATACAGTAAAATATTAAAAAGAAAGATATCAATATAGCTTTGCCATAACACCAGAATATAATATTGTACTGTAGTATTTATTATATTAAGCTTGGGGCTATACTA
This sequence comes from Leptodactylus fallax, assembly GCA_947044405.1. Classification (NCBI taxonomy): domain Eukaryota; kingdom Metazoa; phylum Chordata; class Amphibia; order Anura; family Leptodactylidae; genus Leptodactylus; species Leptodactylus fallax. The sequence continues at coordinate 428,325 of CAMRHE010000758.1, forward strand.
TATTTGTATTTATTTTTGTAATTTTTTTTAACACTCTAAATTTTTTTTTTCAGGGAAAAATTCTGATGATAGACAGGATGGATGTAAGAAACCTAGAGCAGAGATTGATAACTTTCCCACAACATCTTCAAGCACCCGATGCAGAAAGAAAACCATCTACAGCAAAAACCAACTCAAGATCCTTCAGAACCAGTTTGACTATAATCCTTACCCAGATTTTGTGAGGAGATGTCTAATTTCTCATATCACAGGAATCCCAGAGCCCAGGTTACAGGTAATGATACTTTCATGTGTTATATAGTATCATTGCTATTATTTATCTTTTTTATATTTATTTAAATACTTTATATACATTTATTATTTATCTTTATTATTATGATACTGTCTAGACAACACTGTAGCTTTCTCAAACTTGGTTCACGGCAATCAACACAATTTCTAAAATATATATTTATTCAATTTTTCATTTTTTTACAGATTTGGTTCCAAAATAGGAGGGCAAGATACCTCTCAAAAAGGAGGTGAATATCTGAAAATACAATATCTACAAAACAAATTCTTCCTGATGTTCATGAGAAGCTTCCATCCATTTTAGGACATAAGGCTACATCAAGATATATCTGTCCTGTTATTTTATGTTCTATGATGTTTGTTATATATTTTATAATACAATAAAATGTTTTGCCTTTTTTTCTACCCTTGAATTTTATATTCTTGTAGACTTTATTTATGTGGAGCTTCCATAATGAAACTGGGATGTGAAATTGAGGACAAAGTCAAAGAGAAAACTAGGAAAGAACAATTAAAACATCAAAGACTCCATCAAAACATTTAAGTTTCACTGGTTGTGCTATATGTTTTTTGTTTTTTATAAAACATTTTAACTATAGAAAATTGTGTTATGGGTTCCTTGAAAGAAATGTCTTTGATCAGAGCTTTCTCAATCAACATATTAAAGACCAAGTCCCTATTGTGAGATGGGTGTGATATGAAGGAAACTTGAAAGGATCAAAGAAACCGGTGATGCCCCAACATTGCTAAGATCAACAAGGTGGTTTCTCTTTGTTCTCTAACATGCATATTCTGGAAGATACATGTGGTCTAGAATATTGTAAGAAACTGATGAGATCGGTCACGAATGTTAAAGAGGTTGTCCAGGCATTTTTTTTTTTTAAATATACCGGGGAGGTGAAAAAAATGAAGAAAAAAAAATCATACTCACCTGTCCCTGGTGCTCCGGTGTCCTCCCAGCGTGGTCTGGTCCTTCTGCTCCGATGTCTTCTCGCGGGTCTATTCCTGAGTTCCGCTGAAGTTAAAATGTAAATAACACTATAGAAATTTGGTATCCCCAGAATCGTACCGAAACATAGAATACAGGTCACAGGTTATTTTATGCTGCACAGTGAACGCCATAAAAATGAAGCCTGTTACAAAGTCACACAAATGCACTTTTTCTCCAATGCCACCCCATTCTGAAAAATTTTTCCAGCTTCCCAGTACATTATAGAGAATAATGAATGATGCCATTATGAAGAACAATTTGTCCTGCAAACATTAAGCACATATGGCTCCGTCAATGGAAAAATAAAAAAAAGTTATGGGGCTTGGGAGGTGGGAATTCAAAAACGAAAATCTAAAAACGAAAATATATATTATTTTTTTATATCCTTTCTACTGAGAGAAATTGTATAATAATGAATTCTGCAGACTCAGATATAAAAAAGTCCATTTTCAGTACATTATCTGACTTGCTATTTTTATTGGATTAACTATAGATCTACACCGCTGTACAATGGATAAATGGAAAAATAATAAATTCCACAGACTCCGATATACAATAAATATAGAACTATTTTTATTTTAAATTTAAAACAGATATTATACATCGGGATATAAACATTTTATATATTTCACTTTTAATTCCAAATATTTAAGACCTTCATTAACAAAAAAGTTAAAAATAAATACTATAAATATGTTAAGGACAAGATGACACCACATGTGAATTGCCTTGTGGCGTTGTAAAGTGCTGACTATGTTGGATCGGTGATGATTCTTCAGTTCGCTGCTTTTGCTTCTCTGGTTTGGGGCCCCTATTTAGTTGGTGGCAGAGATATTGGTGCAGACTTGAAAGCACAGAGACGCCTCATACGATTGGATTGGCCTTCTGCCCACACTTATGGCGCTTCCTGCTTCTTGGTGGATTTCCCCAGGTGCCTGGACCTTCTATTCTGAAACCACACCTGTGATGTAAAAATAATTCAGATGTTACTATGTGGAGAATTTATTAGTTTGTTCAATTTATTTAGGATTAACATTAAAATGAGTAGGTGACTATTAGACAAGGCTACAAACATTTTACATAGCTAGTCCTGCTCACAGCTGAGGGATTGTTACAATTGTGTCTCCCAGCACCACTCCTGTCCATGGGTTGTGTGTGGTATTGCAGCTCAAATCCAATAAAGTGAATAGGACTGAGCTGCAATATCACTATCAACCTGTACAGAGTTGTGGCGCTATGAAAGAAAAGCAATTGAAAGATGTAGAAATCAAAAAATTCTTACCTCAATCCTGGGCTCCGGGATCCCAGTGGCTTCAGAGAAACAACATCTGGTCTTATAGTCAGGGTAAGGATTGAGAACAAACTGTTTTTTCAGAAATAGGGTCTGGTCCTTGCTATAGAAGGTCCTCCTTCTGGACCTCTTGTGTGATGTGGATGGAACTTCTTCCACATCCTCTTCTGGCAATGTCCCTGAAAAAACAACAAAAATGGATAATATTAAATTGGTGTTCAGGTAGAAACCTATTGTCATGCACCCTGTTAGGGAATTCTGAGTTAATAGGAACCTCATCTCTTGACCAAAGTCACAATCGGTTATAAAGAGTGTCTCTGTCTTTGGAGGATTATTCTGCCCTGCATTATGCAGACATCTTATTGATATTAATGGGCATTGTTAAATGCTCAATTTCCCCTCAGGTCAGGAATACTGAACAGTTAATGCCAGGTTTCCCTACAGAATATTTGATCACTTGAGGTTTTATCAGGGAAAAACTTTATAATCCACTTATTGTCAATGAACCCTTCTAATGAGTAGGGTTTGCCCAAAGTGGACAAGTCCTTTAAAGGGATTTTCCCCATGAACATCACCAGAATTATATTTGTAGACAATTAAAAGTTAAACATTTTTACATATAGAAAAAAAGTAAACGTTTTGAAGAGTTTTAAAGATTTTCTATATTCATCTTAGTGGTGACAGTTTTTTTGTCCTGAAAGGTTTTCCATATTTACCACCATGAATGCAAGAACTTTCTGTGGTTGGGGACTTGTCAGAAACCCAGCCATGATGTCCTTATTGTGGTCTGGTTATCTTCTCATACATGTATTGCACCAGTCCTATAACCTGTCCACAATAAGGACATAAAGCTGAGTTTCTGACAAATCCCCAACCATAGAAAGTTCTTGGATTCATAGTGGTAAACATGGACAAATTAGGATCGGGTATAATGAAATTCTGACCCTTTATTCCCCAACATCTGCAATCGAATGAAAAGTCTGGAGGCCCCATACACATTACTTTGTTGGCCTGTCCTACAAAATTTGCAAGCTTGGCCGGTGTTCCTCTACTAAGTATGGCCACCATTTGTACACACTATATGAACAAGCACTATTACTCCAGACAACACCAGATCTTGACATTACTACATTTAGACTGCAAAAATAGCCATAAAAATACAAAACCACCACTTACTTTTACCCCCATTTGCTTGCTGCCTGGTCAGCTGCTCATCCTGACTAGCCATGGATGGTGTAGACTGGTCTCTCCAGGTAACGACAGGTCTGGCTATTGGAGGCTCCTGTGGGATACCAAGGATGGCATACAGCTCCACCAGGGTGTCCTGAAGCTTATTTGGATCATCCAGAGGCTGCAGAATTTCTGTCTCCAAGGGAAGAGCAGGACAAGTACTGTAAGCAGGAGGACAGTACAGATGGGGGTAATCCTCCTCTAGGGATAGAGCATTGCAGATGACTTGCTCCAGCTCTGGGTCCTTCTCCATGTTTGCTGCTCTGGGGCTTCTCTGCTCAGATCTGAGATCACTCTGGAGTTTCTACCCTTTATAGAACACCCGAAGAAGCCAAATATGTATGTTGCACCAAGAAATGTAACTTTGATGTGACACAAAAGAGCTGATAACACCTTCAGGCCTTGATCCTACCTGGGCACCTTTTATTCAATTCACACTTCAGGTTTTCCACTGAAAGTCTTATAAAATAGATATGAATAGCAAAGTGTTTCAAATGGAATTAATTAGCATTTAAAGGGGCCATGAAAGAAGACCAAAGAAGAATTATATAAAATGAGTTGTCCTGAACTATACTGAAAGTTTCAGTATTAAAAATAGTAAGGTAAAAAAATAAGAAAATAAACAAACTACTGGAAGTCAGTGTGTGAAAATATCACAAAAAAATATATAAAATAGAAAAAAACACAAAATATAAAAAATAGATTAAGAAATAAAATAAAAAATGAGGTAAAATGAACTATAATTTGCTTATGCAACTAGATCTAGTTTAAAATAGATTTGTTATATAATATTTATATTATACTATGTTTAAATATATATTTATATAATTAGAATAATCATATTTACCTTCAGAACAATTTAGGGTGCCCATATATCTTTGTCCACTTGTGTTTGGCGTGGTTCTAACCGCAATGTTGCACATCCAATTTATCATTAATGACTGTGTGGTTTTGTGTGGGCCTGTACATTTTCTATCCAACCAAAGTCTCGGCTTAAAAATTTGTGATTTTTCACCTGCATTCGGTTCTTAAAAAGTATTAGGAGTAATGTGTTTAGTTATGGATTTATTATTGTTCTACAAATCCACATTTATAATCCTAGAAAGCTCAGCACTGTCCCCTGTAGATAAATCACATATTCACCCACTACAGATTTTGTCTTTAACATTCTAATGGCCATTATTTTAATGAAACATCTGAACTAAAACAACCAACCCTCAATATACAAGTGGGTGACATTAAAGGGATGGGGCAGTCTGGGCAGATGCACCATCAGCAGGTGGGGCTGTAATAAGTGGCAGAAATGTCTACAGTGACCATGTCTATGACATCAAAGGGAATCGGCCGACTGATATCACATTACCTGCAATCCACAACTAAAATGTCTTCACAAATCACAATGTACTTTTATACATTATCTTTCTCAGATCTCATAATTATCTAATTATTTTTAACTTTTATTTCCTCCTCCAAGAAGCCAGGAAAATTTGACATGTAATTTCTTTTCTTTTAGTAATTTTAACTTTATTTCAATGAAGGCCACAAAGAAATCTCTCTCAACTATTCTAGAGCAGACAAATTGTCAATTTTATTCTATTTTAGGTATCCATGAAGAATCCCAGATGGGGAAGAATACGGGACAAAACATATCAGACATGACTGACCCTAAGACAAACAAAGAAGACAAGTTGAGAAACCAAATCAAAAGTAAATGTCTTTTTTTATGTTTTTTTTAAATTCAATTGTTAAAATACTAATTTAGAAAATGTTTTTAATAATATCACTTTGTAAAAAAATTATATTATAGTATAAAATAGTTGAACGCATTTGATTTAGGGACTACTTGTAGAGCATGTATTACAAAAATGTAAATTTACAAAAAAATAGTATTTGAACATTATATATTAAATTTGGGATTACTTGTAGAAGTAACATACTTTGTATAAAGGCAAAAATTGTACAATTTATATACAGTAAAATATTAAAAAGAAAGATATCAATATAGCTTTGCCATAACACCAGAATATAATATTGTACTGTAGTATTTATTATATTAAGCTTGGGGCTATACTATATTTGTATTTATTTTTGTAATTTTTTTTAACACTCTAAATTTTTTTTTTCAGGGAAAAATTCTGATGATAGACAGGATGGATGTAAGAAACCTAGAGCAGAGATTGATAACTTTCCCACAACATCTTCAAGCACCCGATGCAGAAAGAAAACCATCTACAGCAAAAACCAACTCAAGATCCTTCAGAACCAGTTTGACTATAATCCTTACCCAGATTTTGTGAGGAGATGTCTAATTTCTCATATCACAGGAATCCCAGAGCCCAGGTTACAGGTAATGATACTTTCATGTGTTATATAGTATCATTGCTATTATTTATCTTTTTTATATTTATTTAAATACTTTATATACATTTATTATTTATCTTTATTATTATGATACTGTCTAGACAACACTGTAGCTTTCTCAAACTTGGTTCACGGCAGTCAACACAATTTCTAAAATATATATTTATTCAATTTTTCATTTTTTTACAGATTTGGTTCCAAAATAGGAGGGCAAGATACCTCTCAAAAAGGAGGTGAATATCTGAAAATACAATATCTACAAAACAAATTCTTCCTGATGTTCATTAGAAGCTTCCATCCATTTTAGGACATAAGGCTACATCAAGATATATCTGTCCTGTTATTTTATGTTCTATGATGTTTGTTATATATTTTATAATACAATAAAATGTTTTGCCTTTTTTTCTACCCTTGAATTTTATATTCTTGTAGACTTTATTTATGTGGAGCTTCCATAATGAAACTGGGATGTGAAATTGAGGACAAAGTCAAAGAGAAAACTAGGAAAGAACAATTAAAACATCAAAGACTCCATCAAAACATTTAAGTTTCACTGGTTGTGCTATATGTTTTTTGTTTTTTATAAAACATTTTAACTATAGAAAATTGTGTTATGGGTTCCTTGAAAGAAATGTCTTTGATCAGAGCTTTCTCAATCAACATATTAAAGACCAAGTCCCTATTGTGAGATGGGTGTGATATGAAGGAAACTTGAAAGGATCAAAGAAACCGGTGATGCCCCAACATTGCTAAGATCAACAAGGTGGTTTCTCTTTGTTCTCTAACATGCATATTCTGGAAGATACATGTGGTCTAGAATATTGTAAGAAACTGATGAGATCGGTCACGAATGTTAAAGAGGTTGTCCAGGCATTTTTTTTTTTTTAAATATACCGGGGAGGTGAAAAAAATGAAGAAAAAAAAAATCATACTCACCTGTCCCTGGTGCTCCGGTGTCCTCCCAGCGTGGTCTGGTCCTTCTGCTCCGATGTCTTCTCGCGGGTCTATTCCTGAGTTCCGCTGAAGTTAAAATGTAAATAACACTATAGAAATTTGGTATCCCCAGAATCGTACCGAAACATAGAATACAGGTCACAGGTTATTTTATGCTGCACAGTGAACGCCATAAAAATGAAGCCTGTTACAAAGTCACACAAATGCACTTTTTCTCCAATGCCACCCCATTCTGAAAAATTTTTCCAGCTTCCCAGTACATTATAGAGAATAATGAATGATGCCATTATGAAGAACAATTTGTCCTGCAAACATTAAGCACATATGGCTCCGTCAATGGAAAAATAAAAAAAGTTATGGGGCTTGGGAGGTGGGAATTCAAAAACGAAAATCTAAAAACGAAAATATATATTATTTTTTTATATCCTTTCTACTGAGAGAAATTGTATAATAATGAATTCTGCAGACTCAGATATAAAAAAGTCCATTTTCAGTACATTATCTGACTTGCTATTTTTATTGGATTAACTATAGATCTACACCGCTGTACAATGGATAAATGGAAAAATAATAAATTCCACAGACTCCGATATACAATAAATATAGAACAATTTTTATTTTAAATTTAAAACAGATATTATACATCGGGATATAAACATTTTATATATTTCACTTTTAATTCCAAATATTTAAGACCTTCATTAACAAAAAAGTTAAAAATAAATACTATAAATATGTTAAGGACAAGATGACACCACATGTGAATTGCCTTGTGGCGTTGTAAAGTGCTGACTATGTTGGATCGGTGATGATTCTTCAGTTCGCTGCTTTTGCTTCTCTGGTTTGGGGCCCCTATTTAGTTGGTGGCAGAGATATTGGTGCAGACTTGAAAGCACAGAGACGCCTCATACGATTGGATTGGCCTTCTGCCCACACTTATGGCGCTTCCTGCTTCTTGGTGGATTTCCCCAGGTGCCTGGACCTTCTATTCTGAAACCACACCTGTGATGTAAAAATAATTCAGATGTTACTATGTGGAGAATTTATTAGTTTGTTCAATTTATTTAGGATTAACATTAAAATGAGTAGGTGACTATTAGACAAGGCTACAAACATTTTACATAGCTAGTCCTGCTCACAGCTGAGGGATTGTTACAATTGTGTCTCCCAGCACCACTCCTGTCCATGGGTTGTGTGTGGTATTGCAGCTCAAATCCAATAAAGTGAATAGGACTGAGCTGCAATATCACTATCAACCTGTACAGAGTTGTGGCGCTATGAAAGAAAAGCAATTGAAAGATGTAGAAATCAAAAAATTCTTACCTCAATCCTGGGCTCCGGGATCCCAGTGGCTTCAGAGAAACAACATCTGGTCTTATAGTCAGGGTAAGGATTGAGAACAAACTGTTTTTTCAGAAATAGGGTCTGGTCCTTGCTATAGAAGGTCCTCCTTCTGGACCTCTTGTGTGATGTGGATGGAACTTCTTCCACATCCTCTTCTGGCAATGTCCCTGAAAAAACAACAAAAATGGATAATATTAAATTGGTGTTCAGGTAGAAACCTATTGTCATGCACCCTGTTAGGGAATTCTGAGTTAATAGGAACCTCATCTCTTGACCAAAGTCACAATCGGTTACAAAGAGTGTCTCTGTCTTTGGAGGATTATTCTGCCCTGCATTATGCAGACATCTTATTGATATTAATGGGCATTGTTAAATGCTCAATTTCCCCCTCAGGTCAGGAATACTGAACAGTTAATGCCAGGTTTCCCTACAGAATATTTGATCACTTGAGGTTTTATCAGGGAAAAACTTTATAATCCACTTATTGTCAATGAACCCTTCTAATAAGTAGGGTTTGCCCAAAGTGGACAAGTCCTTTAAAGGGATTTTCCCCATGAACATCACCAGAATTATATTTGTAGACAATTAAAAGTTAAACATTTTTACATATAGAAAAAAAGTAAACGTTTTGAAGAGTTTTAAAGATTTTCTATATTCATCTTAGTGGTGACAGTTTTTTTGTCCTGAAAGGTTTTCCATATTTACCACCATGAATGCAAGAACTTTCTGTGGTTGGGGACTTGTCAGAAACCCAGCCATGATGTCCTTATTGTGGTCTGGTTATCTTCTCATACATGTATTGCACCAGTCCGATAACCTGTCCACAATAAGGACATAAAGCTGAGTTTCTGACAAATCCCCAACCATAGAAAGTTCTTGGATTCATAGTGGTAAACATGGACAAATTAGGATCGGGTATAATGAAATTCTGACCCTTTATTCCCCAACATCTGCAATCGAATGAAAAGTCTGGAGGCCCCATACACATTACTTTGTTGGCCTGTCCTACAAAATTTGCAAGCTTGGCCGGTGTTCCTCTACTAAGTATGGCCACCATTTGTACACACTATATGAACAAGCACTATTACTCCAGACAACACCAGATCTTGACATTACTACATTTAGACTGCAAAAATAGCCATAAAAATACAAAACCACCACTTACTTTTACCCCCATTTGCTTGCTGCCTGGTCAGCTGCTCATCCTGACTAGCCATGGATGGTGTAGACTGGTCTCTCCAGGTAACGACAGGTCTGGCTATTGGAGGCTCCTGTGGGATACCAAGGATGGCATACAGCTCCACCAGGGTGTCCTGAAGCTTATTTGGATCATCCAGAGGCTGCAGAATTTCTGTCTCCAAGGGAAGAGCAGGACAAGTACTGTAAGCAGGAGGACAGTACAGATGGGGGTAATCCTCCTCTAGGGATAGAGCATTGCAGATGACTTGCTCCAGCTCTGGGTCCTTCTCCATGTTTGCTGCTCTGGGGCTTCTCTGCTCAGATCTGAGATCACTCTGGAGTTTCTACCCTTTATAGAACACCCGAAGAAGCCAAATATGTATGTTGCACCAAGAAATGTAACTTTGATGTGACACAAAAGAGCTGATAACACCTTCAGGCCTTGATCCTACCTGGGCACCTTTTATTCAATTCACACTTCAGGTTTTCCACTGAAAGTCTTATAAAATAGATATGAATAGCAAAGTGTTTCAAATGGAATTAATTAGCATTTAAAGGGGCCATGAAAGAAGACCAAAGAAGAATTATATAAAATGAGTTGTCCTGAACTATACTGAAAGTTTCAGTATTAAAAATAGTAAGGTAAAAAAATAAGAAAATAAACAAACTACTGGAAGTCAGTGTGTGAAAATATCACAAAAAAAATATATAAAATAGAAAAAACACAAAATATAAAAAATAGATTAAGAAATAAAATAAAAAATGAGGTAAAATGAACTATAATTTGCTTATGCAACTAGATCTAGTTTAAAATAGATTTGTTATATAATATTTATATTATACTATGTTTAAATATATATTTATATAATTAGAATAATCATATTTACCTTCAGAACAATTTAGGGTGCCCATATATCTTTGTCCACTTGTGTTTGGCGTGGTTCTAACCGCAATGTTGCACATCCAATTTATCATTAATGACTGTGTGGTTTTGTGTGGGCCTGTACATTTTCTATCCAACCAAAGTCTCGGCTTAAAAATTTGTGATTTTTCACCTGCATTCGGTTCTTAAAAAGTATTAGGAGTAATGTGTTTAGTTATGGATTTATTATTGTTCTACAAATCCACATTTATAATCCTAGAAAGCTCAGCACTGTCCCCTGTAGATAAATCACATATTCACCCACTACAGATTTTGTCTTTAACATTCTAATGGCCATTATTTTAATGAAACATCTGAACTAAAACAACCAACCCTCAATATACAAGTGGGTGACATTAAAGGGATGGGGCAGTCTGGGCAGATGCACCATCAGCAGGTGGGGCTGTAATAAGTGGCAGAAATGTCTACAGTGACCATGTCTATGACATCAAAGGGAATCGGCCGACTGATATCACATTACCTGCAATCCACAACTAAAATGTCTTCACAAATCACAATGTACTTTTATACATTATCTTTCTCAGATCTCATAATTATCTAATTATTTTTAACTTTTATTTCCTCCTCCAAGAAGCCAGGAAAATTTGACATGTAATTTCTTTTCTTTTAGTAATTTTAACTTTATTTCAATGAAGGCCACAAAGAAATCTCTCTCAACTATTCTAGAGCAGACAAATTGTCAATTTTATTCTATTTTAGGTATCCATGAAGAATCCCAGATGGGGAAGAATACGGGACAAAACATATCAGACATGACTGACCCTAAGACAAACAAAGAAGACAAGTTGAGAAACCAAATCAAAAGTAAATGTCTTTTTTTATGTTTTTTTTAAATTCAATTGTTAAAAATACTAATTTAGAAAATGTTTTTAATAATATCACTTTGTAAAAAAATTATATTATAGTATAAAATAGTTGAACGCATTTGATTTAGGGACTACTTGTAGAGCATGTATTACAAAAATGTAAATTTACAAAAAAATAGTATTTGAACATTATATATTAAATTTGGGATTACTTGTAGAAGTAACATACTTTGTATAAAGGCAAAAATTGTACAATTTATATACAGTAAAATATTAAAAAGAAAGATATCAATATAGCTTTGCCATAACACCAGAATATAATATTGTACTGTAGTATTTATTATATTAAGCTTGGGGCTATACTATATTTGTATTTATTTTTGTAATTTTTTTTAACACTCTAAATTTTTTTTTTCAGGGAAAAATTCTGATGATAGACAGGATGGATGTAAGAAACCTAGAGCAGAGATTGATAACTTTCCCACAACATCTTCAAGCACCCGATGCAGAAAGAAAACCATCTACAGCAAAAACCAACTCAAGATCCTTCAGAACCAGTTTGACTATAATCCTTACCCAGATTTTGTGAGGAGATGTCTAATTTCTCATATCACAGGAATCCCAGAGCCCAGGTTACAGGTAATGATACTTTCATGTGTTATATAGTATCATTGCTATTATTTATCTTTTTTATATTTATTTAAATACTTTATATACATTTATTATTTATCTTTATTATTATGATACTGTCTAGACAACACTGTAGCTTTCTCAAACATGGTTCACGGCAGTCAACACAATTTCTAAAATATATATTTATTCAATTTTTCATTTTTTTACAGATTTGGTTCCAAAATAGGAGGGCAAGATACCTCTCAAAAAGGAGGTGAATATCTGAAAATACAATATCTACAAAACAAATTCTTCCTGATGTTCATTAGAAGCTTCCATCCATTTTAGGACATAAGGCTACATCAAGATATATCTGTCCTGTTATTTTATGTTCTATGATGTTTGTTATATATTTTATAATACAATAAAATGTTTTGCCTTTTTTTCTACCCTTGAATTTTATATTCTTGTAGACTTTATTTATGTGGAGCTTCCATAATGAAACTGGGATGTGAAATTGAGGACAAAGTCAAAGAGAAAACTAGGAAAGAACAATTAAAACATCAAAGACTCCATCAAAACATTTAAGTTTCACTGGTTGTGCTATATGTTTTTTGTTTTTTATAAAACATTTTAACTATAGAAAATTGTGTTATGGGTTCCTTGAAAGAAATGTCTTTGATCAGAGCTTTCTCAATCAACATATTAAAGACCAAGTCCCTATTGTGAGATGGGTGTGATATGAAGGAAACTTGAAAGGATCAAAGAAACCGGTGATGCCCCAACATTGCTAAGATCAACAAGGTGGTTTCTCTTTGTTCTCTAACATGCATATTCTGGAAGATACATGTGGTCTAGAATATTGTAAGAAACTGATGAGATCGGTCACGAATGTTAAAGAGGTTGTCCAGGCATTTTTTTTTTTTTAAATATACCGGGGAGGTGAAAAAAATGAAGAAAAAAAAAATCATACTCACCTGTCCCTGGTGCTCCGGTGTCCTCCCAGCGTGGTCTGGTCCTTCTGCTCCGATGTCTTCTCGCGGGTCTATTCCTGAGTTCCGCTGAAGTTAAAATGTAAATAACACTATAGAAATTTGGTATCCCCAGAATCGTACCGAAACATAGAATACAGGTCACAGGTTATTTTATGCTGCACAGTGAACGCCATAAAAATGAAGCCTGTTACAAAGTCACACAAATGCACTTTTTCTCCAATGCCACCCCATTCTGAAAAATTTTTCCAGCTTCCCAGTACATTATAGAGAATAATGAATGATGCCATTATGAAGAACAATTTGTCCTGCAAACATTAAGCACATATGGCTCCGTCAATGGAAAAATAAAAAAAAGTTATGGGGCTTGGGAGGTGGGAATTCAAAAACGAAAATCTAAAAACGAAAATATATATTATTTTTTTATATCCTTTCTACTGAGAGAAATTGTATAATAATGAATTCTGCAGACTCAGATATAAAAAAGTCCATTTTCAGTACATTATCTGACTTGCTATTTTTATTGGATTAACTATAGATCTACACCGCTGTACAATGGATAAATGGAAAAATAATAAATTCCACAGACTCCGATATACAATAAATATAGAACAATTTTTATTTTAAATTTAAAACAGATATTATACATCGGGATATAAACATTTTATATATTTCACTTTTAATTCCAAATATTTAAGACCTTCATTAACAAAAAAGTTAAAAATAAATACTATAAATATGTTAAGGACAAGATGACACCACATGTGAATTGCCTTGTGGCGTTGTAAAGTGCTGACTATGTTGGATCGGTGATGATTCTTCAGTTCGCTGCTTTTGCTTCTCTGGTTTGGGGCCCCTATTTAGTTGGTGGCAGAGATATTGGTGCAGACTTGAAAGCACAGAGACGCCTCATACGATTGGATTGGCCTTCTGCCCACACTTATGGCGCTTCCTGCTTCTTGGTGGATTTCCCCAGGTGCCTGGACCTTCTATTCTGAAACCACACCTGTGATGTAAAAATAATTCAGATGTTACTATGTGGAGAATTTATTAGTTTGTTCAATTTATTTAGGATTAACATTAAAATGAGTAGGTGACTATTAGACAAGGCTACAAACATTTTACATAGCTAGTCCTGCTCACAGCTGAGGGATTGTTACAATTGTGTCTCCCAGCACCACTCCTGTCCATGGGTTGTGTGTGGTATTGCAGCTCAAATCCAATAAAGTGAATAGGACTGAGCTGCAATATCACTATCAACCTGTACAGAGTTGTGGCGCTATGAAAGAAAAGCAATTGAAAGATGTAGAAATCAAAAAATTCTTACCTCAATCCTGGGCTCCGGGATCCCAGTGGCTTCAGAGAAACAACATCTGGTCTTATAGTCAGGGTAAGGATTGAGAACAAACTGTTTTTTCAGAAATAGGGTCTGGTCCTTGCTATAGAAGGTCCTCCTTCTGGACCTCTTGTGTGATGTGGATGGAACTTCTTCCACATCCTCTTCTGGCAATGTCCCTGAAAAAACAACAAAAATGGATAATATTAAATTGGTGTTCAGGTAGAAACCTATTGTCATGCACCCTGTTAGGGAATTCTGAGTTAATAGGAACCTCATCTCTTGACCAAAGTCACAATCGGTTACAAAGAGTGTCTCTGTCTTTGGAGGATTATTCTGCCCTGCATTATGCAGACATCTTATTGATATTAATGGGCATTGTTAAATGCTCAATTTCCCCTCAGGTCAGGAATACTGAACAGTTAATGCCAGGTTTCCCTACAGAATATTTGATCACTTGAGGTTTTATCAGGGAAAAACTTTATAATCCACTTATTGTCAATGAACCCTTCTAATAAGTAGGGTTTGCCCAAAGTGGACAAGTCCTTTAAAGGGATTTTCCCCATGAACATCACCAGAATTATATTTGTAGACAATTAAAAGTTAAACATTTTTACATATAGAAAAAAAGTAAACGTTTTGAAGAGTTTTAAAGATTTTCTATATTCATCTTAGTGGTGACAGTTTTTTTGTCCTGAAAGGTTTTCCATATTTACCACCATGAATGCAAGAACTTTCTGTGGTTGGGGACTTGTCAGAAACCCAGCCATGATGTCCTTATTGTGGTCTGGTTATCTTCTCATACATGTATTGCACCAGTCCGATAACCTGTCCACAATAAGGACATAAAGCTGAGTTTCTGACAAATCCCCAACCATAGAAAGTTCTTGGATTCATAGTGGTAAACATGGACAAATTAGGATCGGGTATAATGAAATTCTGACCCTTTATTCCCCAACATCTGCAATCGAATGAAAAGTCTGGAGGCCCCATACACATTACTTTGTTGGCCTGTCCTACAAAATTTGCAAGCTTGGCCGGTGTTCCTCTACTAAGTATGGCCACCATTTGTACACACTATATGAACAAGCACTATTACTCCAGACAACACCAGATCTTGACATTACTACATTTAGACTGCAAAAATAGCCATAAAAATACAAAACCACCACTTACTTTTACCCCCATTTGCTTGCTGCCTGGTCAGCTGCTCATCCTGACTAGCCATGGATGGTGTAGACTGGTCTCTCCAGGTAACGACAGGTCTGGCTATTGGAGGCTCCTGTGGGATACCAAGGATGGCATACAGCTCCACCAGGGTGTCCTGAAGCTTATTTGGATCATCCAGAGGCTGCAGAATTTCTGTCTCCAAGGGAAGAGCAGGACAAGTACTGTAAGCAGGAGGACAGTACAGATGGGGGTAATCCTCCTCTAGGGATAGAGCATTGCAGATGACTTGCTCCAGCTCTGGGTCCTTCTCCATGTTTGCTGCTCTGGGGCTTCTCTGCTCAGATCTGAGATCACTCTGGAGTTTCTACCCTTTATAGAACACCCGAAGAAGCCAAATATGTATGTTGCACCAAGAAATGTAACTTTGATGTGACACAAAAGAGCTGATAACACCTTCAGGCCTTGATCCTACCTGGGCACCTTTTATTCAATTCACACTTCAGGTTTTCCACTGAAAGTCTTATAAAATAGATATGAATAGCAAAGTGTTTCAAATGGAATTAATTAGCATTTAAAGGGGCCATGAAAGAAGACCAAAGAAGAATTATATAAAATGAGTTGTCCTGAACTATACTGAAAGTTTCAGTATTAAAAATAGTAAGGTAAAAAAATAAGAAAATAAACAAACTACTGGAAGTCAGTGTGTGAAAATATCACAAAAAAAATATATAAAATAGAAAAAACACAAAATATAAAAAATAGATTAAGAAATAAAATAAAAAATGAGGTAAAATGAACTATAATTTGCTTATGCAACTAGATCTAGTTTAAAATAGATTTGTTATATAATATTTATATTATACTATGTTTAAATATATATTTATATAATTAGAATAATCATATTTACCTACAGAACAATTTAGGGTGCCCATATATCTTTGTCCACTTGTGTTTGGCGTGGTTCTAACCGCAATGTTGCACATCCAATTTATCATTAATGACTGTGTGGTTTTGTGTGGGCCTGTACATTTTCTATCCAACCAAAGTCTCGGCTTAAAAATTTGTGATTTTTCACCTGCATTCGGTTCTTAAAAAGTATTAGGAGTAATGTGTTTAGTTATGGATTTATTATTGTTCTACAAATCCACATTTATAATCCTAGAAAGCTCAGCACTGTCCCCTGTAGATAAATCACATATTCACCCACTACAGATTTTGTCTTTAACATTCTAATGGCCATTATTTTAATGAAACATCTGAACTAAAACAACCAACCCTCAATATACAAGTGGGTGACATTAAAGGGATGGGGCAGTCTGGGCAGATGCACCATCAGCAGGTGGGGCTGTAATAAGTGGCAGAAATGTCTACAGCGACCATGTCTATGACATCAAAGGGAATCGGCCGACTGATGTCACATTACCTGCAATCCACAACTAAAATGTCTTCACAAATCACAATGTACTTTTATACATTATCTTTCTCAGATCTCATAATTATCTAATTATTTTTAACTTTTATCTCCTCCTCCAAGAAGCCAGGAAAATTTGACATGTAATTTCTTTTCTTTTAGTAATTTTAACTTTATTTCAATGAAGGCCACAAAGAAATCTCTCTCAACTATTCTAGAGCAGACAAATTGTCAATTTTATTCTATTTTAGGTATCCATGAAGAATCCCAGATGGGGAAGAATACGGGACAAAACATATCAGACATGACTGACCCTAAGACAAACAAAGAAGACAAGTTGAGAAACCAAATCAAAAGTAAATGTCTTTTTTTATGTTTTTTTTAAATTCAATTGTTAAAAATACTAATTTAGAAAATGTTTTTAATAATATCACTTTGTAAAAAAATTATATTATAGTATAAAATAGTTGAACGCATTTGATTTAGGGACTACTTGTAGAGCATGTATTACAAAAATGTAAATTTACAAAAAAATAGTATTTGAACATTATATATTAAATTTGGGATTACTTGTAGAAGTAACATACTTTGTATAAAGGCAAAAATTGTACAATTTATATACAGTAAAATATTAAAAAGAAAGATATCAATATAGCTTTGCCATAACACCAGAATATAATATTGTACTGTAGTATTTATTATATTAAGCTTGGGGCTATACTATATTTGTATTTATTTTTGTAATTTTTTTTAACACTCTAAATTTTTTTTTTCAGGGAAAAATTCTGATGATAGACAGGATGGATGTAAGAAACCTAGAGCAGAGATTGATAACTTTCCCACAACATCTTCAAGCACCCGATGCAGAAAGAAAACCATCTACAGCAAAAACCAACTCAAGATCCTTCAGAACCAGTTTGACTATAATCCTTACCCAGATTTTGTGAGGAGATGTCTAATTTCTCATATCACAGGAATCCCAGAGCCCAGGTTACAGGTAATGATACTTTCATGTGTTATATAGTATCATTGCTATTATTTATCTTTTTTATATTTATTTAAATACTTTATATACATTTATTATTTATCTTTATTATTATGATACTGTCTAGACAACACTGTAGCTTTCTCAAACTTGGTTCACGGCAGTCAACACAATTTCTAAAATATATATTTATTCAATTTTTCATTTTTTTACAGATTTGGTTCCAAAATAGGAGGGCAAGATACCTCTCAAAAAGGAGGTGAATATCTGAAAATACAATATCTACAAAACAAATTCTTCCTGATGTTCATTAGAAGCTTCCATCCATTTTAGGACATAAGGCTACATCAAGATATATCTGTCCTGTTATTTTATGTTCTATGATGTTTGTTATATATTTTATAATACAATAAAATGTTTTGCCTTTTTTTCTACCCTTGAATTTTATATTCTTGTAGACTTTATTTATGTGGAGCTTCCATAATGAAACTGGGATGTGAAATTGAGGACAAAGTCAAAGAGAAAACTAGGAAAGAACAATTAAAACATCAAAGACTCCATCAAAACATTTAAGTTTCACTGGTTGTGCTATATGTTTTTTGTTTTTTATAAAACATTTTAACTATAGAAAATTGTGTTATGGGTTCCTTGAAAGAAATGTCTTTGAGCAGAGCTTTCTCAATCAACATATTAAAGACCAAGTCCCTATTGTGAGATGGGTGTGATATGAAGGAAACTTGAAAGGATCAAAGAAACCGGTGATGCCCCAACATTGCTAAGATCAACAAGGTGGTTTCTCTTTGTTCTCTAACATGCATATTCTGGTAGATACATGTGGTCTAGAATATTGTAAGAAACTGATGAGATCGGTCACGAATGTTAAAGAGGTTGTCCAGGCATTTTTTTTTTTTTAAATATACCGGGGAGGTGAAAAAAATGAAGAAAAAAAAAATCATACTCACCTGTCCCTGGTGCTCCGGTGTCCTCCCAGCGTGGTCTGGTCCTTCTGCTCCGATGTCTTCTCGCGGGTCTATTCCTGAGTTCCGCTGAAGTAAAAATGTAAATAACACTATAGAAATTTGGTATCCCCAGAATCGTACCGAAACATAGAATACAGGTCACAGGTTATTTTATGCTGCACAGTGAACGCCATAAAAATGAAGCCTGTTACAAAGTCACACAAATGCACTTTTTCTCCAATGCCACCCCATTCTGAAAAATTTTTCCAGCTTCCCAGTACATTATAGAGAATAATGAATGATGCCATTATGAAGAACAATTTGTCCTGCAAACATTAAGCACTTATATGGCTCCGTCAATGGAAAAATAAAAAAAAGTTATGGGGCTTGGGAGGTGGGAATTCAAAAACGAAAATCTAAAAACGAAAATATATATTATTTTTTTATATCCTTTCTACTGAGAGAAATTGTATAATAATGAATTCTGCAGACTCAGATATAAAAAAGTCCATTTTCAGTACATTATCTGACTTGCTATTTTTATTGGATTAACTATAGATCTACACCGCTGTACAATGGATAAATGGAAAAATAATAAATTCCACAGACTCCGATATACAATAAATATAGAACAATTTTTATTTTAAATTTAAAACAGATATTATACATCGGGATATAAACATTTTATATATTTCACTTTTAATTCCAAATATTTAAGACCTTCATTAACAAAAAAGTTAAAAATAAATACTATAAATATGTTAAGGACAAGATGACACCACATGTGAATTGCCTTGTGGCGTTGTAAAGTGCTGACTATGTTGGATCGGTGATGATTCTTCAGTTCGCTGCTTTTGCTTCTCTGGTTTGGGGCCCCTATTTAGTTGGTGGCAGAGATATTGGTGCAGACTTGAAAGCACAGAGACGCCTCATACGATTGGATTGGCCTTCTGCCCACACTTATGGCGCTTCCTGCTTCTTGGTGGATTTCCCCAGGTGCCTGGACCTTCTATTCTGAAACCACACCTGTGATGTAAAAATAATTCAGATGTTACTATGTGGAGAATTTATTAGTTTGTTCAATTTATTTAGGATTAACATTAAAATGAGTAGGTGACTATTAGACAAGGCTACAAACATTTTACATAGCTAGTCCTGCTCACAGCTGAGGGATTGTTACAATTGTGTCTCCCAGCACCACTCCTGTCCATGGGTTGTGTCTGGTATTGCAGCTCAAATCCAATAAAGTGAATAGGACTGAGCTGCAATATCACTATCAACCTGTACAGAGTTGTGGCGCTATGAAAGAAAAGCAATTGAAAGATGTAGAAATCAAAAAATTCTTACCTCAATCCTGGGCTCCGGGATCCCAGTGGCTTCAGAGAAACAACATCTGGTCTTATAGTCAGGGTAAGGATTGAGAACAAACTGTTTTTTCAGAAATAGGGTCTGGTCCTTGCTATAGAAGGTCCTCCTTCTGGACCTCTTGTGTGATGTGGATGGAACTTCTTCCACATCCTCTTCTGGCAATGTCCCTGAAAAAACAACAAAAATGGATAATATTAAATTGGTGTTCAGGTAGAAACCTATTGTCATGCACCCTATTAGGGAATTCTGAGTTAATAGGAACCTCATCTCTTGACCAAAGTCACAATCGGTTACAAAGAGTGTCTCTGTCTTTGGAGGATTATTCTGCCCTGCATTATGCAGACATCTTATTGATATTAATGGGCATTGTTAAATGCTCAATTTCCCCTCCGGTCAGGAATACTGAACAGTTAATGCCAGGTTTCCCTACAGAATATTTGATCACTTGAGGTTTTATCAGGGAAAAACTTTATAATCCACTTATTGTCAATGAACCCTTCTAATGAGTAGGGTTTGCCCAAAGTGGACAAGTCCTTTAAAGGGATTTTCCCCATGAACATCACCAGAATTATATTTGTAGACAATTAAAAGTTAAACATTTTTACATATAGAAAAAAAGTAAACGTTTAGAAGAGTTTTAAAGATTTTCTATATTCATCTTAGTGGTGACAGTTTTTTTGTCCTGAAAGGTTTTCCATATTTACCACCATGAATGCAAGAACTTTCTGTGGTTGGGGACTTGTCAGAAACCCAGCCATGATGTCCTTATTGTGGTCTGGTTATCTTCTCATACATGTATTGCACCAGTCCGATAACCTGTCCACAATAAGGACATAAAGCTGAGTTTCTGACAAATCCCCAACCATAGAAAGTTCTTGGATTCATAGTGGTAAACATGGACAAATTAGGATCGGGTATAATGAAATTCTGACCCTTTATTCCCCAACATCTGCAATCGAATGAAAAGTCTGGAGGCCCCATACACATTACTTTGTTGGCCTGTCCTACAAAATTTGCAAGCTTGGCCGATGTTCCTCTACTAAGTATGGCCACCATTTGTACACACTATATGAACAAGCACTATTACTCCAGACAACACCAGATCTTGACATTACTACATTTAGACTGCAAAAATAGCCATAAAAATACAAAACCACCACTTACTTTTACCCCCATTTGCTTGCTGCCTGGTCAGCTGCTCATCCTGACTAGCCATGGATGGTGTAGACTGGTCTCTCCAGGTAACGACAGGTCTGGCTATTGGAGGCTCCTGTGGGATCCCAAGGATGGCATACAGCTCCACCAGGGTGTCCTGAAGCTTATTTGGATCATCCAGAGGCTGCAGAATTTCTGTCTCCAAGGGAAGAGCAGGACAAGTACTGTAAGCAGGAGGACAGTACAGATGGGGGTAATCCTCCTCTAGGGATAGAGCATTGCAGATGACTTGCTCCAGCTCTGGGTCCTTCTCCATGTTTGCTGCTCTGGGGCTTCTCTGCTCAGATCTGAGATCACTCTGGAGTTTCTACCCTTTATAGAACACCCGAAGAAGCCAAATATGTATGTTGCACCAAGAAATGTAACTTTGATGTGACACAAAAGAGCTGATAACACCTTCAGGCCTTGATCCTACCTGGGCACCTTTTATTCAATTCACACTTCAGGTTTTCCACTGAAAGTCTTATAAAATAGATATGAATAGCAAAGTGTTTCAAATGGGATTAATTAGCATTTAAAGGGGCCATGAAAGAAGACCAAAGAAGAATTATATAAAATGAGTTGTCCTGAACTATACTGAAAGTTTCAGTATTAAAAATAGTAAGGTAAAAAAATAAGAAAATAAACAAACTACTGGAAGTCAGTGTGTGAAAATATCACAAAAAAAATATATAAAATAGAAAAAACACAAAATATAAAAAATAGATTAAGAAATAAAATAAAAAATGAGGTAAAATGAACTATAATTTGCTTATGCAACTAGATCTAGTTTAAAATAGATTTGTTATATAATATTTATATTATACTATGTTTAAATATATATTTATATAATTAGAATAATCATATTTACCTACAGAACAATTTAGGGTGCCCATATATCTTTGTCCACTTGTGTTTGGCGTGGTTCTAACCGCAATATTGCACATCCAATTTATCATTAATGACTGTGTGGTTTTGTGTGGGCCTGTACATTTTCTATCCAACCAAAGTCTCGGCTTAAAAATTTGTGATTTTTCACCTGCATTCGGTTCTTAAAAAGTATTAGGAGTAATGTGTTTAGTTATGGATTTATTATTGTTCTACAAATCCACATTTATAATCCTAGAAAGCTCAGCACTGTCCCCTGTAGATAAATCACATATTCACCCACTACAGATTTTGTCTTTAACATTCTAATGGCCATTATTTTAATGAAACATCTGAACTAAAACAACCAACCCTCAATATACAAGTGGGTGACATTAAAGGGATGGGGCAGTCTGGGCAGATGCACCATCAGCAGGTGGGGCTGTAATAAGTGGCAGAAATGTCTACAGCGACCATGTCTATGACATCAAAGGGAATCGGCCGACTGATGTCACATTACCTGCAATCCACAACTAAAATGTCTTCACAAATCACAATGTACTTTTATACATTATCTTTCTCAGATCTCATAATTATCTAATTATTTTTAACTTTTATCTCCTCCTCCAAGAAGCCAGGAAAATTTGACATGTAATTTCTTTTCTTTTAGTAATTTTAACTTTATTTCAATGAAGGCCACAAAGAAATCTCTCTCAACTATTCTAGAGCAGACAAATTGTCAATTTTATTCTATTTTAGGTATCCATGAAGAATCCCAGATGGGGAAGAATACGGGACAAAACATATCAGACATGACTGACCCTAAGACAAACAAAGAAGACAAGTTGAGAAACCAAATCAAAAGTAAATGTCTTTTTTTATGTTTTTTTTAAATTCAATTGTTAAAAATACTAATTTAGAAAATGTTTTTAATAATATCACTTTGTAAAAAAAATTATATTATAGTATAAAATAGTTGAACGCATTTGATTTAGGGACTACTTGTAGAGCATGTATTACAAAAATGTAAATTTACAAAAAAATAGTATTTGAACATTATATATTAAATTTGGGATTACTTGTAGAAGTAACATACTTTGTATAAAGGCAAAAATTGTACAATTTATATACAGTAAAATATTAAAAAGAAAGATATCAATATAGCTTTGCCATAACACCAGAATATAATATTGTACTGTAGTATTTATTATATTAAGCTTGGGGCTATACTATATTTGTATTTATTTTTGTAATTTTTTTTAACACTCTAAATTTTTTTTTTCAGGGAAAAATTCTGATGATAGACAGGATGGATGTAAGAAACCTAGAGCAGAGATTGATAACTTTCCCACAACATCTTCAAGCACCCGATGCAGAAAGAAAACCATCTACAGCAAAAACCAACTCAAGATCCTTCAGAACCAGTTTGACTATAATCCTTACCCAGATTTTGTGAGGAGATGTCTAATTTCTCATATCACAGGAATCCCAGAGCCCAGGTTACAGGTAATGATACTTTCATGTGTTATATAGTATCATTGCTATTATTTATCTTTTTTATATTTATTTAAATACTTTATATACATTTATTATTTATCTTTATTATTATGATACTGTCTAGACAACACTGTAGCTTTCTCAAACATGGTTCACGGCAGTCAACACAATTTCTAAAATATATATTTATTCAATTTTTCATTTTTTTACAGATTTGGTTCCAAAATAGGAGGGCAAGATACCTCTCAAAAAGGAGGTGAATATCTGAAAATACAATATCTACAAAACAAATTCTTCCTGATGTTCATTAGAAGCTTCCATCCATTTTAGGACATAAGGCTACATCAAGATATATCTGTCCTGTTATTTTATGTTCTATGATGTTTGTTATATATTTTATAATACAATAAAATGTTTTGCCTTTTTTTCTACCCTTGAATTTTATATTCTTGTAGACTTTATTTATGTGGAGCTTCCATAATGAAACTGGGATGTGAAATTGAGGACAAAGTCAAAGAGAAAACTAGGAAAGAACAATTAAAACATCAAAGACTCCATCAAAACATTTAAGTTTCACTGGTTGTGCTATATGTTTTTTGTTTTTTATAAAACATTTTAACTATAGAAAATTGTGTTATGGGTTCCTTGAAAGAAATGTCTTTGATCAGAGCTTTCTCAATCAACATATTAAAGACCAAGTCCCTATTGTGAGATGGGTGTGATATGAAGGAAACTTGAAAGGATCAAAGAAACCGGTGATGCCCCAACATTGCTAAGATCAACAAGGTGGTTTCTCTTTGTTCTCTAACATGCATATTCTGGTAGATACATGTGGTCTAGAATATTGTAAGAAACTGATGAGATCGGTCACGAATGTTAAAGAGGTTGTCCAGGCATTTTTTTTTTTTTAAATATACCGGGGAGGTGAAAAAAATGAAGAAAAAAAAAATCATACTCACCTGTCCCTGGTGCTCCGGTGTCCTCCCAGCGTGGTCTGGTCCTTCTGCTCCGATGTCTTCTCGCGGGTCTATTCCTGAGTTCCGCTGAAGTAAAAATGTAAATAACACTATAGAAATTTGGTATCCCCAGAATCGTACCGAAACATAGAATACAGGTCACAGGTTATTTTATGCTGCACAGTGAACGCCATAAAAATGAAGCCTGTTACAAAGTCACACAAATGCACTTTTTCTCCAATGCCACCCCATTCTGAAAAATTTTTCCAGCTTCCCAGTACATTATAGAGAATAATGAATGATGCCATTATGAAGAACAATTTGTCCTGCAAACATTAAGCACTTATATGGCTCCGTCAATGGAAAAATAAAAAAAGTTATGGGGCTTGGGAGGTGGGAATTCAAAAACGAAAATCTAAAAACGAAAATATATATTATTTTTTTATATCCTTTCTACTGAGAGAAATTGTATAATAATGAATTCTGCAGACTCAGATATAAAAAAGTCCATTTTCAGTACATTATCTGACTTGCTATTTTTATTGGATTAACTATAGATCTACACCGCTGTACAATGGATAAATGGAAAAATAATAAATTCCACAGACTCCGATATACAATAAATATAGAACAATTTTTATTTTAAATTTAAAACAGATATTATACATCGGGATATAAACATTTTATATATTTCACTTTTAATTCCAAATATTTAAGACCTTCATTAACAAAAAAGTTAAAAATAAATACTATAAATATGTTAAGGACAAGATGACACCACATGTGAATTGCCTTGTGGCGTTGTAAAGTGCTGACTATGTTGGATCGGTGATGATTCTTCAGTTCGCTGCTTTTGCTTCTCTGGTTTGGGGCCCCTATTTAGTTGGTGGCAGAGATATTGGTGCAGACTTGAAAGCACAGAGACGCCTCATACGATTGGATTGGCCTTCTGCCCACACTTATGGCGCTTCCTGCTTCTTGGTGGATTTCCCCAGGTGCCTGGACCTTCTATTCTGAAACCACACCTGTGATGTAAAAATAATTCAGATGTTACTATGTGGAGAATTTATTAGTTTGTTCAATTTATTTAGGATTAACATTAAAATGAGTAGGTGACTATTAGACAAGGCTACAAACATTTTACATAGCTAGTCCTGCTCACAGCTGAGGGATTGTTACAATTGTGTCTCCCAGCACCACTCCTGTCCATGGGTTGTGTCTGGTATTGCAGCTCAAATCCAATAAAGTGAATAGGACTGAGCTGCAATATCACTATCAACCTGTACAGAGTTGTGGCGCTATGAAAGAAAAGCAATTGAAAGATGTAGAAATCAAAAAATTCTTACCTCAATCCTGGGCTCCGGGATCCCAGTGGCTTCAGAGAAACAACATCTGGTCTTATAGTCAGGGTAAGGATTGAGAACAAACTGTTTTTTCAGAAATAGGGTCTGGTCCTTGCTATAGAAGGTCCTCCTTCTGGACCTCTTGTGTGATGTGGATGGAACTTCTTCCACATCCTCTTCTGGCAATGTCCCTGAAAAAACAACAAAAATGGATAATATTAAATTGGTGTTCAGGTAGAAACCTATTGTCATGCACCCTATTAGGGAATTCTGAGTTAATAGGAACCTCATCTCTTGACCAAAGTCACAATCGGTTACAAAGAGTGTCTCTGTCTTTGGAGGATTATTCTGCCCTGCATTATGCAGACATCTTATTGATATTAATGGGCATTGTTAAATGCTCAATTTCCCCCTGCGGTCAGGAATACTGAACAGTTAATGCCAGGTTTCCCTACAGAATATTTGATCACTTGAGGTTTTATCAGGGAAAAACTTTATAATCCACTTATTGTCAATGAACCCTTCTAATAAGTAGGGTTTGCCCAAAGTGGACAAGTCCTTTAAAGGG
This sequence comes from Leptodactylus fallax, assembly GCA_947044405.1. NCBI lineage: Eukaryota > Metazoa > Chordata > Amphibia > Anura > Leptodactylidae > Leptodactylus > Leptodactylus fallax. Next base: position 454,973 of record CAMRHE010000758.1, read on the forward strand.
ATTTTCCCCATGAACATCACCAGAATTATATTTGTAGACAATTAAAAGTTAAACATTTTTACATATAGAAAAAAAGTAAACGTTTAGAAGAGTTTTAAAGATTTTCTATATTCATCTTAGTGGTGACAGTTTTTTTGTCCTGAAAGGTTTTCCATATTTACCACCATGAATGCAAGAACTTTCTGTGGTTGGGGACTTGTCAGAAACCCAGCCATGATGTCCTTATTGTGGTCTGGTTATCTTCTCATACATGTATTGCACCAGTCCGATAACCTGTCCACAATAAGGACATAAAGCTGAGTTTCTGACAAATCCCCAACCATAGAAAGTTCTTGGATTCATAGTGGTAAACATGGACAAATTAGGATCGGGTATAATGAAATTCTGACCCTTTATTCCCCAACATCTGCAATCGAATGAAAAGTCTGGAGGCCCCATACACATTACTTTGTTGGCCTGTCCTACAAAATTTGCAAGCTTGGCCGATGTTCCTCTACTAAGTATGGCCACCATTTGTACACACTATATGAACAAGCACTATTACTCCAGACAACACCAGATCTTGACATTACTACATTTAGACTGCAAAAATAGCCATAAAAATACAAAACCACCACTTACTTTTACCCCCATTTGCTTGCTGCCTGGTCAGCTGCTCATCCTGACTAGCCATGGATGGTGTAGACTGGTCTCTCCAGGTAACGACAGGTCTGGCTATTGGAGGCTCCTGTGGGATCCCAAGGATGGCATACAGCTCCACCAGGGTGTCCTGAAGCTTATTTGGATCATCCAGAGGCTGCAGAATTTCTGTCTCCAAGGGAAGAGCAGGACAAGTACTGTAAGCAGGAGGACAGTACAGATGGGGGTAATCCTCCTCTAGGGATAGAGCATTGCAGATGACTTGCTCCAGCTCTGGGTCCTTCTCCATGTTTGCTGCTCTGGGGCTTCTCTGCTCAGATCTGAGATCACTCTGGAGTTTCTACCCTTTATAGAACACCCGAAGAAGCCAAATATGTATGTTGCACCAAGAAATGTAACTTTGATGTGACACAAAAGAGCTGATAACACCTTCAGGCCTTGATCCTACCTGGGCACCTTTTATTCAATTCACACTTCAGGTTTTCCACTGAAAGTCTTATAAAATAGATATGAATAGCAAAGTGTTTCAAATGGGATTAATTAGCATTTAAAGGGGCCATGAAAGAAGACCAAAGAAGAATTATATAAAATGAGTTGTCCTGAACTATACTGAAAGTTTCAGTATTAAAAATAGTAAGGTAAAAAAATAAGAAAATAAACAAACTACTGGAAGTCAGTGTGTGAAAATATCACAAAAAAAATATATAAAATAGAAAAAACACAAAATATAAAAAATAGATTAAGAAATAAAATAAAAAATGAGGTAAAATGAACTATAATTTGCTTATGCAACTAGATCTAGTTTAAAATAGATTTGTTATATAATATTTATATTATACTATGTTTAAATATATATTTATATAATTAGAATAATCATATTTACCTACAGAACAATTTAGGGTGCCCATATATCTTTGTCCACTTGTGTTTGGCATGGTTCTAACCGCAATATTGCACATCCAATTTATCATTAATGACTGTGTGGTTTTGTGTGGGCCTGTACATTTTCTATCCAACCAAAGTCTCGGCTTAAAAATTTGTGATTTTTCACCTGCATTCGGTTCTTAAAAAGTATTAGGAGTAATGTGTTTAGTTATGGATTTATTATTGTTCTACAAATCCACATTTATAATCCTAGAAAGCTCAGCACTGTCCCCTGTAGATAAATCACATATTCACCCACTACAGATTTTGTCTTTAACATTCTAATGGCCATTATTTTAATGAAACATCTGAACTAAAACAACCAACCCTCAATATACAAGTGGGTGACATTAAAGGGATGGGGCAGTCTGGGCAGATGCACCATCAGCAGGTGGGGCTGTAATAAGTGGCAGAAATGTCTACAGCGACCATGTCTATGACATCAAAGGGAATCGGCCGACTGATGTCACATTACCTGCAATCCACAACTAAAATGTCTTCACAAATCACAATGTACTTTTATACATTATCTTTCTCAGATCTCATAATTATCTAATTATTTTTAACTTTTATCTCCTCCTCCAAGAAGCCAGGAAAATTTGACATGTAATTTCTTTTCTTTTAGTAATTTTAACTTTATTTCAATGAAGGCCACAAAGAAATCTCTCTCAACTATTCTAGAGCAGACAAATTGTCAATTTTATTCTATTTTAGGTATCCATGAAGAATCCCAGATGGGGAAGAATACGGGACAAAACATATCAGACATGACTGACCCTAAGACAAACAAAGAAGACAAGTTGAGAAACCAAATCAAAAGTAAATGTCTTTTTTTATGTTTTTTTTAAATTCAATTGTTAAAAATACTAATTTAGAAAATGTTTTTAATAATATCACTTTGTAAAAAAATTATATTATAGTATAAAATAGTTGAACGCATTTGATATAGGGACTACTTGTAGAGCATGTATTACAAAAATGTAAATTTACAAAAAAATAGTATTTGAACATTATATATTAAATTTGGGATTACTTGTAGAAGTAACATACTTTGTATAAAGGCAAAAATTGTACAATTTATATACAGTAAAATATTAAAAAGAAAGATATCAATATAGCTTTGCCATAACACCAGAATATAATATTGTACTGTAGTATTTATTATATTAAGCTTGGGGCTATACTATATTTGTATTTATTTTTGTAATTTTTTTTAACACTCTAAATTTTTTTTTTCAGGGAAAAATTCTGATGATAGACAGGATGGATGTAAGAAACCTAGAGCAGAGATTGATAACTTTCCCACAACATCTTCAAGCACCCGATGCAGAAAGAAAACCATCTACAGCAAAAACCAACTCAAGATCCTTCAGAACCAGTTTGACTATAATCCTTACCCAGATTTTGTGAGGAGATGTCTAATTTCTCATATCACAGGAATCCCAGAGCCCAGGTTACAGGTAATGATACTTTCATGTGTTATATAGTATCATTGCTATTATTTATCTTTTTTATATTTATTTAAATACTTTATATACATTTATTATTTATCTTTATTATTATGATACTGTCTAGACAACACTGTAGCTTTCTCAAACATGGTTCACGGCAGTCAACACAATTTCTAAAATATATATTTATTCAATTTTTCATTTTTTTACAGATTTGGTTCCAAAATAGGAGGGCAAGATACCTCTCAAAAAGGAGGTGAATATCTGAAAATACAATATCTACAAAACAAATTCTTCCTGATGTTCATTAGAAGCTTCCATCCATTTTAGGACATAAGGCTACATCAAGATATATCTGTCCTGTTATTTTATGTTCTATGATGTTTGTTATATATTTTATAATACAATAAAATGTTTTGCCTTTTTTTCTACCCTTGAATTTTATATTCTTGTAGACTTTATTTATGTGGAGCTTCCATAATGAAACTGGGATGTGAAATTGAGGACAAAGTCAAAGAGAAAACTAGGAAAGAACAATTAAAACATCAAAGACTCCATCAAAACATTTAAGTTTCACTGGTTGTGCTATATGTTTTTTGTTTTTTATAAAACATTTTAACTATAGAAAATTGTGTTATGGGTTCCTTGAAAGAAATGTCTTTGAGCAGAGCTTTCTCAATCAACATATTAAAGACCAAGTCCCTATTGTGAGATGGGTGTGATATGAAGGAAACTTGAAAGGATCAAAGAAACCGGTGATGCCCCAACATTGCTAAGATCAACAAGGTGGTTTCTCTTTGTTCTCTAACATGCATATTCTGGTAGATACATGTGGTCTAGAATATTGTAAGAAACTGATGAGATCGGTCACGAATGTTAAAGAGGTTGTCCAGGCATTTTTTTTTTTTTAAATATACCGGGGAGGTGAAAAAAATGAAGAAAAAAAAAATCATACTCACCTGTCCCTGGTGCTCCGGTGTCCTCCCAGCGTGGTCTGGTCCTTCTGCTCCGATGTCTTCTCGCGGGTCTATTCCTGAGTTCCGCTGAAGTAAAAATGTAAATAACACTATAGAAATTTGGTATCCCCAGAATCGTACCGAAACATAGAATACAGGTCACAGGTTATTTTATGCTGCACAGTGAACGCCATAAAAATGAAGCCTGTTACAAAGTCACACAAATGCACTTTTTCTCCAATGCCACCCCATTCTGAAAAATTTTTCCAGCTTCCCAGTACATTATAGAGAATAATGAATGATGCCATTATGAAGAACAATTTGTCCTGCAAACATTAAGCACTTATATGGCTCTGTCAATGGAAAAATAAAAAAAGTTATGGGGCTTGGGAGGTGGGAATTCAAAAACGAAAATCTAAAAACGAAAATATATATTATTTTTTTATATCCTTTCTACTGAGAGAAATTGTATAATAATGAATTCTGCAGACTCAGATATAAAAAAGTCCATTTTCAGTACATTATCTGACTTGCTATTTTTATTGGATTAACTATAGATCTACACCGCTGTACAATGTATAAATGGAAAAATAATAAATTCCACAGACTCCGATATACAATAAATATAGAACAATTTTTATTTTAAATTTAAAACAGATATTATACATCGGGATATAAACATTTTATATATTTCACTTTTAATTCCAAATATTTAAGACCTTCATTAACAAAAAAGTTAAAAATAAATACTATAAATATGTTAAGGACAAGATGACACCACATGTGAATTGCCTTGTGGCGTTGTAAAGTGCTGACTATGTTGGATCGGTGATGATTCTTCAGTTCGCTGCTTTTGCTTCTCTGGTTTGGGGCCCCTATTTAGTTGGTGGCAGAGATATTGGTGCAGACTTGAAAGCACAGAGACGCCTCATACGATTGGATTGGCCTTCTGCCCACACTTATGGCGCTTCCTGCTTCTTGGTGGATTTCCCCAGGTGCCTGGACTTTCTATTCTGAAACCACACCTGTGATGTAAAAATAATTCAGATGTTACTATGTGGAGAATTTATTAGTTTGTTCAATTTATTTAGGATTAACATTAAAATGAGTAGGTGACTATTAGACAAGGCTACAAACATTTTACATAGCTAGTCCTGCTCACAGCTGAGGGATTGTTACAATTGTGTCTCCCAGCACCACTCCTGTCCATGGGTTGTGTCTGGTATTGCAGCTCAAATCCAATAAAGTGAATAGGACTGAGCTGCAATATCACTATCAACCTGTACAGAGTTGTGGCGCTATGAAAGAAAAGCAATTGAAAGATGTAGAAATCAAAAAATTCTTACCTCAATCCTGGGCTCCGGGATCCCAGTGGCTTCAGAGAAACAACATCTGGTCTTATAGTCAGGGTAAGGATTGAGAACAAACTGTTTTTTCAGAAATAGGGTCTGGTCCTTGCTATAGAAGGTCCTCCTTCTGGACCTCTTGTGTGATGTGGATGGAACTTCTTCCACATCCTCTTCTGGCAATGTCCCTGAAAAAACAACAAAAATGGATAATATTAAATTGGTGTTCAGGTAGAAACCTATTGTCATGCACCCTATTAGGGAATTCTGAGTTAATAGGAACCTCATCTCTTGACCAAAGTCACAATCGGTTACAAAGAGTGTCTCTGTCTTTGGAGGATTATTCTGCCCTGCATTATGCAGACATCTTATTGATATTAATGGGCATTGTTAAATGCTCAATTTCCCCCTGCGGTCAGGAATACTGAACAGTTAATGCCAGGTTTCCCTACAGAATATTTGATCACTTGAGGTTTTATCAGGGAAAAACTTTATAATCCACTTATTGTCAATGAACCCTTCTAATGAGTAGGGTTTGCCCAAAGTGGACAAGTCCTTTAAAGGGATTTTCCCCATGAACATCACCAGAATTATATTTGTAGACAATTAAAAGTTAAACATTTTTACATATAGAAAAAAAGTAAACGTTTAGAAGAGTTTTAAAGATTTTCTATATTCATCTTAGTGGTGACAGTTTTTTTGTCCTGAAAGGTTTTCAATATTTACCACCATGAATGCAAGAACTTTCTGTGGTTGGGGACTTGTCAGAAACCCAGCCATGATGTCCTTATTGTGGTCTGGTTATCTTCTCATACATGTATTGCACCAGTCCGATAACCTGTCCACAATAAGGACATAAAGCTGAGTTTCTGACAAATCCCCAACCATAGAAAGTTCTTGGATTCATAGTGGTAAACATGGACAAATTAGGATCGGGTATAATGAAATTCTGACCCTTTATTCCCCAACATCTGCAATCGAATGAAAAGTCTGGAGGCCCCATACACATTACTTTGTTGGCCTGTCCTACAAAATTTGCAAGCTTGGCCGATGTTCCTCTACTAAGTATGGCCACCATTTGTACACACTATATGAACAAGCACTATTACTCCAGACAACACCAGATCTTGACATTACTACATTTAGACTGCAAAAATAGCCATAAAAATACAAAACCACCACTTACTTTTACCCCCATTTGCTTGCTGCCTGGTCAGCTGCTCATCCTGACTAGCCATGGATGGTGTAGACTGGTCTCTCCAGGTAACGACAGGTCTGGCTATTGGAGGCTCCTGTGGGATCCCAAGGATGGCATACAGCTCCACCAGGGTGTCCTGAAGCTTATTTGGATCATCCAGAGGCTGCAGAATTTCTGTCTCCAAGGGAAGAGCAGGACAAGTACTGTAAGCAGGAGGACAGTACAGATGGGGGTAATCCTCCTCTAGGGATAGAGCATTGCAGATGACTTGCTCCAGCTCTGGGTCCTTCTCCATGTTTGCTGCTCTGGGGCTTCTCTGCTCAGATCTGAGATCACTCTGGAGTTTCTACCCTTTATAGAACACCCGAAGAAGCCAAATATGTATGTTGCACCAAGAAATGTAACTTTGATGTGACACAAAAGAGCTGATAACACCTTCAGGCCTTGATCCTACCTGGGCACCTTTTATTCAATTCACACTTCAGGTTTTCCACTGAAAGTCTTATAAAATAGATATGAATAGCAAAGTGTTTCAAATGGGATTAATTAGCATTTAAAGGGGCCATGAAAGAAGACCAAAGAAGAATTATATAAAATGAGTTGTCCTGAACTATACTGAAAGTTTCAGTATTAAAAATAGTAAGGTAAAAAAATAAGAAAATAAACAAACTACTGGAAGTCAGTGTGTGAAAATATCACAAAAAAAATATATAAAATAGAAAAAACACAAAATATAAAAAATAGATTAAGAAATAAAATAAAAAATGAGGTAAAATGAACTATAATTTGCTTATGCAACTAGATCTAGTTTAAAATAGATTTGTTATATAATATTTATATTATACTATGTTTAAATATATATTTATATAATTAGAATAATCATATTTACCTACAGAACAATTTAGGGTGCCCATATATCTTTGTCCACTTGTGTTTGGCGTGGTTCTAACCGCAATATTGCACATCCAATTTATCATTAATGACTGTGTGGTTTTGTGTGGGCCTGTACATTTTCTATCCAACCAAAGTCTCGGCTTAAAAATTTGTGATTTTTCACCTGCATTCGGTTCTTAAAAAGTATTAGGAGTAATGTGTTTAGTTATGGATTTATTATTGTTCTACAAATCCACATTTATAATCCTAGAAAGCTCAGCACTGTCCCCTGTAGATAAATCACATATTCACCCACTACAGATTTTGTCTTTAACATTCTAATGGCCATTATTTTAATGAAACATCTGAACTAAAACAACCAACCCTCAATATACAAGTGGGTGACATTAAAGGGATGGGGCAGTCTGGGCAGATGCACCATCAGCAGGTGGGGCTGTAATAAGTGGCAGAAATGTCTACAGCGACCATGTCTATGACATCAAAGGGAATCGGCCGACTGATGTCACATTACCTGCAATCCACAACTAAAATGTCTTCACAAATCACAATGTACTTTTATACATTATCTTTCTCAGATCTCATAATTATCTAATTATTTTTAACTTTTATCTCCTCCTCCAAGAAGCCAGGAAAATTTGACATGTAATTTCTTTTCTTTTAGTAATTTTAACTTTATTTCAATGAAGGCCACAAAGAAATCTCTCTCAACTATTCTAGAGCAGACAAATTGTCAATTTTATTCTATTTTAGGTATCCATGAAGAATCCCAGATGGGGAAGAATACGGGACAAAACATATCAGACATGACTGACCCTAAGACAAACAAAGAAGACAAGTTGAGAAACCAAATCAAAAGTAAATGTCTTTTTTTATGTTTTTTTTAAATTCAATTGTTAAAAATACTAATTTAGAAAATGTTTTTAATAATATCACTTTGTAAAAAAAATTATATTATAGTATAAAATAGTTGAACGCATTTGATTTAGGGACTACTTGTAGAGCATGTATTACAAAAATGTAAATTTACAAAAAAATAGTATTTGAACATTATATATTAAATTTGGGATTACTTGTAGAAGTAACATACTTTGTATAAAGGCAAAAATTGTACAATTTATATACAGTAAAATATTAAAAAGAAAGATATCAATATAGCTTTGCCATAACACCAGAATATAATATTGTACTGTAGTATTTATTATATTAAGCTTGGGGCTATACTATATTTGTATTTATTTTTGTAATTTTTTTTAACACTCTAAATTTTTTTTTTCAGGGAAAAATTCTGATGATAGACAGGATGGATGTAAGAAACCTAGAGCAGAGATTGATAACTTTCCCACAACATCTTCAAGCACCCGATGCAGAAAGAAAACCATCTACAGCAAAAACCAACTCAAGATCCTTCAGAACCAGTTTGACTATAATCCTTACCCAGATTTTGTGAGGAGATGTCTAATTTCTCATATCACAGGAATCCCAGAGCCCAGGTTACAGGTAATGATACTTTCATGTGTTATATAGTATCATTGCTATTATTTATCTTTTTTATATTTATTTAAATACTTTATATACATTTATTATTTATCTTTATTATTATGATACTGTCTAGACAACACTGTAGCTTTCTCAAACATGGTTCACGGCAGTCAACACAATTTCTAAAATATATATTTATTCAATTTTTCATTTTTTTACAGATTTGGTTCCAAAATAGGAGGGCAAGATACCTCTCAAAAAGGAGGTGAATATCTGAAAATACAATATCTACAAAACAAATTCTTCCTGATGTTCATTAGAAGCTTCCATCCATTTTAGGACATAAGGCTACATCAAGATATATCTGTCCTGTTATTTTATGTTCTATGATGTTTGTTATATATTTTATAATACAATAAAATGTTTTGCCTTTTTTTCTACCCTTGAATTTTATATTCTTGTAGACTTTATTTATGTGGAGCTTCCATAATGAAACTGGGATGTGAAATTGAGGACAAAGTCAAAGAGAAAACTAGGAAAGAACAATTAAAACATCAAAGACTCCATCAAAACATTTAAGTTTCACTGGTTGTGCTATATGTTTTTTGTTTTTTATAAAACATTTTAACTATAGAAAATTGTGTTATGGGTTCCTTGAAAGAAATGTCTTTGATCAGAGCTTTCTCAATCAACATATTAAAGACCAAGTCCCTATTGTGAGATGGGTGTGATATGAAGGAAACTTGAAAGGATCAAAGAAACCGGTGATGCCCCAACATTGCTAAGATCAACAAGGTGGTTTCTCTTTGTTCTCTAACATGCATATTCTGGTAGATACATGTGGTCTAGAATATTGTAAGAAACTGATGAGATCGGTCACGAATGTTAAAGAGGTTGTCCAGGCATTTTTTTTTTTTTAAATATACCGGGGAGGTGAAAAAAATGAAGAAAAAAAAAATCATACTCACCTGTCCCTGGTGCTCCGGTGTCCTCCCAGCGTGGTCTGGTCCTTCTGCTCCGATGTCTTCTCGCGGGTCTATTCCTGAGTTCCGCTGAAGTTAAAATGTAAATAACACTATAGAAATTTGGTATCCCCAGAATCGTACCGAAACATAGAATACAGGTCACAGGTTATTTTATGCTGCACAGTGAACGCCATAAAAATGAAGCCTGTTACAAAGTCACACAAATGCACTTTTTCTCCAATGCCACCCCATTCTGAAAAATTTTTCCAGCTTCCCAGTACATTATAGAGAATAATGAATGATGCCATTATGAAGAACAATTTGTCCTGCAAACATTAAGCACTTATATGGCTCCGTCAATGGAAAAATAAAAAAAGTTATGGGGCTTGGGAGGTGGGAATTCAAAAACGAAAATCTAAAAACGAAAATATATATTATTTTTTTATATCCTTTCTACTGAGAGAAATTGTATAATAATGAATTCTGCAGACTCAGATATAAAAAAGTCCATTTTCAGTACATTATCTGACTTGCTATTTTTATTGGATTAACTATAGATCTACACCGCTGTACAATGGATAAATGGAAAAATAATAAATTCCACAGACTCCGATATACAATAAATATAGAACAATTTTTATTTTAAATTTAAAACAGATATTATACATCGGGATATAAACATTTTATATATTTCACTTTTAATTCCAAATATTTAAGACCTTCATTAACAAAAAAGTTAAAAATAAATACTATAAATATGTTAAGGACAAGATGACACCACATGTGAATTGCCTTGTGGCGTTGTAAAGTGCTGACTATGTTGGATCGGTGATGATTCTTCAGTTCGCTGCTTTTGCTTCTCTGGTTTGGGGCCCCTATTTAGTTGGTGGCAGAGATATTGGTGCAGACTTGAAAGCACAGAGACGCCTCATACGATTGGATTGGCCTTCTGCCCACACTTATGGCGCTTCCTGCTTCTTGGTGGATTTCCCCAGGTGCCTGGACCTTCTATTCTGAAACCACACCTGTGATGTAAAAATAATTCAGATGTTACTATGTGGAGAATTTATTAGTTTGTTCAATTTATTTAGGATTAACATTAAAATGAGTAGGTGACTATTAGACAAGGCTACAAACATTTTACATAGCTAGTCCTGCTCACAGCTGAGGGATTGTTACAATTGTGTCTCCCAGCACCACTCCTGTCCATGGGTTGTGTCTGGTATTGCAGCTCAAATCCAATAAAGTGAATAGGACTGAGCTGCAATATCACTATCAACCTGTACAGAGTTGTGGCGCTATGAAAGAAAAGCAATTGAAAGATGTAGAAATCAAAAAATTCTTACCTCAATCCTGGGCTCCGGGATCCCAGTGGCTTCAGAGAAACAACATCTGGTCTTATAGTCAGGGTAAGGATTGAGAACAAACTGTTTTTTCAGAAATAGGGTCTGGTCCTTGCTATAGAAGGTCCTCCTTCTGGACCTCTTGTGTGATGTGGATGGAACTTCTTCCACATCCTCTTCTGGCAATGTCCCTGAAAAAACAACAAAAATGGATAATATTAAATTGGTGTTCAGGTAGAAACCTATTGTCATGCACCCTATTAGGGAATTCTGAGTTAATAGGAACCTCATCTCTTGACCAAAGTCACAATCGGTTACAAAGAGTGTCTCTGTCTTTGGAGGATTATTCTGCCCTGCATTATGCAGACATCTTATTGATATTAATGGGCATTGTTAAATGCTCAATTTCCCCCTCAGGTCAGGAATACTGAACAGTTAATGCCAGGTTTCCCTACAGAATATTTGATCACTTGAGGTTTTATCAGGGAAAAACTTTATAATCCACTTATTGTCAATGAACCCTTCTAATAAGTAGGGTTTGCCCAAAGTGGACAAGTCCTTTAAAGGGATTTTCCCCATGAACATCACCAGAATTATATTTGTAGACAATTAAAAGTTAAACATTTTTACATATAGAAAAAAAGTAAACGTTTTGAAGAGTTTTAAAGATTTTCTATATTCATCTTAGTGGTGACAGTTTTTTTGTCCTGAAAGGTTTTCCATATTTACCACCATGAATGCAAGAACTTTCTGTGGTTGGGGACTTGTCAGAAACCCAGCCATGATGTCCTTATTGTGGTCTGGTTATCTTCTCATACATGTATTGCACCAGTCCGATAACCTGTCCACAATAAGGACATAAAGCTGAGTTTCTGACAAATCCCCAACCATAGAAAGTTCTTGGATTCATAGTGGTAAACATGGACAAATTAGGATCGGGTATAATGAAATTCTGACCCTTTATTCCCCAACATCTGCAATCGAATGAAAAGTCTGGAGGCCCCATACACATTACTTTGTTGGCCTGTCCTACAAAATTTGCAAGCTTGGCCGATGTTCCTCTACTAAGTATGGCCACCATTTGTACACACTATATGAACAAGCACTATTACTCCAGACAACACCAGATCTTGACATTACTACATTTAGACTGCAAAAATAGCCATAAAAATACAAAACCACCACTTACTTTTACCCCCATTTGCTTGCTGCCTGGTCAGCTGCTCATCCTGACTAGCCATGGATGGTGTAGACTGGTCTCTCCAGGTAACGACAGGTCTGGCTATTGGAGGCTCCTGTGGGATACCAAGGATGGCATACAGCTCCACCAGGGTGTCCTGAAGCTTATTTGGATCATCCAGAGGCTGCAGAATTTCTGTCTCCAAGGGAAGAGCAGGACAAGTACTGTAAGCAGGAGGACAGTACAGATGGGGGTAATCCTCCTCTAGGGATAGAGCATTGCAGATGACTTGCTCCAGCTCTGGGTCCTTCTCCATGTTTGCTGCTCTGGGGCTTCTCTGCTCAGATCTGAGATCACTCTGGAGTTTCTACCCTTTATAGAACACCCGAAGAAGCCAAATATGTATGTTGCACCAAGAAATGTAACTTTGATGTGACACAAAAGAGCTGATAACACCTTCAGGCCTTGATCCTACCTGGGCACCTTTTATTCAATTCACACTTCAGGTTTTCCACTGAAAGTCTTATAAAATAGATATGAATAGCAAAGTGTTTCAAATGGAATTAATTAGCATTTAAAGGGGCCATGAAAGAAGACCAAAGAAGAATTATATAAAATGAGTTGTCCTGAACTATACTGAAAGTTTCAGTATTAAAAATAGTAAGGTAAAAAAATAAGAAAATAAACAAACTACTGGAAGTCAGTGTGTGAAAATATCACAAAAAAATATATAAAATAGAAAAAACACAAAATATAAAAAATAGATTAAGAAATAAAATAAAAAATGAGGTAAAATGAACTATAATTTGCTTATGCAACTAGATCTAGTTTAAAATAGATTTGTTATATAATATTTATATTATACTATGTTTAAATATATATTTATATAATTAGAATAATCATATTTACCTTCAGAACAATTTAGGGTGCCCATATATCTTTGTCCACTTGTGTTTGGCGTGGTTCTAACCGCAATGTTGCACATCCAATTTATCATTAATGACTGTGTGGTTTTGTGTGGGCCTGTACATTTTCTATCCAACCAAAGTCTCGGCTTAAAAATTTGTGATTTTTCACCTGCATTCGGTTCTTAAAAAGTATTAGGAGTAATGTGTTTAGTTATGGATTTATTATTGTTCTACAAATCCACATTTATAATCCTAGAAAGCTCAGCACTGTCCCCTGTAGATAAATCACATATTCACCCACTACAGATTTTGTCTTTAACATTCTAATGGCCATTATTTTAATGAAACATCTGAACTAAAACAACCAACCCTCAATATACAAGTGGGTGACATTAAAGGGATGGGGCAGTCTGGGCAGATGCACCATCAGCAGGTGGGGCTGTAATAAGTGGCAGAAATGTCTACAGTGACCATGTCTATGACATGAAAGGGAATCGGCCGACTGATGTCACATTACCTGCAATCCACAACTAAAATGTCTTCACAAATCACAATGTACTTTTATACATTATCTTTCTCAGATCTCATAATTATCTAATTATTTTTAACTTTTTAAAAAGTTTAGACATCTTTATTTCCTTTTTATTATATTGATATTTTTACATATCTATTGATCTACTTATGTATCTAAATGGAAAATATCTGTGTTCCCTATCTAGTTATTTCATATCTGTCATGTTCATACAATATACATCTATATTTTTCTTATCCATCTATTTCCTATCTATCTGTGTCATTTGTATATTATACATCTATATTTTTTACTACCTATTTATCTAGATAGATGTGAGTGAGAAAATATCTATCTATTTCCTATATTTAATATTTATACAAGATACATCTATATATTTATTTTATTATATCCCTCTATTATCTATTGTAATATATATAATATATACATATTAACTTTATTTTATTATATTGATATTTCTACAGATCTATCAATGTACCTATTTTTCTAAGTAGATAATAGCTATGTATCTCCTATCTAGCCATTTCATATTTCTGTCATATATATACACAATATCCTTCTTTCACTCCTTCTTGATATAGACATCTAATTTCTATGTCTCATATCTATCTATAAAAACAAAAAAACACAATCCTAGAAACACTTCTAGATTTATTTCTTCCTTCCTTCGCATTATTATATCCCTCTATTATCTATGACATGTATATAATATACATCTACATTTTTCTCCTTTTTATATCTCAATTAACTTAGCTAACAAATATCTAAGAATGGGGGTAATAAGAAGGCCAGGACTGAAAAAGATGAGACAAGGACTTTCTTCAAAAACTGATGTAGACAGAGGACAAATTACAATATGAAACAGATCACCTTCCTCAAGAGTGAATTTAATAGTAACCCCTATCCAGATTTTACCCACAGGTGTCAGATTGGGGAAATTACTGGAATTTCTGAGCCAAGATAGGTAATATAGGTATGAGATCAAGTCATATTTATCATCTATAACAGTACAATATAGCAATAATTTAGAATATTGTTAACATATAAATTCTACCAATATTTACATTATACTTTATTTTTAGATTTACTTATATTGGTATTTTGTATATTATGTTATCATACATTTGATACATTTGCTGTTATCATAAAACAGAATGTATTTAATAAAAATAATTCTAATATTGGTAATAAATGTCTTTAATGTATTCTTAATTTAATTAATATTACTATTATGTTTAAGTAGCATTTTATATTATAAATTTTATTATTGTTTATGTTATAAAAATACTACTACTACTCATAATAATAATAAGTGCTAGTGGAAAAATTTAATGACTAATAAGAACTATCATACATACAATATCAAATGATTTGTGACCAATATTATTAGTATTAATATTCTTTTTTTATTAAATAATAAATCCTCTATTATTTTTTGATTTTTTTTTATTATTGTTATTATTTCAGCCACAATCAAACATATTGAGGACATAGGAATATTTTTATGCTTTTCTCTTCTTGCCTAGTGATGACAATTATTGGTTGTTACATCTCTATTTTTTCCAGGTTTGGTTTCAAAACAGGAGAGCGAGATATCTGCAAAAATCCAACTAATCTGAAGACGATATATTTCAAGATGATATATTTCTGTACTGGCACTTACTGGGGCAGAACTGGAGATAAGATATTCATGGGGTTAACTATAACTTTGCACTTTAGGAGAATAATGCAAGATGTTTATTTTGTTGCTCTTTTAATATAACGTCTAATTGTTTTTTATTTAATGTATTTAACAAAATAATTAATAAAATGTTAAAGATTTGTGGAAAAAAATATTTCAATAAAATATCTAAATGTTATATACACAGTATCTTGCATATTTTTTGTTTATACTTTATAGTATAGTTTTACTGGATTAAAAACATTGGAAAACCCACTTGGAAATGACTTAACAATGGGTTTTTATAAATTAATAGCAAGATAGAGCTATTGTGTATGGGGGATACATTGCATCAACCTTTAAGATTGGTGGAGTCCACTTTTTTTACATCTGGGACCAGATCAGAACTGATTCCTCCTTTACTTAACCACATGAAGTACATAGTTCTCACCTTGAGATCTTTAGGAGTTATGGATGTAGCCAAGCAAGTAAGATGTCTAGCTACCACTTCTTGGCTGGATAGGTCAGATTAGCCAATCATAATTTCTTAAAAAAAATTGTTGCGGTTGTTTGGGTGGGCAAAATTCTCCCTCCAGATATCCCTTTTAGCTGAATATCAGTCCCAATATGTAGTCCCCCTCCCCCAGATTTATGAGTTGCATAGGGGGGGGGGGTGCTTGTCCAGGCTGTACTTCCTGCACATGCAGGAGTTTACCACAGCTGGGACGAACACACTTAGAAAAAAACAATCTATTATATAAAACGGCAAGAGAAAGAAAAAAAGGAAAGGGCCGGGGGGGGGGGGGGGGGCGGGGAAAAAGGGGGGGGGCCCCAAAAAAAAAAAGGGGGGGGGGAAAGGGGGGGGAAGGGGGTGGGCCCCCCTTAATGAAAGAAAAACCCACAATGGTCACAGCAATAACTTGAATCTAACAAAAGTAATAATATATAAAAATTCTATGAAAATGAACAAATGAAAGTCAGACATTGCTTTTCAACCAGGCATCAACAGAATTTTTTTTTAAAAAACAAACTCATGAAACAGGCCTGGATAGAAATGGTACCTTTAACTTGATATTTTGTTGCACAACCTTTTGAGGCAATCAAATGATTCCTGTAACTGTCAATGAGACTTCTGCAACTCTCAACAGGTATTTTGGCCACTCCTCATGATCAAACTGCTCCAGTTGTCTCGGGTTTGAGAGTTGAGAGTTGAGAGTTTGGGATTTTGTCCACGTGTGTATCTGATCAACATATACTTGTACAGGATCAAAGGTACTTGCTGAAACCCAAAACACTCAAATATTAGTGAGAGACCTAATACGTTCCATTATTTCACCAATACACTATAGTAGTTACTCTGCCTTTTCAGTCCTCTCCAATGTCTTATACTGTATATTGAGGATGTGCTCTTACATGTGATTTATATAAATACAATACATAAGTCATATTTGCTTTTGCAGCTACAGCCTGACATTGAGTTCATCTGCTTAGCTTCTTCATAAGCACTATTCCCAAGTCTGTCCAACATATGTTTCCTCAATATTTATCAGATTTAAATTTCATTTTATATACATATAATTAATAAGATGCATATATTATATATACTTACAGATATCGATACACTGGATATTACTTTCCAGACCTCAGTCCACAATTAATATTATTTAAAAATCCATCTTCAGAAAACAATAATTATGTCTCTGTGTAAAGCGATTAAGGACGGAGTCTCTGGGTAATGGAAATAATTGCATTAAAACATCTTAGTTCCATAGTATCCAGCCATTTAGTCTACTAACATAGGAAGAAGATTAACTCCTTATAGTAGGAAAAGTTATAAAAGTACAAGAGGCAAGTATCAAAGAAATAGGTGGTACCCCGCAAGACAAAGGGGAGCTTGCTTCTTTTTTTATACATGTTCCTGTGGTTGTATGAGTTTCTAGTAAAATATTGTACTTTATCCTATCTCCGAAAGTAGCCTCACAGATCAATTATGAATATTAAGCTAGCGTTAAACATTGGCCTTGTTGTTGAAGACTATTCAGCATCAGCCCCACCCCTGAGGAGTCATGGACATACAGTAATTTATGTACTCTGATTTTCCAATAGTTTTTGCAAATAGACTGAAGAATCTCTCATCACTCCACATGAGATGTTATGCGAACTGTATTGTCCTAAATCAGAGCCCAGGAGGAATATTATACAAAAGATTACAAATATAGAACCATCTATGGATAAACAGTAGGTATTAATATGTCCTATAAATCTATTAGATTAGGATAAATATATTAAGATTATATTTAGTTAAACTTAAAGGGAACCTGTGAAATGGAAAATGTAGTGTAATCTGCAGGCAGTATGTCATAGAGCAGGAAGAGCGGAGCAGATTGATTGTATAAGGTTGCGGGATAAGAAAACTGAGAATTCTGTTATTCTTAAGTTTGGTTTATTTTATTACTTTTAGATTTGTTCCCTCTCACTATTATATTTAAATTTTATATATTTATTTAAAATAAGCTATTTAAAAATAGGTTGTAAAAACACTGTATGGGGATTATTTTTTTTGTGGAACAGATTGTACTCCATATTGTTACCATTTAATATTTTGTTATGATGTTCTAGAAAGCCGTAAAAAAATTCTGAGGTGAAATTAGAAAAAAATGCATTTGTGCCATTTTTTTTTATGGGTCCTGTTTTCAAAGCGTTTGCTGTTCAGCCAACTTTACAATGATTCCAACTTTATTTTCTTATGTTAAAACGCCTTTTAAAAAATTGCAAAACTTTGCAAAAAAACAATATATTGGAGTCGCCATATTTTGACATCCATAACTTTTTTTTTAAATTTCCATGTAAGGAGCTGTATAAAGGGTCTTTATTTGCTGGGCAAGTCGTGTTCCTTATTTTTACAAGTATAGGGATTTTCTGACATTTTAATTGCTTTTTATTCAATTTATTGGAGGAGGTGAAATGGCAAAAAAAAAAAAAAAAAAAAAGGTGGTTCGGCTGGAATGGGTTTAGCCACAAAACTAAAGATTGATCAGTAATTGCCAAGTGGATTTGCATGGACCGGTATTACCATCCAACCAAAGTGTTTCTTGCTTCACATTTTGGGGGGAATTAATTAAGACTGGCATTTTCTACACTAGTCTTAATAAAAGTCCCCAACTAGTACGAAGTATTCTTGAAATGTTAAAATTCTCCTTCCTCCTAATAAATTTGGGTCACTCCCATACACCAGAACTGAAGTCTATGCCAGTCAACATCTGGCGTAGATTTCATCTATAACTTATGCCAGTCTACTGGTGTGAGCTAAAATAAATTTGTTGGGCCAAGGCCTCTCTACTTAAATTTCAAAAAGTGGCGAGTGAGGCACAGAATGAATGATGTGGCATGTCTTTGGACAAAGGGCCGTGTGCCAAAGGTGCACCACAATTACACCCATCTACAGCAGAAACTGGCATAGATGAGTAGATAAATCCCCCTTTGCTTTACACATACTATATATTATGTATAGAATTAGAATTATAATTCTCATTCTTAAAAATTTTGCTTCTAACTTTAATTCTTTGTCGCAGCTGAATAACAGAATAAAATATAAGTGAAGAAAAAAAAAACATAGCAAAGACCCAAAAAGTCAACAATGCCCAAGACTGTTACCCAATACTATACATATTATTTAGCTAAATGAAAAAAAACATAAGGAATTCAGTCATTCTTATTCATTATTTTAGTATATCATAGTAAATACTAATATTACTTTAAGAATAAACAATATAACCAACATATATAAAAGTTAATGGCCGGTATATCGCCCACCATATGTAAAAAAATTGTTATAAAGTGTCTCATTTAGAAGAGGCTGAGAGAAAAATTTGGAGAACGCACAACATCCTGACATAGTGTTATGTCAAACTGATAACATGAGCACTGACACTGCATCCTTGCGATCACAGGTTAGGATTCTGGCAATATTACCAGGGTCTAGCTATGGATTTATTGTTCATCTACAGATCCACATTTTATGAATATTTTTATTATCCTAGAAAGCTCGGCACTGCCTCCTGTGGATAAATCACATATTTGCCCACTGTAGAATTTCCTCTCTTTAAGATTCTAATTATTATAATGAATAGCCTGACCAATAACAACCAACCCTGCAATCAGGGGCGCACCTCTAATGAGGCAAAGTGAGGCGGCCGCCTCGGGCGACACTGTCCGGGGGGTGGCATTTTTACTATTTAATGTAAACCAGCCCAGCATAGGCCGCTTTAAAAAAAAAAAAAAAAAAAAAAAAAAAAGAGCTGAGCTGGGCCTGTCCTGGGCTGGTTTACAAGACGTCGCATCTCAGCGCAGGCGGCGATACAATGACGCCTGAGACACAGACATCGCGGACAAGAAGAGGAGGCGACGGCGGCTGCATCAAGGCATCGCAGGTGAGTATAGATTTTTTTTATATATATAAATAGGCCGTTACCTGTTGGAGCATCCCCGACAGGTAACGGCCTATTTATTTACCTACCCCGCGTCTGCTCATGGCCGCCCCCGCTTCCCCTTCTGCTATGGGACACAGAAAGGGAAGTGGATGCCGCTGTGAGCCGCCGCGGGGATTGGTAAGTTGGGCCGCGGGCCGCAAATACTACTATTATTATACTCCGGGGTCTATTCAGACCCCGGAATATAATAATCGGAGGCCTAGGGTTGGTGAAGGAACATAAAAACCAGTGTTACTCACCTCCTGCGATCCGATGTAACTCCGAGCAGGCTTGAGGCCTGTGGTGACATCATCAGGTCGCGTCGCCGGCCTGATCACGTGACGTGTGTACGCAATTAAACAGGGCTGAAAGCTGCAAGGAGTGCACCGGTGTCCAGGATAGGTAAGTAACTCTGGTTTTTATGTTTGTATTCTCCCCTGGGTCTCCAATCATTATACTCTGGGGTCTGAAAAGACCCCAGAGTATAATAATAGTTCATGGGTCAGCCACTATGGGGCATAATACCCTGTGCAGGGACCACTGTAGAGCATAATACCCTGTGCAGGGGCCACTATAGAGCATAATACCAGTGCAGGGGCCACTATAGAGCATAATACCAGTGCAGGGGCCACTATGGAGCATAATACCAGTGCAGGGGCCACTATGGAGCATAATACCGTGTGCAGGGGCCAATATGGGGCATAAAATTGTGTGCAGGAGTTCCTGTGGAACATAATACCGTGTGCAGTGGCCAATGCGGGGCATAATACCGTGTGCAGGGGCCACTATGGAGCATAATACTGTGTGCAGGGGCCGCTGAGAGGCATAATAGTATGCAGGGGCCGCTGCAGGCCATAACACTGTGTAATACTGTGTGCAGGGGCTGCTGTGGAACATAGTGTGTGTCAGTGGGGTGCTATAAACATGGGCTATGGCACCTGTTTATATTATACGCTGTCTGTTTATAGTGACCGTGTGATGTAGTTGTAGCCTTGTCACATACTGTAGACATGTACAGGACGAGGCTGTAGTTACATTACATGGCCGCTATGAGATGAATTACACTATGTAAACAGAGAAGTGGTCACGGCGCTTACACAGGTACCATTCAAACAGCTGATCAGTGGGGGTCCTGGATTTTTGAACCCCACTGATTAGTTTATTAATGACCTGGAAAACCTTTTAATTAGTTAACACCTGGGGTATTATTAATAAGGGGCACTATTTATACAGGGTACACACGGACATTATTAATATAAAGATGCACTTGGGAGTATTATTCATTATGGGGGGTTATATCATATATTTTATAATTGGGGGTAGCAGCAGGATGGGGGCTTTGTGTAGGTGAGGACAATGTGGGTTGGATGCCTGGAAAAAGTGAGGAACCAAAAATGTCTGTGTTGCAAACTTTAGAGACAAGTCACAGCTGGAAGAAGTGGTCATGGCGGTCCAGAGGGAAGAGAAAGGAAATGTGAAGGATTAGTCAGAGACGTCACCTGTAAGTCACAAAATGTTACTGTCCTGTATTCACCTAAATGATAGAGGATAAATACCTGAGTGATGGGGGTCTGTCTGCTGAGACCCCCACTGCGCCTGAGAATTGGGTTTTTCCCCCCACTGGGTGGGAATTCAGCCTGACCGCAGCCATATATATAGGTGTGTCACTTGGTGGATGGACGAACCCGCGTGGCTCTCATTCACTTCAATGGGAGTGCCAAAGATAGCCGAAGTGCAGTACTCAGCTATCTGCGGGGCTCCTATTATAGAGAATGGGGGCCACGTGGGTTCGTCCATCCACCAAGCAGAAGATATGTGAAGTTACTTTCATTGTTAATGCCGTGTTGTTGATCTGATACTGAAGTAATACAGGAAGAAGAATTCTTAAAAACTGTTTTATAACTTTGTGTATTGTGTATATTGTGCGACGATAACAGTGTGTTAAACTAGTAGCATGGAAACTCAGTTTTTTTTGTTTTTTTTTGTTGGTGGGGGCGTCTTTCTATAGTCCGCCTCAGGCAGCAAAGAGGCTAGGTTCACCACTGCCTGCAATATACAAGTGGGGGACATTAAAGGGATTAAAGGCAGTCTGGGCAGACGCATCATCAGCAGGTGGGGCCGTAATAAGTGGAAGAAATGTCTACAGTGACCAGGTCTATGACATCAAAGGGAATCGGCCGACTGATATGTCATATTAACTGTAATACGCAACTAAAATGTCTGCACAAATCACAATGTACTTTTATACTTTTATCTATATTTCTCTCGTATTTATTTTTTTTTAAACTTTTGAAAATGAAAAGTACAGACATCTTTCATTCTTTTTATTATTATATTGATATTTTTACATATCTATCAATCTACTTAATTATCTACATGGAAACTATTTAAGTATCCCCTATTTCATATTTGTTACATTTATACAATATATAGTTTATGTATATTTTTCTCGCTACTACATTTTCTATCTATCTTTCTGTTTATATCACTCTATTTCCGATGTATGTCGTGTGTGTGTGTAATATATTGAGATACAGTCATATGAAAAAGTTTGGGCACCCCTATTAATCTTAATCATTTTTAGTTCTAAATATTTGGGTGTTTGCAACAGCCATTTCAATTTGATGTATCTAATAACTGATGGACACAGTAATATTTCAGGATTGAAATGAGGTTTATTGTACTAACAGAAAATGTGCAATATGCATTAAACCAAAATTTGACCGGTGCAAAAGTATGGGCACCTCAACAGAAAAGTGACATTAATATTTAGTAGATCCTCCTTTTGCAAAAATAACAGCCTCTAGTCGCTTCCTGTAGCTTTTAATCAGTTCCTGGAGCCTGGATGAAGGTATTTTTGACCATTCCTCTTTACAAAACAATTCCAGTTCAGTTAAGTTTGATGGTTGCCGAGCATGGACAGCCCGCTTCAAATTATCCCACAGATGTTCAATGATATTCAGGTCTGGGGACTGGGATGGCCATTCCAGAACATTGTAATTGTTCCTCTGCATGAATGCCTGAGTAGATTTGGAGCTGTGTTTTGGATCATTGTCTTGCTGAAATATCCATCCCCGGCGTAACTTCAAATTCGTCACTGATTCTTGTACATTATTCGCAAGAATCTGCTGATACTGAGTTGAATCCATGCGACCCTCAACTTTAACAAGATTCCCGGTGCCGGCATTGGCCACACAGCCCCAAAGCATGATGGAACCTCCACCAAATTTTACAGTGGGTAGCAAGTGTTTTTCTTGGAATGCTGTGTTTTTTTGACGCCATGCATAACGCCTTTTTGTATGACCAAACAACTCAATCTTTGTTTCATCAGTCCACAGGACCTTCTTCCAAAATGAAGCTGGCTTGTCCAAATGTGCTTTTGCATAAGTCAGGCGACTCTGTTTGTGGCGTGCTTTCAGAAACGGCTTCTTTCGCATCACTCTCCCATACAGCTTCTCCTTGTGCAAAGTGTGCTGTATTGTTGACCGATGCACAGTGACACCATCTGCAGCAAGATGATGCTGCAGCTCTTTGGAGGTGGTCTGTGGATTGTCCTTGACTGTTCTCACCATTCTTCTTCTCTGCCTTTCTGATATTTTTCTTGGCCTGCCACTTCTGGGCTTAACAAGAACTGTCCCTGTGGTCTTCCATTTCCTTACTATGTTCCTCACAGTGGAAACTGACAGGTTAAATCTCTGAGACAACTTTTTGTATCCTTTCCCTGAACAACTATGTTGAACAATCTTTGTTTTCAGATCATTTGAGAGTTGTTTTGAGGAGCCCATGATGCCACTCTTCAGAGGAGATTCAAATAGGAGAACAACTTGCAATTGGCCACCTTAAATACCTTTTCTCATGATTGGATACACCTGGCTATGAAGTTCAAAGCTCAGTGAGGTTACAAAACCAATTTTGTGCTTCAGTAAGTCAGTAAAAAGTAGTTAGGAGTATTCAAATCAATAAAATGATAAGGGTACCCAAATTTTTGCACCGGTCAAATTTTGGTTTAATGCATATTGCACATTTTCTGTTAGTACAATAAAACTCATTTCAATCCTGAAATATTACTGTGTCCATCAGTTATTAGATATATCAAATTGAAATGGCTGTTGCAAACACCCAAATATTTAGAACTAAAAATGATTAAGATTAATAGGGGTGCCCAAACTTTTTCATATGACTGTTATATATATATATATATATATATATATATATATATATTCAATTTTTTTCTATTTTTTAATATTTCTATATATCGTTTTTTTTTTTTTTTATTATATTTCTACGTATTACAACTAGCTAGCAAATATATATGTATTTCCTATCTATGTGTATTAATATTATTTTAATTATTTCAAATTTGTTTTCAAATTTATCTATTTATATCCCCTAACTATCTAGAGGTGTATCTCAATAAATTAGAATATCTTTAAACGTTTATTTCGTTCAGTAATTAAATTAAAAAACTGACTTCCTATATTTTCTAGATTCTTAGAACACTCTGTGTAATTTCAAGTCTTTTTTTATTTCTGTAAATGTTGATTATGGATTACAGGTAATGAAAACCAAAATCTAAGAAAATTTAGAATATTATAAAAAAGTTCAGTCTTGTAAATTCAGTGTCACCTGCCAAGGTTTCCTAAGGCCTTTAACTCCTTAACGACCCAGGGCGTAATAGTACGTATTGAGTCGCATGACGATGTATGGAGAGCGCTCAGGAGCTAAGCGCTCTCCATACACCGCAGGTGCCGGCTGTGTAATACAGCCAGGACCCGCCGCTAACAGCAGCGATCGGTGCCTGCACCGATCGCGGCTGTTAACCCTTTAGATGTCACGGTCAAACGGGACCGCGGCATCTAAATTGCGCAGCCGCCACGGGCGCCGCCATTTTTACCTGATCGCCGCTCTCCAGAACGTTATCGGAGGGCGATGATTGGTTGCCATGACAGCCGGGAGTCTATTGAAGGCTCCCAGGCCTGTCATTACATTAGATTTGTTACGCGATGCCAGAGGCATCGTCTAATAGCAGTGAAGGCATTTTGCTATTCACTGTGATACAGTAGTGAATAGTATGGTCGATCAGACTCCCTAGGTTTCAAGGTCCCTAGGGAGTCTGATCATACAGGTAAAAGTATAAAAAAAAAAAAAAAAGATTTTAAAAGTGTGAAAAAATTAAAAAAAAAAAAAAACCCTTTCCCTAGATCAGATATAAAAGTAAATAAACAAAAGTAAGCATAAACACATTAGGTGTCCCCATGCTCCAAAATGCCCGAACTATTAAAATATTAAAATATTTATCCCACACGGTGAACGGGGAAAAAAAATCAAAATGGCCAAATAGCGTTTTTTCAACACTTTGTCTCCTATAAAAAATTGAATAAAAAGTGATCAAACCATCAGATCTTTCCCCAAATGGTATCAATAAAAACGTCATCATGTCCCGCATAAAGACGCCTTACCCAGATCCATAAATGTAAATATGAAAACGTTACAGGTGACATGGTAATATGGTGACGCAAAATTTTTTTCTATTTAGCAAAGTTTTTAAATTTTTTAAAAGGTATCAAAACATTACAAATACTATATAAATTTGGTATCGCCGTGTTCGTACTGACCTGCAGAATACAGGTAACATGACATTTTTGCCACACATTGAATGCTGTAAAAATTAAACCCATATGAATTTGGAGCAGAGGTGTATTAAGCGAGCAGCACAGTTTAAGGTGGACTGGAGGGGGTGAGGGTGTTAGCTGAGAGGCCATGGAGAAGGGTATTATCTATCTATAAATATCTATGTATCTCCTATCTAGTCATGTCATATTTAGACAGTATTATATCTATCTAGTTATTTCTAATTTATCTATATTTATTGCCCTATATTTTCCTGTCTATCTATATGTTTCTGGCTATGGACTTAGTAGACCAGTTACAGTATATCAGTGTATTTTCTTTATAATACTCTTATATAATCTAATAGATACAATCTCATAGATAAGCCCTTGCCTGCAGGGCCCTCTATCCCACTGTGCCAGTTGGTCACTCTTAGCATTATATTTGTTTTGTATATTTTGTGTACAGTATGTAAACCCTCAAATGTAATACACCATGGAACTAATGATGCTATATAATAATAATAATAATAATAATAATAATAATAATAATAATAATAATAATATAATAATAATAATAATAATAATAATTTTAATTTTAGTTCTGGTATTTTATCTATTGTACTTGATGAATTGTTTAATATTCTCTGACATCAAAGGTTCTGCTGAAGACTCTTATTTACATCATAAATCTCCAGTTGCCATTTGTGTATTGTCCCACATTGTAAGGTGTCAATGACTAGAGGTGTATATGAAAGATCAAGGGAGGAGACCATTTCTGTCACTTTTTAGAAAACATCAAGGGAAGGTCCACTTTGTTCTTCAGGACAACCCTAGAATAATTCCATATATAAGATGGGTGAGGGTTTTCATTCCATCATTCCATCCAGTGAACAGCCATGGACTCAGAGCTGGACCAAATCCTCTGCACTGTACTTTCTCTAGAAGACGACTATCCAGCATTGCATCAGAGAGCTCCAACCAATGCCATCCATGTTCATCCTGGTCTCTTCTCTTCCATGGACACCCAACAAGATCTTCAGAAATCTTTTTACCTGAAGGAAACTCGACTGGAAACCAACAACCTGCTAGGTATGCAACAACAAGCCCAAGGCTGGAAGAACATGGATCCAAAGACGCCATCACAAAATAACACACCATCATCATCATCAACCTACGACAATGTAGTCACTGATCATTTTTAATATCCGCTATTTTGAAACTAGAATGGTAATAAAAAAAGCTTAAATTAGATTTTTTATTTCCTACTGTAACATTTTCTTAAATATATTAAAAAAGAATTGTATGTGTTTTTATTTTTAATATAATTTTGTTTTTTATGCTGATTTTACCATATTCCCTTATCTTGTGTTTCCAGAAACATTCCATGGAGAAGAAAATGGGGGTAATAAGGCCAGGACTGATAAAGATGAGACAAGGATGACTTTCATCAAAAACAGATGTAGACAGAGGACAAACTATAATAAGGAACAGATCACCTTCCTCGAGTAAATTTAATAGTAACCCCTATCCAGGTGTCAGATTGGGGAAATTACTGGAATTTCTGAGCCAAGAATACAGGTATGAGATCAAGTCATATTTATCATCTATAATAATACAATATCATACTAATTCAGAATAATAACATAGAAATGCTACCAATATTTTCCTTTAATATTATACTTTATACTTAGATTTACTTATATTGGTACTTTGTATATTGTATTATCATACATTTTTATTTTATTGCTTTTATCATAAAACAGAAATTTACTAAAATATTAATTCTAATTTTAATTTGTAATTAAAATATATTACTATTTTAGTACTATTTATATAATATAAATACTACTTAAACATAATAATGATAATACATACTACTACTAATATAATAATCATAATAGTCATCATACATACAATATAAAATTGTGACCAATACTATTAGCATTAATATTTTTCTTAAGATTAAGATTTTCTATATTCATCTTGGTGACAGTTTTTTTGTCCTGAAAGGTTTTCCATATTTACCACCATGAATGCAAGAACTTTCTGTGGTTGGGGACTTGTCAGAAACCCAGCCATGATGTCCTTATTGTGGTCTGGTTATCTTCTCATACATGTATTGCACCAGTCTGATAACCTGTCCACAATAAGGACATAAAGCTGAGTTTCTGACAAATCCCCAACCATAGAAAGTTCTTGGATTCATAGTGGTAAACATGGACAAATTAGGATCGGGTATAATGAAATTCAATATATCTGACCCTTTATTCCCCAACATCTGCAATCAAATGAAGAGTCTGGAGGCCCCATACACATTACATTGTTGGCCTGTCCTACAAAATTTGCAAGCTTGGCTGATGTTCCTCTACTAAGTATGGCCACCATTTGTACACACTATATGAACAAGCACTATTACTCCAGACAACACCAGATCTTGACATTACTACATTTAGACTGCAAAAATAGCCATAAAAATACAAAACCACCACTTACTTTTACCCCCATTTGCTTGCTGCCTGGTCAGCTGCTCATCCTGACTAGCCATGGATGATGTAGACTGGTCTCTCCAGGTAACGACAGGTCTGGCTATTGGAGGCTCCTGTGGGATCCCAAGGATGGCATACAGCTCCACCAGGGTGTCCTGAAGCTTATTTGGATCATCCAGAGGCTGCAGAATTTCTGTCTCCAAGGGAAGAGCAGGACAAGTACTGTAAGCAGGAGGACAGTACAGATGGGGGTAATCCTCCTCTAGGGATAGAGCATTGCAGATGACTTGCTCCAGCTCTGGGTCCTTCTCCATGTTTGCTGCTCTGGGGCTTCTCTGCTCAGATCTGAGATCACTCTGGAGTTTCTACCCTTTATAGAACACCCGAAGAAGCCAAATATGTATGTTGCACCAAGAAATGTAACTTTGATGTGACACAAAAGAGCTGATAACACCTTCAGGCCTTGATCCTACCTGGGCACCTTTTATTCAATTCACACTTCAGGTTTTCCACTGAAAGTCTTATAAAATAGATATGAATAGCAAAGTGTTTCAAATGGAATTAATTAGCATTTAAAGGGGCCATGAAAGAAGACCAAAGAAGAATTATATAAAATGAGTTGTCCTGAACTATACTGAAAGTTTCAGTATTAAAAATAGTAAGGTAAAAAAATAAGAAAATAAACAAACTACTGGAAGTCAGTGTGTGAAAATATCACAAAAAAAATATATAAAATAGACAAAACACAAAATATGAAAAATAGATTAAGAAATAAAATAAAAAATGAGGTAAAATGAACTATAATTTGCTTATGCAACTAGATCTAGTTTACAATAGATTTGTTATATAATATTTATATTATACTATGTTTAAATATATATTTATATAATTAGAATAATCATATTTACCTACAGAACAATTTAGGGTGCCCATATATCTTTGTCCACTTGTGTTTGGCGTGGTTCTAACCGCAATGTTGCACATCCAATTTATCATTAATGACTGTGTGGTTTTGTGTGGGCCTGTACATTTTCTATCCAACCAAAGTCTCGGCTTAAAAATTTATGATTTTTCACCTGCACTCTGTTCTTAAAAAGTATTAGGAGTAATGTGTTTAGTTATGGATTTATTATTGTTCTACAAATCCACATTTTTAATCCTAGAAAGTTCAGCACTGTCCCCTGTAGATAAATCACATATTCACCCACTACAGATTTTGTATTTAACATTCTAATGGCCATTATTTTAATGAAACATCTGAACTAAAACAACCAACCCTCAATATACAAGTGGGTGACATTAAAGGGATGGGGCAGTCTGGGCAGATGTATCATCAGCAGGTGGGGCTGTAATAAGTGGCAGAAATGTCTACAGTGACCATGTCTATGACATGAAAGGGAATCGGCCGACTGATGTCACATTACCTGCAATCCACAACTAAAATGTCTTCACAAATCACAATGTACTTTTATACATTATCTTTCTCAGATCTCATAATTATCTAATTATTTTTAACTTTTTAAAATGAAAAGTTTAGACATCTTTATTTCCTTTTTATTATATTGATATTTTTACATATCTATTGATCTACTTATGTATCTAAATGGAAAATATCTGTGTTCCCTATCTAGTTATTTCATATATGTCATGTTCATACAATATACATCTATATTTTTCTTATCCATCTATTTCCTATCTATCTGTGTCATTTGTATATTATACATCTATATTTTTTACTACCTATTTATCTAGATAGATGTGAGTGAGAAAATATCCATCTATTTCCTATATTTAATATTTATACAAGATACATTTATATATTTATTTTATTATATCCCTCTATTATCTATTTTAATATATATAATATATACATATTAACTTTATTTTATTATATTGATATTTCTACAGATCTATCAATGTACCTATTTTTCTAAGTAGATAATAGCTATGTATCTCCTATCTAGCCATTTCATATTTCTGTCATATATATACACAATATCCTTCTTTCACTCCTTCTTGATATAGACATCTAATTTCTATGTCTCATATCTATCTATAAAAACAAAAAAACACAATCCTAGAAACACTTCTAGATTTATTTCTTCCTTCCTTCGCATTATTATATCCCTCTATTATCTATGACATGTATATAATATACATCTACATTTTTCTCCTTTTTATATCTCAATTAACTTAGCTAACAAATATCTAAGAATGGGGGTAATAAGAAGGCCAGGACTGAAAAAGATGAGACAAGGACTTTCTTCAAAAACTGATGTAGACAGAGGACAAATTACTATATGAAACAGATCACCTTCCTCAAGAGTGAATTTAATAGTAACCCCTATCCAGATTTTACCCGCAGGTGTCAGATTGGGGAAATTACTGGAATTTCTGAGCCAAGAATACAGGTATGAGATCAAGTCATATTTATCATCTATAACAGTACAATATAGCAATAATTTAGAATATTGTTAACATATAAATTGTACCAATATTTACATTATACTTTATTTTTAGATTTACTTATATTGGTATTTTGTATATTATATTATCATACATTTGATACATTTGCTGTTATCATAAAACAGAATGTATTTAATAAAAATAATTCTAATATTGGTAATAAATGTCTTTAATGTATTCTTAATTTAATTAATATTACTATTATGTTTAAGTAGAATTCTATAATATAAATTTTATTATTGTTTGTTATAAAAATACTACTACTACTCATAATAATAATAAGTGCTAGTGGAAAAATTTAATGACTAATAAGAACTATCATACATACAATATCAAATGATTTGTGACCAATATTATTAGTATTAATATTCTTTTTTTATTAAATAATAAATCCTCTATTATTCTTTGATTTTTTTTTATTATTGTTATTATTTCAGCCACAATCAAACATATTGAGGACATAGGAATATTTTTATGCTTTTCTCTTCTTGCCTAGTGATGACAATTATTGGTTGTTACATCTCTATTTTTTCCAGGTTTGGTTTCCAAACAGGAGAGCGAGATATCTGCAAAAATCCAAATAATCTGAAGACGATATATTTCAAGATGATATATTTCTGTACTGGCACTTACTGGGGCAGAACTGGAGATAAGATATTCATGGGGTTAACTATAACTTTGCACTTTAGGAGAATAATGCAAGATGTTTATTTTGTTGCTCTTTTCATATAACGTCTAATTGTTTTCTATTTAATGTATTTAACAAAATAATTAATAAAATGTTAAAGATTTGTGGTAAAAAATATTTCAATAAAATATCTAAATGTTATATACACAGTATCTTGCATATTTTTTGTTTATACTTTATAGTATAATTTTACTGGATTAAAAACATTGGAAAACCCACTTGGAAATGACTTAACAATGGGTTTTTATAAATTAATAGCAAGATAGAGCTATTGTGTATGGGGGATACATTGCATCAACCTTTAAGATTGGTGGAGACCACTTTTTTACATCTGGGACCAGATCAGAACTGATTCCTTCTTAACCACATGAAGTACATAGTTCTCACCTTGAGATCTTTAGGAGTTATGGATGTAGCCAAGCAAGTAAGATGTCTAGCTACCACTTCTTGGCTGGATAGGTCAGATTAGCCAATCATAACAAAATTCTCCCTCCAGATATCCCTTTTAGCTGAATATCAGTCCCAATATGTAGTCCCCCTCTCCCAGTTTTATGAGTTGCATAGTGCTTGTCAGGGTATGCTGGGAGTTTCACAGCTGGGAGAGTCACAGACTCTATTATATACTCTTTATTATATATACATATTTCAGTAACTCAGCAATGTTGTGTAATGTCACTGATTAGGACCCTGGTGATGTTACATAGACACTCTTCCACCCATGCAAGTGGTAACTTGAAACTTGGGGAAGGTAATGGGGGCAATAAGAAGGCCAGGACTGAAAAAGATGAGAAAAAGACTTTCTTCCAAAACTGATGTAGACAAAGGACAAATTACAATAACAAACAGATCACCTTCCTCAAGAGTGAATTCAGTCATAACCGATATCCAGATTTTGCCAGCAGATGTCAAATTGGGCAAGTTATTGGAATTTCTGAGCCAAGAATACAAGTATGTGATCAAGTTATATCTTTATCATCTATAATAATACAATATCCTACTAATTCAGAATAATGATCACATACAAATGCTACTAATGATATTTACATTTACTATATGTAATATACTTAGATTTACTTATATTGTTTTTTTATTTTATCTTAAATTATTATTGTTCCTGTTTTAATAATACAGAATTCATTTGATAAAACAAATTCTTATAAAATTGGTAACAAATATGTCTATATTTAATGAAGAATGCTTAATCAATATTAAGATAGAACTAATATTACCATTTATTATGTTTCAGTAGTATTTTTTATAATATACATATTAGTATTGTTTGTTATAGAAATACCTAATAATAATATTAATAATAATAGTACTAGTAGGAATATTTAATGACTAATAATACGTACAACATAAAATAATTTGTTGCCCATATTTATTATTAATAATACCAATAATATTATTTTAATAATGATATTTCAACCACAATAAAACATTTTGAGGACATAGAAATATTTTTGTGCTTTTCTCTTTTTGCCCAGTGATGACATTTATTGATTGTTACATCTCTATTTTTTCCAGGATAGCGAGATATCTGCAAAAACCGAGCAAATCTGAAGACTGGTCTCAACACCGGAAATTGACAGCTATAGAAAATATCTCTAAATATCTACAGGTCTATGGAGCAGCTGACACTGGACACCACATGGATAATGTCAGGCTTGGTGTCATATTGGACCATTAGTCTCTTCGCATAACCAAGATGATATTTTTGTACTGGCACTTACTGAAGGCTGAGCTGGAGAAAAGATATTTATGGGGTTAACTATAATGTTTGCACTTTAGGAAAATAATGCAAGAGGGTTTTTTTTACTCTTTTAATATGTCTATTTTTTGTATATTATCAGAATTATTTAATTTAGTGAACAAAATACTATTAAAAATGTTAAAGATTTGTGAAAAAAAATCTTTCAATAAAACATATAAATGTTATGTACATAGTCTCCTGCATATATTTTTTTTATAGTTTTTCTGCATATAGTTTACTTTTTACTGGATTAAAAACATTGGAAAACCCACTTAGAATTGACTACATGCTAAAATAATAGCAAGATAAAGCCAGATTATGGCTAGGACCTCACATTGTGAAAATGCTGCATTTTACTGTAGCTGTTCTGGCCAATCCCACCTATACATTGCAAAAAAAAAAACTATTAAAAGAACCTCTTTGATCCTTAATATTCAGTCCCCTAGTCCATTTACATAGGAAGAGCATTTACTTCAATTATAAAGAAAGGCATAAAAGGACAAGAGGCAAGGATCAAAGAAATAGGTAATACCCTCAAAACAAAAGGGAAGGTCTCTTTCTTTTCTAATATACAAGTTCCTGTGAAGTGTCTACTAAAATATTGGACTTATTCTATTTCCAAAAGTAGTTCTAGAGTTCAGTTAGAATATTGAGCTATCATAAAGATATCTTGAAGATTATTCAACATTGTGCCCACCCCTGAGGAGCCAGGGACATATATTAATCTCTCTGAATAGAATCGTTTTTACAAAAAAAGAAGACTCAAGAACCTCTCACCACTACACAGGAGATGTTACATGGACTGTATTGTATGAAATCAAACCAGAGAAGGAATATTATACAAAAAATTACAAATATAGAACCATGCATGGATAACAGATATATTAGGTATTATTGATACATCCTATAAATCTATTAGATTGGAATTATGTATTTGGATTATAGATAGCGTGTTATGGAACAGGAGGAGTTGAGCAGATTGATATATAATGTTGTGGTATAAGATAACTGATATTTCCCATGCTCCCATTGAAGTGAATAGGGCAGACGTGCGGCAGTGTTCACCCCTCAGGATTGGTTGGAGTCTTAGTGGTTGAGCAGTGTATCCTCTATCTTATGTATAGAGTAGAAATATTTTTTCGTGGTATAACCCTTTAAACAGTGACTTTATACAAGCTTAAACAGGCCATAAAACTATATATTTTATGCTATTTAAGTAGTTTTTTTTTACTCTTGAGGGCTAAATCATTAAAATCTGATATAGGTTTAAAAATATATCATCTGGTTTCTTGATGTTTCTTTCCTGTATGGGACAAAACCTTTGATGCCCATCACACAATTGTGTGCTCATTTTACATATGAAATACCATAGATCTCTGGTGTATGATGGGTGGACTAGCTGAAAGGATCAAAGAATTGGGCGCTGCCCCAATGCTGCAGGAACACCAAAAAGCCATTTTCTCTTTTTGTCCACTAGTACATGTGGCCTGGCTGATATAAATGTCTCCCCAAATGACTGAAGCCAATATTTTATCAAGAAGTTGAAAAGACCAGCCATGGATATTGAGCTAGACCAAGTTCTCAACACAGTTCTAGCCCTAGAAGAAGATTATCCAGCATTATCTCCTCCTCCAAGAAGCCAGGAAAATTTGACATGTAATTTCTTTATTTTTTGCAATTTTATTTAACTTTATTTCAATGAAGTACACAAAGAAATCTCTCTCAACTATTCTAGAGCAGACAAATTGTCAATTTTATTCTATTTTAGGTATCCATGAAGAATCCCAGATGGGGAAGAATACGGGACAAAACATATCAGACATGACTGTCCCGAAGACAAACAAGGAAGACAAGTTGAGAAACCAAATCAAAAGTAAATGTCTTTTTTATATGTTTTTTTAAATTCAGTTGTTAAAAATACTAATTTAGAAAATGTTTTTAATAATATCACTTTGTAAAAAAAATTCTGCAGTAGTGTAGGGTATTGCTACATCTGGCAAGACCCTAACAGGGGGATTATATCATATATTATATAATTGGGGTAGCAGTAGGATGGGTGTGCAGGTGAGGACAATGTGGGTCGGTGTCTGGAAAAGTGAGGAGCCAAAGATGTCTGTGCTGCAAACTTTACAGAGACAAGTCACAGCTGGAAGAAGTGGTCATGGCGGTCCAAAGGGAAGAGAAGGGAAATGTGACCGATTAGTCAGAGACGTCTCCTGTAAGTCACAAAATGTTACTGCCCCGTATTCACCTAAATGATAGAGGATAAATACCTGAGTGATGGGGGTCTGTCTGCTGAGACCCCCACTGAGCCTGAGAATTGTTTTTTTTTTCCCCCAATGGGTGTGAATTCAGCCTGACTGCAGCCATATATATAGGTGTGTCACTTGGTGGATGGACAAACCCGCATGGCTCTCATTCACTTCAATGGGAGTGCCAAAGATAGCCGAAGTCCAGTACTCAGCTATCTGTGGGGCGCCTATTATAGAGAATGGGCGCCACGTGGGCTCGTCCATCCACCAAGTAGAAGATGTGTGAAGTTACTTTCATTGTTAATGCCGTGTTGTTGATCTAATACTGAAGTAATACAGGAAGAAAAATTCTTAAAAACTGTTTCATAAGTTTCAAATGTAATGGAAAGGGAGGACCTGAAAGAGAACTGTCAGACTTTTCTTTTACACAGTCTCTTCACTAAGGAACGCTGAATAGTGGACCAGAAAGAGAACTGTGTAATCTTTTTACTATACTTGAGCAGACCAGAAGGAAAACTTATTTTTCAAATGTATTTTTACCGCTCATATGAATGTATAAAATAGACCAGAGGAAAAACTCTGGTCTATTATGTTTTAATTCATAATGTATATTTATATAACTCAATTATTTTATTTTATTTTTTTGAAATTATTATTCCTTTTAACTCTTTCATAAATAGACCTCAATATTAAAAATCCCCTGTCAAGTGCAAGTTTCCAAAAGCGGCAGACACCCATAGACTTTCAAATCAAAAAGATATCTAAAGGAACACGCTGATATCATTACGGTCATTCAGACCAAGGGGTCCCAGGGCGTTTGTTTTTATAATCCATTTTGCTTTTTTGTAGAAGCATTTTTTTCCTATCCTCTCCATAAGGGGGTATCGGGACCTGTTCAATTCCAGCAAAGGTCAAACAATTAGCGTCACCTCCGTGGGACTCATTGATATGTTCAATGAGTTGCGGTGACCCCTCACCTGACTTAATTGATTTAAAATGCTCATCAAATCTCACATACACCACACGTGGACAAAATTGTTGGTACCCCTCGTTTAATTAATGAAAAACCCACAATGGTCACAGAAACAACTTGAATCTGACAAAAGTAATTTGCCAAACTACATGTTAAGTCACAAAGCTTCTGGGAGAATGTTCTATGGACAGATGAGACAAAAATCGAAATTTTTGGCAAGGCACATCAGCTCAGTTTACAGATGGAAAAATGAAGTATTTCTTGAAAAGAACACTGTCCCTACTGTGAAACATGGAGGAGGCTCTGTTATGTTCTGGGGCTGCTTTGCTGCATCTGGCACACGGTGTCTTGAATCCGTTCAGGGTACAATGAAATCTCAAGACTATCAAGGGATTCTAAAGAGAAATGTGCTGCCCAGTGTCAGAAAGCTTGGTCTCAGTCGCAGGTCATGGGTCTTGCAACAGGATAATGACCCAAAACACAAAGCTAAAAACACCCAAGAATGGCTAAGAGGAAAACATTGGACTATTCTGAAGTGGCCTTCTATGAGCCCTGACCTAAATCCTATTGAGCATCTTTGGAAGGAGCTGAAACATGTCGTCTGGAAAAGGCACCCTTCAAACCCAAGACAACTGGAGCAGTTTGCTCATGAGGAGTGGCCAAAATACCTGCTGAGAGGTGCAGAAGTCTCATTGACAATTACAGGAATCGTTTGATTGCAGGGATTACCTCAAAAGGTTGTGCAACAAAATATTAAGTTAAGGGAACCATCATTTCTGTCCAGGCCTGTTTCATGAGTTTTCTTTTTTTTTAAATTCTGTTGAAGCCTGGTTGGAAAGCAATGTCTGACTTTCATTTATTCATTTTCATAGAATTTTTATATATTATTACTTTTGTCAGATTCAAGTTATTTCTGTGACCATTGTGGGTTTTTCTTTCATTAAATGAGGGGGACCAACAATTTTGTCCATATGTATCTGATCAGTTTCCCTATATAAAAAAGCCACAAGGGCAAAAAATAGCGTAAACTACAAAATTTGTTTTACATGTTATAAACTGAGAAACTTTGTCTAACATCTCCAAAAGACAATGTATTTTTTCTACTATTATATTTACAAAATGCACAATTATTGCATCTAAAGTTCCCTGCTGGTGCTCCTTTTCCCAGCCAAGTATCTACATGTTTGGAAAACGGCTGGACATCAGCCAATCCGTTATTATTTTACAATTTTGTAAAGTTATCAATGGCTTGTTTGATGCTTTAACGGCAAGGGTAGGATCTGCCTCAATAATACCCCAATTTTTATGTATCGCAGTTCGAATCTGATTAGCTATCGGGCTAAATCTAAATGAGAAATTAAATCTCTCATTGTTTTTAACTTTGTTACATTTATTTTCCAAAAGATTGTTTTCTATCAATACTTTTAGCCCTATTGTATGCCTTTTGTGTAACTCTTAGGATAATCTCTGGCTAATAGACTTTTTTTTAGATCTTCAGCCTATTGTTTAAATAGTTGTTCATCATTATTAATCCTCTTTAGTCTAATAAACTGTCCATAAGGGACAGAATTTTTTACATGCTGAGGATGGTAACTTTTATAGTGCAATAAGGCATTTGCAGCTGTAGGTTTTCGAAATACTTCTGTTATACCTTTATATGATTTTTTTCACCAGCACATCGAGAAGTTCAAGTTGACTATCGTTAATCTTTGAAGTAAATTTCATATTCATATCATATATTCAGATATTGGACAAACTCTGTCAACAGATCATCCGTTCCAGACCAGAGTATAAATATATCATCCACATATCTCAGATACAAATAGATATATTTAGCAAAAATGTTTGTAAGGGAAAAAACATTTTTCTTCAAAATAAGCTAAAAAAAATTTGCATAAGTACATGTGACGGGCGTACCCATCGCTGTACCATCGATCTGGGCATACCATTTATCATTAAATATGAAAGTATTATTAGTAAGAACCAATTCAATACCATTAGTAATAAACTCCAATTAATTTTTTTTTCTTTTTTGGCATTTTGGAAGATGCGTGTTATTGCTTCTATACCTTGCTTATGTGGGATTCTGGTGTATAAACTTTCTACATCAATAAAAGCCAGTCTTTAGTGTCCTTAACATAAGAAGGTACAGTATAGTAGATAACAGCCGTTTTAATAGCCATTCCAGATATTGTGAAAGTGATTCCGTTACCAAACCAATTCCTGCCATGATTGGTCTACCAGGTGGATCTTTTAATGTTTTGTGGATTTTAGGAAGCTACCATCCTGGTTTTTTAGGGAACTCTACAAGCAATTTCTCGGCTGTTTTTTTTTAGATATTACTTCTCTTTCCACATTTGATTGAGGAAAGTTTTTTAATTTTATTGTGAATTACTGAAATGGGATTTTTTTTTCTAAGATTTTATAAGTAGAGGGATCTGATAGTTGTCTGTTAGCTTCTTTAACGTAATATTCTTTGGTCATAATAACAGTGTTGCCACCTTTGTTGGCTTTTTTATAACAAGATCTTCTTGTTGTCTGAGCCACTTTAATGCTCTAAATTCTTTTTCTGTTAAATTTGACTTTTCTTAACTATATAGCAAAGCTTTCACATGTTTTACTACTTGTTTAAGAAATAGGTCGATATTCCCACCTGGCTGTAAAGGGGGTTAAAGTGGAAGGTACGCCGCCCTTGAAGGGTTCCAAAGTTTGCAATGTTTCATCTGACCAATCTATTAGGTCCAGGAGAATATCCTTCTCCTGATTTTCAAATACATCGCCAACAAAAAAACCTAGAGGGCCTATTTCGCATGGAATTTCTCCAATCATCTTAGGAAATTCCATGACAGATTTTTGAGAAAAATGTTTGAATAGATTCATCTTTCTAATACATTTAAACAAACCAGTCTCAAACTCAACAGGGTCAAACTCTTCGGTAATACCATAATTTAACCCTTTCGTTAATAGAGAGACAATCTTCATCTAGGATTTTTTCAGTTAAATTGACCACTGTAACTGCTTTTTGAGTTAGTTCCTTCAGGACACTTGTTTTTGTTTCGTGCCTAATCTTCCTTCTCCATTCCCTTCTTGTGTTCGTCCTAAAGGGAGTCTCTGTTCTATAGCTCTTTCCTTTCATTGTATGGCAGGACCGGTCACCAGTTGGTCATCAGAGGCACTTGATTTGGTATTGGTTGTCCAATATTCTTTAGGTCGTATTTTTTTATTTATGTTCCTATTTTTGTTTGTATTGGCATTTTTAAAAGTCCTTCTTTGTGTTTTTTTCTCACTCCATTCAAACACCTTTACTAGCCATTCTATGTGCAGTTCCTCTCTCCCTATCTAATCCTATGGACATATTTTTATCTAGGACTGAATAAAAGGATGTTTTTAGGAAAAAATCCACGCCTGGGTGAGTGCCCCCTTTATTTCTTCTGTAGATATTTATTACTATTATTACTATTATTTATTATTATAGTTGATCTTGAACAGGAATATAAGAAATAAGTAAATTTATTTAATAAAAATGTTAAAGCTAGTATTATTGGTAGCAATGTTTTTTTTTTTCTTATTCTCTGTTAAAATATTACTACTATCATTATATATATATACAGTATATATATATATATATATATATATATATATATATATACTGTATATAATTCAGAAGCCTCTGAATGATCCAAATAAGCTTCAGGACACCCTGGAGGAGCAGTATGCCATCCTTGGGATCCCACAGGAGCCTCCAATAGCCAGACCTGTCGTTACCTGGAGAGACCAGTCTACACCATCCATGGCTAGTCAGGATGAGCAGCTGACCAGGCAGCAAGCAAATGGGAGTAAAAGTAAGTGGTGGTTTTGTATTTTTATGGCTATTTTTGCAGTCTAAATGTAGTAATGTCAAGATCTGGTGTTGTCTGGTGTAATAGTGCTTATTCATATCGTGTGTACAAATGGTGTTCATCTACTGAGTATGGCCATCAACCAAGCCAACAATGTAACAATCTTTACATATGTTTCTCTAACCATCTTAGTGGTGAGATCTTTTGTCCTGATAGTTTGTCCATGTTTACCACCATGAATCCAGGAACTTTCTATGGTCAGAAACCTAGCCATGATTTCCTTACTGTAGACAGGTTATCAGGAGGGGACACTACATGTATGAGAAGATAACCTGACCACAATAAGGACATCATGGCTGGTTATCAGGAGGGGACACTACATGTATGAGAAGATAACCCGGACACAATAAGGACATCATGGCTGGTTATCAGGAGGACACCACATGTATGAGAAGATAACCCGACCACAATAAGGACATCATGGTTGGTTATAAGGAGGGACACTACATGTATGAGAAGATAACCCGACCACAATAAGGACATCATGGCTGGTTATCAGGAGGACACTACATGTATGAGAAGATAACCTGACCACAATAAGGACATCATGGTTGGTTATCAGGAGGGACACTACATGTATGAAAAGATAACCCGACCACAATAAGGACATCATGGCTGGTTATCAGGAGGGGACACTACATGTATGAGAAGATAACCTGACCACAATAAGGACATCATGGCTGGTTATTAGGAGGACACTACATGTATGAAAAGATAACCTGACCACAATAAGGACATCATGGCAGGGTTTATCACAGGTCCCAGACCATAGAAAGTTCCTGCATTCATGTTGTTAAATATGGAAAACCTATCACTACAAAAAAATCACCAATAAGATGGTTAGAGATTTTTATTTATTTATATTTGCAAAAATGTTTAACTTTTCATTGTCTGCAAATTTAATTCTGGTGATGTTCTTGTGAAAATCCCTTTAAAGGGCTTCTCCACTTTGGACAAACCCTACTTATTGGAAGGGTCCATTGGCAATAAGTGGATTACAAGTTTCTCCCTGATAAAACCTCAAGTGATCAACTATTATCTGTGGGGAAACCTGGCAGTAACTGTTCAGAATTCCTGCAGCGCCACCCCAGGGGAAATTGAGCACTACACAATGCCCATTCATATTAATACTATGTCTACATAATGCAGGACAGAACATTCCTCCAAAGATAGAGACGCTCTTTATAACCAATTCTTATTTTGATGAAGATGAAGTTTCTATTAACTCAGAATTCCCTAACAGGGCACATGGCAATGGCTTTCTAACCTGGACAC
Organism: Leptodactylus fallax; assembly: GCA_947044405.1. NCBI lineage: Eukaryota > Metazoa > Chordata > Amphibia > Anura > Leptodactylidae > Leptodactylus > Leptodactylus fallax. The sequence continues at coordinate 496,321 of CAMRHE010000758.1, forward strand.
CCCTTTAACATTATCCATTTTTGTTTTTTTAGGGACATTGCCAGAAGAGGAGATGGGAGAGATCCCATTGATATCAATCCAAAAGTGTAGAATGAGGACCATGTATAGCAAGGAGCAGACTGTCTTTCTACAGAAGTTTCATCTCAATCCTTACCCCAATTATAACAGTAGATGTTGCTTCACTGAAGCCACTGGGATCCCGATAAGCATTTTTTGATTTCTGTCAAACTTCTTTCAATTCCTTTTCTTCCATGGTGCCACAACTCTGTACAGGTTGTTAGTGGTATTGCAGCTCAGTCCTTCTGCATTTTTTTTTTACCCCAAAACAGTGCCACTTTGATCCCTAGGCCATTTCTGTTATTGCAGTGAAAACCAGACACAGACATGGAAAAGAGTGTCACTGACAATATTAATCATAAGGTTTCAGAATAGAAGGGCCAGGCACCTAGGGAAATCCTCCAAGAAGCAGGAAGTGCCATAAGTGTGGGCAGAAGGCCTATCCAATCATATGAGGTTTCTCCGAGCCCCAAAGTCTGCAATAGGATCTCCAACACCAACTATACAAGGGCCTCGAACCAGAGAAGCAAAAGCACCAGAACTGAAGAATTATCACCGATCCAACATTGTCAGCACTTTACAGCACCACAAAGCAATTCACACGCGGTGTCATCTTGTCCTTAAAATATTTATAGTATTTATTTTTTTACATTTTTATTAAAGGTCTTAAATATTTATTATTAAAGGTAAAATATTTGATATGTTTATATCCCAATGTATAATATCTGTTTTATCTTTAAAATATAAAATAAATATATTTTTTATCGGAGTCTGCAGAATTCATTATTTTTCAGTTTCTATTGGTAGAAAGGAAATTAAAAATTAAAAATAACATTTGGTAGGACTTGGTCGGTGGAGTCGGGTCCAAGTTTTGGAAGAGTTGTAAAAAATTACCAACTCCAGCTTCAAAATAAAATGGTTAATTATTTTTAGTTATTTTCTGCAATTAATAATATTGTATAATGAATTACATGTATAGTTTGTTACCTATTTACTTTCATAGGAATCAATTACTGGGTTTTTAATAAATTTGAGGATTTTTACTGCTTCTGTCTGACCATGAGTGAAGGAGTTGGAGTTAGGCTGTGGAAAAACGAAGAAGTCGGAGGTTTGATATTCCAACTCCACAGCCCTGGTAGTAAGAATATCAAAAACAACAATAAAAATAATCCACTAATGTTAATAATGTAACTGACTGGCAAAGCTCCAGGTTCATGAGGAGTTTACATAAATTTTTGGTTTGGTCTAACCATAAATTTTTGTGAGATTTGTTGCCCACATATCATTACACTCTGATTTCTCTTTAGAACCTGGACTATAATAATTGAAGACCCCGGGGAGGTGCGGAAACCTCATACACAGCTCATACTCACCTCACAAGGGTCACCCATCTCTGACAATACTTAATGAATAAAAACTAAATAAATGTAAAAATTATATATTTAATAAATCACTAGACATGGTGAATTTTCCAAAATTTGCTCTGGGTCTGATTTGAAAGCGCCCCAATTGCCCTAGAAAGTTTATTCTTTACTTTCAATGAGCAAGAGTAACCTAAACCAGACCTTGTATTTTAGGGTACATTTGATTAATGAAAGTAGGTCAATGACCTAGGGTTACTACATAGATAGTTGGCCGCCATTTTGAGGAATTTGTGAAGGACAAATACTAAATGTTTTGGAAAAACCGTTGAGAAGTTCAATTTAAGATGTCCCAAAAAACATTTTTTTCCGCTCAGGTTATTCGAATTATTGTGGCGTCTTTTTTTGGTGACACCCAAGGCTTTATTTTTATGTTTGTATGTTTTTCTTCATACATTATATACAGGAAAATGTGCCATTTTTCACATTTTTTTTTTAAATAGCACATAATGCTATAAAAAATTTTTTTGAATAGTTTGTCCTCCCCATTACAGTAATTTTTATGTAGTGTTGTGTCGCTGTTGGCAGGGGCATGAGCCTGTAATGTGGGTGTGGTTTTAACTTTTTATTTTTTTTTATTTTTTTTATTTTACATTGCGCTCCCCATAAGGTAATAGTAGACCTTTGGGGGACATCTTAACAGTAATGTTTTTTTTGGCTGATTCATTAGCCCCAGGTACAGGAAGAATGCAGAATCCTCTAGGACCCAGCAGCATTCACTGTCTCTGGTCCCCAGCGGATGACATCACCACTGGGTCTGATGAGCTACATCATGGCGGCTCCCATAGTTGTGTTTACAGCTCTCATTGAGTGTTGTGTATTCTAGGTGTATGCAAATGCCATACTGACCTGCAGAATAAAGATGACTTCTCAATTTTACTGTCTCACGGACACTATAAAAACAAAACCCAAACAACCCAAATTGCATAATTGTGTTTATTTCCAGCATATATTGCATGGAGATATTAAATGGTGCCATTAACCCCTTCCCGCTGCAGCTATTTTTGGTTTTTGCATTTTTGTTTTTCTACTCCGTCTTTCGAAAGACATAACTTTTTCGATTTTTCAAAGGGCTTATTTTTGCAGAACAAATTGTACTTTGTAATGGCACCATTTAATATTCCGTTCAACTGAAAAAAATCAGGATGGGGTGTTATTAAAAAAACTGCAATTGAGACAATTTCTTTTAGATTTTGTTTTTATGGGGGTTTAATGTGCAGCAAAAAAAAAAATGATATATTCTGCAGGTCAGTATGATTATGGCAATACTAAATTTATATAGTTTTTGTTTTAATACCTTTGTGACAGAATGCAACAGAAATGGCTGATTTTCTGCATTGTGGGGCCTCAGCCTAATACAAGTATGTCAATAGAAAAATAAAAAAAGTTATGGCTCTTGGGAAAAAAATTAAAGAGTTGAAAAATGGCTGCTACAAGGCAGAGTTAAATATTTATTTTTTTGTCACTATATATTTAAAAAAAAATCTTGAGAGCTTCGCTGTGTAGATGGGGACATATAAGCAGAGTCTTCTCAGTATTATTAGAGTTGGCGAGTTCAGCTCTGGATTGCTGAAGGCTGCGGTATGGCGTCAATTGACCCTCACTCATTGCAGCTGCCATAAAGCGCACAAAGTTTACTGCAGATTAATAAATGTTTAGCAATAAATAATATAAAATAGAATGAAAAGAGTAAAGAAAAAACACATTTGGAAATCAACAAAGAAAAGAGATTTATTGTCAAAAAGAATCAATATAGAATCTTTAAAAGTAAAATAAAAATGCATTATACCCACTATTACTAATCATACTGTACCCATTATCATTATACAACATAGTGTGCCCCAAATACAGATCTTCCTTAATTACTTAATTGTGTTGCCTATAGAAAGGGAAAGTTGATCACTGAGATGGGTCATGACACCAACATGAGCTAGGACAACTCCCTTTGGATCCCATAACTGGCATATTGACTGCCCCTGTGTTGGATACATAAACCCGTTAACTTTATAGTGTCTATAATCTAGCTGGTGCATGTAGTGCAGTGAATTTCCTACTGGAGTACACCGGCTACACACTGACCTCCTCTGTCAAATCTGCATTTTGAAATCCTCTCTGTTCAAGATCTTGTAGTTACAATTTCTATATATTAAAGGGTTTAAGTTTCTGAACTCCCGAGATGCTTCAAATACCTTGGCAAGCACAGGGGCCAGTGGCTCGATCCCCGCTGTGTCTGCAAGCCACTGGCTATACTCCCATTGGTTGTCTCCTAGAAGGTGAAGGTATTTGAGTGGTAAGCCTGAATTTCGGTGCTCCAACAGCTCCTTGTGGGACTCAGAAAGCATTTTCTCCGGAGGTGGCAATGGGCATTTGCCCTCCAGCACTACCAAGAAAAATTGGGCTTGGCAGTGAGCAAATGGGAATGGCAATACAATTTTACAGGCCCCAATGAAGCCCAGGGTGGGGTATCGGGCATGGATAAGGTGTTTATAGAGTGGTGGGAGGTGACCTTGCCCTAGATCAGGACTTTCCAGATCTTTAGCTTCCAAAAAATCCCAGTCCAATAAATCCTCATGTTCCACCACTTCACCATTAATGGAACCATCACCAGTTGCTCTTTGGGTCCCAGGCAACAGGAATGGGTAATGGTATTTGTATCCAGTACAGAAAATCAAAGTATCTGCTTCAATCTTTGTTCCATCCTCAAATATGAGAGCATCATGAGTAGCACCAACCACCGGAGGCGCCACTGAGACATTTTCTGTTTGGATCCACGTTTGGGGAGGACCACGGTGGCTCAAAATGACACGCTTGGCATATGTAGAAAGTTCCATGGCTATATCTATACCTGAAGGTCCTGAGCCCAAAACAACTATGGAACGTGACGAGAAGACCTCCGGATAGCGGTAAAAATGGCTGTGTAACACTTGTCCTAAAAAAGTAATGAAAACAATTATACCCAATGTCTGAAGCCCAGTTTAATGGAGGATCCACCTACTGTACACCCGGCAGTTGGACCCCGGTGATAAAATCTCAATAGCTATCAATATTGAAGTCCTGGATTACTTCATTAATCTTTTGCTTTCGATACTTTGGTCTTATACTATGTTTGTCGCCAGTCTTTCAACCCACTTGTTCCTAGAAGTATCTTTTTGCAAGTAGAAAAATAACCAATCCAATAAAAACTTTTCTCTCACCTTGAAAGTCCTTCATGCCATCGATGTCAGGTATATAGGGATGAGAGTAATGTCTGTGGAGAATGAGGCACAACATCACTTGTGCGCCAGAGAAGTCAGATGGAGATTTAAATTTTCAGGATGAAATAAATGTATTGAAGGCCACGTGAAGAAAGATACTGAAGAGCAGTCAATGGGAAAATGGGCAGGAACTCAAAGTGTACAGGCAAGGAAGAACGTACTGAATTCAAATGTCCACCCTGGGCATCAATTCCGTCAGCTGAGACTTCATACATGAAAGCAAAAACTCATGTCTCATTGGACTGATGTAAAGGGTCAGCCATGGGTATTGCCGGTATCAGGTATCAGTACCTCCCACAACATAAAAACAGACTGTATTGCACCAGCCATCTCCCAATTTTTTTCCTCCACCACTCCAACAAGGGCATCTTAGAAGTAGCGGAGTATTTTTAAGACCAGAGACAGATCTAGTGCATATAAAATATTAGGTAGAGATATAGAGAGGAGGCACTCACCCCACACACACCATGACAGCATCAAATTTTTCCAAGACTTCTTCCCCTTGAGCACTTGACACCACCCTCCAGGAAACCTGCTCTGCATCTCCATGCACTGGATAGATGGACACCACTCGAGTGTTAAACTGCAACATTTAGAGGATAGAGGGCAAGTGGTCGATTACCATTGCCTGTGGCCACAAAGGGGAGGTCACCTTCCATTATAATGTATGGAAGATAGAGATATTTTCACAATTCTTATCATGGAGCACTACAACAGACTACAGACCATATAGACATATACAACTTGTCTTTCAACCAAGTGGTGCCCATACATGGATCTTCTTTAGATCCAATATGTCTACAATTCTGTACTAATGACTTGCATAAAACTAGATATTAGTAAGACTCCAAACGTTGAAGCCCAGACCCATGATGAAGGTCATCTTACAGTCCAATTATGGTCTCACCTTTATGTGTGGTCGGATAGAGAATTTATCAGTGTATTCCTCCAAGTATTTCAGCACATCTGAATGATGGAAGAAGGACGGCAGTGAGGGATCGAAGGGAAAATCTGGAAATTCCATGATCTCTTTAGGAAGGTTTGTCCTAAAACAATCATAAATCCAAGACATATAATAATTCTCCTTCTATTCTCCTTCTATAATTTATTGCAACAATAAAATCTGCATCTTGTAGCCTTGGAGCGGACGATGAAGAACAACATAATCTAATAGAGATCTGATGGAATCTCTTCAGACCCAATACACATGGCCTGAACTAAAGATGAACTAAGAATATATACCAGCATATACTGTACATCAGACAAGTCAACCAGAGTTGGTGCCACATGATTCAGTCATTACAAGTTTTAGTAGACCAAAGTGGGGTGAAATATTTTTGTGTCTTTCTTCTAATCTCTGTATATACTGGGATGTGTGTTTTCTTTTTTTTTTTTTTTTTTTTTTTTTACCCCCCCCCCCCCCCCCTCCCCTCTCTTCTCTCTCTCCA